>PVKV010000278.1:39883-181718 GCA_004027835.1 Alouatta palliata
TTTTTTTTTTTAATAATTTTTTTTAATACTTTTTATTGCATTTTAGGTTTGGGGGTACATGTGAAGAACATGCAAGATTGTTACATAGGTACACACATGGCAGTGTGACTTGCTGCCTTCCTCCCCATCACCTATATCTGGTATTTCTCCCCATGCTATCCCTCCCGAACTCCCCACCCCCCGCTGTCCCTCCCCCTTTTCCCCCCAAATGACCCCAGTGTGAGATGCTCCCCTCCCTGTGTCCATGTGATCTCATTGTTCAAAGATAACTCTTAAAATGTTAGAAGTTTGGGGGTCATAAGATAATAGATAATACTTTAAAATTTTCTCCATGGTGAAAAATGTATTCTCTTGAACATACGTAATAAAGAGGATAAAAAAGAAAAAGACTTAGACAAGAAAATGGTTTATGTGCTGCCTAAATGTCAAATACCATCTGCCAATGCTCACACTTCAGACTTAATTACCAGCTAAGTTAATAAGGTTCGAAAGTGAATGTTTGCTCCCGTAGAATGTGATTCCAGTGGAAAAGTGTGCTGTGCCAGGCATAAGTGTGTGCTAAGCCTCCCAGTTTTCCTCCATGGCTCATATCTGCTTGCCCTCCCTCATCCCTTCCTTGCTGGAGGTTGCAAAGAAGCCATGCTTGTTTCTTTTTCTTGGAGGTCTGTGATTGTCTTCTAACTTTTTAAGAGCCCTGCTGCTTTTTATAAGTATTTTGGAAGCATCTCAAGCTTTGAAAAAAAAGCCACTTAGAAGAGATGCATCCTGACAAATTGAGGATTCCGTGAGATCATCGTCCAGGTTTTCATTGTATTTTCCCTGACTCCAGAAAGTGGGAATACATCCAAACCAGAATGTGCACTACCCTGTTATATTTCTGGGAGAATAAAAGGAAATTGGCCATGTCTTGCAAAGCATCCGACATTCACATATTTTTGTGGCGGAGACATTTTGCCAAATGTCAATGTTACTTGCAAAATGTGGCTGTTTTTATTTTAATCTGCAAATATTACTCCTGTGAATTATGATCGTTCCCTGGTTCGGGTATTATAGTGGGAATCAGGGAATCAGTGAAAGTTTATTCAGGCAAAGGAACAATGAACATTTTTGAAAATGCAAACTTAAGAGGGTACCTGTCAAACATTCTTTGTAAAAAATATATTCCTCCTCTGCTTATTTTTAGAAACTTTTTCTTACAGCCTTGGAGGCACCAAGGATCTACCCTTGGGGTTTATTTTTTACTAGAGTGAGTTCATACAGATGGGACTGGGAATATATGCAACTTAAGCAACAATTTGTGACAAACACTTTGTCACATGCTGGGATACATAAATGCACAAACGGACAGAGTTCCTGTTGTTATGGAGATTAGAAGTGAATACAGAATGATCAATTTAATGATGTCACGGATACAAAGTGTTTTGGAGGATGTCCTGGGTGTTTTGGGATCATATAATGGTTTTAACCTAATCTGAGAGGTCCTGGGAAACTTCTGAGAAGTGGTGACAATTGAGCTGACATACTTGAAAGTTGAGAGGATGAGAATGGAGTTTGGGATGGACAGGTGCCTTAGGCACAGTGAATAGCCTACATGAAAGTCCAATGCTGGAAGAGAATATGGCACATGCAAGAAACTAGTTGCTTGCTGTGGGGTTGATGATGGGTAGCGATGATTAATTATCTTTTAAGAATCATATGGCACTTAAGTACATGCATGTAGAAAACTGTGTGCACAGCTGTAGATTTCACAGCCCAGGCCATTCTCTGTTTAGCATCCAAGAAGTGGGGTCAAATGTCTTCATGAATTTTGATTTATTCACATTTCTGTTTCAAATGCTAATGAAATAATGAGACACTGTAAAACCAAAGCCACAGATTTTTTTTTCCTAAGGGGAAGTACAAACTCCATATAAGCTCCATGTGTTTCTTCTATTATTTCAAAAGCTGGGGGAATCCCTGTAAATGGGAGAAAAAGACACATGAAGTGGCATTCTTGCTTGGAAAAGAGCAATTTTTTTACCACCACATGAATCCTAAAAGATCTGACTCCCCACCCTCAGATTGTGGCCTCAAGATATTTAGGATTGAAATCAGAGTGTGTAAAAAGAAATATTAATTAAGGACCTACTATGCACAGAAGCTTAATATACACATACCTCTTTAATCCTAACGACTGTATTAAGAAGATATTCTATTATGAAGATATTATTATTTCCCATACACATGGGAAAACACAGCTCAGGCTATAAAGCCTGTGTGTGTGTGTTTTTTTTCCCCTCAACCATTTTTCTCTCCTTGATTGGATTATCCATGGACCACCATGAGCCCCAGGAAGGCTGATCTTACCTGTATGCATCTTTCAGTGACATCATTTATCTCCTTTTCATCCCATCTCCTCCTCACAATAGGTTCTTTCTGAAGTCACTGGAGGGAGCAGAAAGTGTTATTCAAGGAGTGTTTCAGAACTGACCACGTGAGGAAGCAAGATCAGAGAAGTCTCAGCTTCTTCACTGCCACATATGTGTCAAGGAAGTGGTAAAAAGTTTACTTCACTTTGAGTGTAAGTGGGATATCAAGTAAGGTGTGGATCTCCATAGCCATTGGTCATAAAACAATTTTATCTTTGTTTCCCATTACCCTGTAAAATTTATTCAGAGTGTGTATGTGTGTGTGTGGCTGGGTGGGGGAGGAGTTCTCCCACTAACTCTAGGTGAAAGTCCATGCAGTTTCATGCTTTTCCCACCTCTTCCTTAATAATAAAAGATCCTCTGGTCACTTTAAGTCACCGGACACCATCTCGTTACAGAATTTAGGATGCACAGTCCTATCTAATTATCAAACTTCAATCTGGATTTTTAAAACTTTTTATTAGATTTAAGAGGTACAAGTGCAGTTTTCTTCCATGGACATATTGCATACTGGTGAAGTCTAGGCTTTTAGCAAATTTATCACTTCAATAGTGAACGTTGTACCCAATATGTAATTTTTCAGCCCTCATTCTCTTCCCATTATCATACATGTTGGAGTTTTCTTATTTATTTTTACTATAGTTTAAGTTCTGAGGTACATGTGCAGAATGTACAGGGTTGTTACACAGGTATACACGTGCCTTGGTGGTTTGCTACATCCACCCCTCCGTCATCTACATTATTATCCTCCTCTTTCAAACTGGCTTAAATTAAATAATATTTTTTTTTTTTCCTCCCAATTAGGACCTGCCAAGTGGCCTCTCTCTTTTTTCTCCACGCTTCAGCCCTAACTAGCTAACTTTGGCTTCTTGGTTTGGGCAGGTGGGGGCCAGGTAGGGAGGAGAAAGGAGAAGAGTATGGAAGTTCTTGCTTGACTGGTACTGTCTTAAGGTGGCTCGAAGCTCTTTGGACTGACTTGTCCTCTCATGGGCACTTACCTAAGTTCTTTGGAGTTGTTCCATCACTGGGGACCCCTCACCTCCCTCTCTTTTGATTTCTGCTCAAAGAGCACCACCCTAGCTCATTGCTTAAGCCTTCAGGAGCCTCCAGGAATTAAGCAATACTTTGGTGGCTCTCTGCTGGGACCTGTGCACCCTTCCACGTGTCCCTGTTGACTACAGGTGACCCACACCAGCCAGCAGCCCTCTCTCACACGTTGTCCACAGCGGGTTCACAGGACATACTCACATCCTTGGCTCCAATGAAGTCTGCAAGTGAAGATCTTTCCTAAGACAACTGCTTCTGTTTCGGCTGAGCAGATAAGCTATCTATTTTTTTTTAATCTTCTATTTCTCATATGGGAGCCAGATACAAATTCACAATTTATCCCATACTGTGGGGTCTTGTATGAAATTCTTTGGGTAGTTTTCTTAAAGTTTCATTTTCTTGTCTCAGAGTAAAAAATATTATCTCCACCCTACTCCTTAGGGGAGGTTGAACTTCTAGCATAAATCTCTAAAAATAAATATATTCTCCTTTCTTCTTTTCTGACCCTTATATATCCTTGATGAGGTGAGGGGTATTAAGAGTCATCTATTATATTATTAGTTAATTATGTTAGTTAATGATTAGTTAATAATATTAACCATTAATATTTAATAACTAATAGTTAATTCTCGGACAGCTACTTTGGGATTTTTGTGGCACAATCTATGTGAAAATCACCTTGTTATCTGTGACAACACACACTAACGGCTTCCCCTCTTCATGCTCCCGGGTTTTCATTCCCTTTGCCAAGTGACTTTGCAGATGCTCTCACCAACAAGGCAGAGTCTACTTCCTCAGCCTTGAAGCTGGGCTGGCCACATGGTCTGCTTCAGCTTGTAGTGACAGCATGTCAGTACTGAGCCTCCACATCAAGAGGCCTTGTGTATTTCCTCTCCTTCTCTCCCCTTCTGCCATCGCTGTGAGGACATGCCAGGCTAGCCGGCTGGAGGGTGAGGGACAGGTGGAGCAGAACTGAGGCATCCCAGTTGCCCAGCCAACAGCCAGCCACCCCCAGTCATGTGATCAATCCCAGCCAAGATTAACAGTCACCAGGCTGCCCACCCCAGACACATGAGCAATGGTCATTCAGTAGGCCTCTAAGGCTTAGTGGTTCTTGATCACACAGCATTGTGTCAGCATCAGATAACTAAGAAGGATCTGATATCTATATCTTAATAGATTTATTTTAATACATTTTAATATATCTTAAAGGATGTGTTTTAATCTAATATATTCTTAGGGCTCCATCTGAAATGTCATATAGTCACAAATACTGCTTCAGAACTCCAAGCTGAATAGGAGTTTATTCATATCCTCTCTCCTTTCTGATACTTAAAATACAAAACCAACTCATGACACTTGCTTACTTTAAGCATATATAATGACCACATAACCACAGTCTCCTGAAATGTTCCACGATGTGAGATGCCCAAGGTCATGTTCCACAGGGTTAGGACGAGGGTTCAGGGAGGAAGGCACTTGCCCAGGGCACAAAATCTGCAGGGGTACCAAAAATGTCAACAATCAAGGTGACTAATAAGATGACAAATATTTTAATGAGCTATTTTTTAAAAGTCAAAGCTCATATGAACATCCATAGCAAACAAAATATCAAAATTTTTAATAAAGACAAGATCATTAAGAGTACCATACCAAGCCACATTAGAACCTGAGGCAGAAAGGGTGATACCCTTTTGAATACATGTTGTCAAATTTCTAGCAGTTGACATTCCCTCCAGCAGTGTATGAGGATGCAGGGTCCCCACATTTGTACCATGCTGGCTGCTATCACTACTTTTCCTCTTGGTCAGACTCACTGTTTTAATTTTCAGCCACAAGGTTTGCAGTAGGCTGTGCCATTTAATAGGTGTGCCATTTAACAAGTGGCCACAGGTCACCTTTTCAGGCAGGTGGGTTCCCTAGGATCAGGTTTGGCAGTGGCTGACTATAGAGCTGAGACCCCAGCTCTTGTGATCACTGTCCATGATGAACCGACCCCTGGAGGGCTCAAGCTTTTTTCTCTCCCACAGCAGCCTTCAAAACAGGTAGAGACCAGAACCGGTCCTTGTGCTAGATTTGCTACTAACTTGGTGTGAGACCTTGACCAAATGCCTTCCCCACTCTAAGCTTTAATTTTTCCAAGTGCAACGTAAAACAAAGAATAGATCTCTAAGACTTTGCCCAGTCATAAAATCCAGTTTCTATTATGCTCCAAAGTGTGTGGTTCCCTGGTCCAGCAGCATTGCTATCCTGTGGAAACTTATCAGAAATGCACATTATCAGTCTCCACCCCAGAGCCTGTGAATCAGGAACTCTGGGCTGGGGTCTATCTGTCTGTGTTTTAAAGAGCCCTTCTGGTGATTCCAGTGCATGCTTAAGTGTGAGAATCACTGTTCTAAGTCACCTGCAGCTCATTTCCAAGAGGGTCATTGTCAGTCATCATTAGTTATTGTCAGCATCACTGTGTACTGACCATATGCAAAACACATGCTGAGGTTTTACATGCACATCTCAGTGAATCACCACAGAACCTATGAAGTGGGTGCTATGATGTTCACCCCATTTTACATATAAGGAAACCGATGCACAGATATATTAACTTGTCATGTGCTACTCTGCAAGAACTTAGATCTCTCTGTTCCAAAGCATGTCATATACCTACCTCTCTTAGGGAGATCTCATTGCCAGCCCCACAGCACAAGGGAAGGGGAAATAATTTGATTTAGCAAGATCATGAGACTGGTCTTGGGAACCACTCACCTTTGTTTAAGCATCAGAATCCCCTGGGGAGCTTTTTAAACTTCCTCATGCCCAGTCATCACTATCTCCGGACAGGGAACCTCAATCCTGCTTCCAATGTGCAACTAAAGTTGAAAGTCACAAAGGTAAATAGTTTCCTTCTCAGCCAGAGACTGGCTTTTACTTCTTTTCATTTCTGCTCAGTTCTGTACCCACCACTACCTGAGAGGGTATTTCCTTCCATGGGAAGAACTCACAGAAAAAGCCATACATTCATAAATAGGTCTTCTGCAGTTAATAGAACTCTAACCATAAAGCTCACCATCATTTAACAAATTGGGAAACAAAGGCTCAGAGGGGATCTGTGGACTTCCCAAAGTTGCACAGCAAGTTCTTGTGGGGGAGGGTCTCTTAATACCCCATCCCAGAAGTTGCATTTTCCTCAAGCTAAACAGCCCCCCAAAGTCTTAAACCCTTTCACTTTGAGAGAAGCTCTCAAGTCCTCTTGCGGTTTTGATTCCTCTTTTGCAACAGCACTTTGCATTTTCTTCTAAATTCCTTCCAGCTGTCAGGTAGGAGAGCCCCCTGATAAGGATTTCCCCAGTGTGGGAGAGAAACATTTACCAGAGGTAACTCAACACACCAGGCTTCCTCCCAACAGTTTCCAAGCATATGGAATATATTGTGGTTGGAGGGAAATATATTTTAAGAATTTCTCCTGCATCTTTTCAGATACATTCCATCAAGGATTACTACAGGTGTCATGAAAAGTGGGCTTTTGCTCTTTCCCAGTTAGGAGGGGGCAGACATTGCCAGCAGAGCCAGCTCCAAGGGTGTAGGAGCCAGAAGCAGCCTCAGGCGACTGCTGGAGATGGAGCCCTAGACCTAAACTCTTGTGAGTTCCAAGGTTTGGTTGCTTCTCTGTTTTCCCCGGTTGGTGTGTCGGGGCAGACTATTAGTGGGAATGATAAACATTTATTGAGTGCTATAAAATTAGCATCCTCCCCACTCTATCTTCTTACCGTATATTGTTTCCTTATAACCTAGTATGCATTCATTTGGATTTTTCTTTCTTTGTGCTCAGCTTTGCCCCATGAGGACAGCAATTTTCCTTGTGTTGTTCCCCCAGCTTCTAGAATATCTCCTTTCACATAGTCGGTACTCAATAAATATTTGATGAATGGATGGGCTAGCCTCTTTACATTCAGTCTATCACTTAATGTTCATGACAATCCCATAGGGTAGGATCCATTCTTAACTTTCATTTTATAGATGGGAGAAATGAAACTCAGAGAGGTTAAGCAACTTGACGCAGGTCACATAACCTATATCTGGCATATCCTAGATGCAAACACAGGTCTAAGTAATTCCATTGGTCATCTTTCTAACAGCCCATGGGAGAGACAACAAAAGCTTCAGGAGGCCAAGTCTTTGGGTAGATAATCTAATGCCCAGTGTATGTCAAAGCCCAGGCTGTGCAATGATGAATAACACACAGTTGCTGACTACAAAGAATTTACTATTAATGGAGAGAAATGAGTCAGTAAGTGATGGCAATGCAGTGTGGTTATGATAGGGGGATGTTCAGGGGACTAGAAGAGCACAGAGGACACAGTTTTGTAAAAATCAGAGAAGGCTTCCTGTAAGAGGTGGCATGTCACCATCGTCATCATCCTGTCTGTCTTCATCATCACCATCACGGTCCTCAAAAGTTATAATTCACTGAGGTCTTTCTTTGTTCCACACAGCATGCCAAATTCTACACATTTTTAAAATGCAATTCTCCAAATAACCTATCAAAGGTGTTATACACATTTTATAGACGAATAAACTTGAGTCTCAGTGAGGTTACATAATTTGCCTAAGTCTCAGAGTAAGAGGCCGGACTGGAATTAGATCTCAGTTTTTTCTGGTGCTACGGTCATTGCTACCCCATTTCATTTGAGAACTGAAGGATATGTATGTGTATGTGTGTGTTGTGGGGAGGTCACCCATACAAAGGGGAGGAAATGGTGTTCTATACAAAGGGAATGGTAGGAGAAATGTTGAGAAATAAGAGAAGATTTCTAAGGCAGAGGCGAGAAGAAAGTTTTAGAAGCCTTACCCCAAGGCCCAGGCTACAAACTTGGGTGGCCTCACCTGGGACTTAACAGGCTGTCAGACATGTGCATGGGCCTCCACCAGGGCTAATCAACAGAGGTTATGAGGTTTTGTGCCATTCCATGGCACAAAATGTGGTTGCTCAGGTAATGGGTGTTATGGGCAAGGCTATTGCTTGTGGCCAGAGTGGGCAGAGGTGGGCAATGATAATGCAACATTCAGTTCAACCAACTTTCCTAGATTCATTCCAAGTTGGACCCAGAGGTTACATCATAACTGCAGTCTTAGATCACAGACCCTGTGAGTCTTCCTGGTTGGAAGCCCTTCCACCAGATAGATCCATCTTATTATTAGAACAATCAAGGGTCCTTGACATTCATATGGGGCTATAGCTTTCTTTTTCTCACTGAACCTTACAGAGCCCAATTTTCTGTTCCCCATATCTACCTCCAGCACTTGTCACCATCCCTTATTGAAGCAAGATCTTTGTAATGGCTTCATTTTTCATTTGTCTGGGGTAGGGGAAACACTTCCTGCTGGCTCTGTCCACCCCTTCAGATGTATTCAGATGCTGAACTCATAGCTCCTGGAAGAATCCATATCCACATCTAGGCTAAGTGGTCAAGGAACCATGTGGTATCTCTCTAACGGAGCAGCTCATTTGATCATGTGATTCCTCAGTCATAGTTGATTGGACCAGCTGATTTGATTATGACACAACTGGTTGGGCCATGTGATCTGTCAGTCACACTCATAATTTAAAGGACAACAGTCTGCTGTTTGACAAGATACCTGTGTGGACACGCCAACAACAATAAATTGGTTCTTCTGTTACCACCTTCTTTTGTGTTATATAAATATTTTTACTGTACCTTTTAATTCCTCTGTTGTTATTTTTACTATATTTGAAAAATGACTTTCTTAGTGATTTTTTGCGATTATAATATGATCTTAATTTTTATAAACTACTTCAGATTAATAATAATTCAATTCTGGTAAAATATTAAAAGCTTGCTCCAATATAGCTCCATTTTGTCCCCCTCCTTTATCCCCAGTTCTCTGAAATCTGCTTGTTAAGTAATTAAAAAATATATATAACACAATCATAAAGTTGTTAAAATATACTGAATATTTATGGATTCGGGCTCTATGCTAAGCACTTACGTGCAATATCATTTAATCTTAAAAACCAACAAAAACAAAATCATAAGGTGATGCTATAACTGCCTTCATTTTAGGCATAAAAAGGTGTAGAAATGTTTGAGTAATCTGCTCAGAAAAGCACTGCTACTAAGTGATAGAAATGGATTCTAAGTCATGACTTTCAGCAAACTTGGTAACAAACAAAACTGTTTCAGGCCAGATTAAAAGATGGTGAATGCACATTCATTTTGTGGGTAAGAGATGAGAAATTCAAGGTTGAGTTATAGAGCCTGAAGCCCAGAGCTGTGATGTGTCTAAGACTTGCTAGCTTCTTTCTTTTTGAGCAGCATTCAGTTTAAGAGTTGATCAACACTTAGTGAACATCCACAATGTCACCAGGGATGGGAGAGTGATGTCACAGATGCAACTGTCAGAAGCTCACTGTACCCTGACCACTTCTCACTTTATATCCTCTACTCTGAACCCCTCCCCCATGCGTTCATTTGGAAGACATTGGATTGTCCCAGTAAGGGAGCATTAAAAATGCAGCCAAGTGCAACTTGCATGTTTTCCACCTTCTCAGCCAGCCTGAATTAATAGGTCAGTCCAAAGTGACTCAGAGGAAATCAATACTCTTCCCCTGGTCACTGAGCTCCACATGGACCTGACTCAACTGCTTCCTTTTTTTTAACCCTTCCCTGTAATGTTGGCAAGAAAACATGTATCATGACTCACAAACAGTTCTTTCTCATGGGGCAGAAACTCCTCTGTGTTTACTCTCTCCAGAACCCTAGCTGAGACCACTTCCCCCTTTTTTATTACCCATCTCCCCATACATATCTGCTTTGAATCATTGCCAATCCAGGGAGCAGGGATTCCCCTTTAACAAAAGGCAGAACTTGACTTGAGAGCTGATTCAAATCTTGGAGTAATTTTATCCCTCCTTACTCACTTGAATCTAGTGGAAGTCAATAAATAGAATGGTGAGGAAGGTGTTGATGGCTCTGACCACCATCCCAAGGACTCATCACACACCCCATCATCTCCTCCCATGAGACATCTGTGTCATTTAGCCAGCTTTCAGAATTTGAAAGCACTTTCTTCTCTGGCTCTCAAATCATTGCTTCAATTGCGATCAAACAGATCCGACTAATCTCTCTGAAAAGCTAGTACGTGACTGAGGCAGTATTCGAACACAAGTTGTCTGACTTCAGAGCTCAAGTTATGTCTTGCTGGTACCTCTTATACCCCATCCTGGGGCTACGATACCTGCCCCTGCGTGATGTTGATGACTACTCTGCCAAGCCCACCCTTACAGCGGGAAGATAACTGCATTTTACAGAGGGACCAAGTGGAGTGTAAGAGGGAGAGGAATCTGAGCCAAAGGATTTGAAGATGAAAGAAACAGACATGGAAATTGATGTTCCTGCTTACCATCCTCACCCCTGTCCACACAGAGATGCCTTGAGAACTTTCCTTCCTATTTCCAAGCAAAACACCCGTGACTTAGTTTGACACCTGAATTAACCAGGATACAGTTTCAGCTGCTGATACAAAGACCCAAATGGACAGTATCTTAAACAAGATGGTTTGTCTCTCTGCCCTGTATTAGTCCATGTCTAAGCCATCCTAGGCTGAAACGGCAGCTCTGTGGTGTCATGCACTCAGTCTTGTTCTGTCTTCTTATATCTCACGGGCCTGCACTTAGTCATGTGACCCAACCAACTGCAAAGGAGGCTGGGAAACATGTCTTTAGGTAGATGACCACATTCATAACTAAAATTTGAGGGGTTTCTTTACTAGTGGAGAGGAAGAGAATGGATAGGGAGAGACAAATAACAGTTTCTGTCACATTTCAACAAGTAGTCACCCCTTATTCTGCCGTTTTATTTTCCTTGTTTTCAGTTTCCCATGGCCAACTGCAATCTGAGAATATTAAATGAAGTATTCAAGAAATGATTAATATATTTTAAATTGTGCACTGTTCTGAGTAGCATGATCAAGTCTCACACCATCGTGCTCCATCCTCGATGTGAATCATCCCCTCGCCGACAGTATCCACTCTGCATTTGCTGCCCCTCCCTCAGTCACTTAGCAGCCATCTTGGTTATCAGATCCACTATTACAGCACTGAAGTGCTTGTGTTGAAAAGTGACCCTTATTTTACTTTATAATGACCCTGAAGCACAAAAATGGTGAGGCTGGCATATTGTTATAATCGTTCTATTTTATTACTAGCTAGTGTTGTTTATATCTTACTGTGCCTAATTTATACATTAAGCTTTATTGTAGCTATGTATAAGAAAAAACCATTATATATATATTTATATGTATTTATGTATGTATATATATCTATATATACATACATATAGGGCATGTGTGTGTGTGTGTGTGTGTGTGTGTGTGTGTGTGGTTGACTGCTATCCACAGTTTCAGGCATCCAATGGGGGTCTCAGAAATGTATCCCTGTGGATAAGAGGGGACTACTATATTCAAGTAATTGTCAGTGCCATATATACCTCTGTGTGTGTGTGTCCTGTGTATTTACTTTCACACATAATTGTTGATGATAAATCAGTCTGTGTTCACTCAGGAAAGTAGAATCACTATGAGTATTATAGAATAAAAAATTCATTACAGCAATTAGACTTCACACCATTGTGGCAGTTTCTAGGGAAAGTAAGGCCTGAAAGGAGAGTTAAAAGAACAGTGTCCTGAGTGAATGACTGAAGCTTGCAGGGAAATCCTAAGCTAGGTCATTTCAGTTGCTAGAGTAGAACTGCACAGGAAGGTCACTGTAGAAGGTGATCACTGTGGAAGGTTGTTGGTTCTTCATGGCTATGATTTTTATGAGTCTACAGCAAAACATTTGACTGTGGGCTTGAGGTGGTTTTTGGTCAGCAGATCCATTGAGAAGGAGAGCTGGACACAGAGCAGAAAAGAGGGAGTATAAATTGGAACCATGGGTACCTCTGTGTCTGTTTCCTTCAGCCTCTAATCAACAGTGACCTCCAAAGGGTAATGGCTGCCACCTTACTTTCACCTCCCATATCTTATCCAAGTTCTAATCTGGAACAATATGGGAATAGAATTCTGGGAAATAAAGTTCCTACCACAATCAAGTTGACAAAAGAACAACCCAGCACAAATGGGAAGTCATTACCACCCCCAATTCTGAAGCCGTTGGCTAGGACCTGGAAAGGTGGGCTATGTGAAGAGCAACACACCGGTCAAGTGTCACCTGTCAACTATAAGTGGAGAGATCCCGCTAACCAATAGCAGCGCTGCAGCGAGGAAGCTACAAGACTAGGAGAATTAATATCTTGAGTTTATTTTCCTCCTGCCCTCTGAACTTCCGCTGGCATTATGCACTGAAAGAACTCAAC
Organism: Alouatta palliata; assembly: GCA_004027835.1. Lineage (NCBI taxonomy): Eukaryota > Metazoa > Chordata > Mammalia > Primates > Atelidae > Alouatta > Alouatta palliata. The sequence goes on from PVKV010000278.1 coordinate 52,707, forward strand.
AGGAAATCAGAGGGCAAGGGAGCATGTTGATGCAGTCTATAGAGTCAGCCCCTGGGACATACAGCAGGATGGAGGCAGTGGAGAGGGATCTTCAGGGGCAAATGGGAAACGTTTCAGTACACGATATAAATGTATAGACACTGCTTAAGTATCAGCACATATTTAAGCCTCTACGGTAAGCAGGCCTTTGCAGCAGTCTATAATGGTATAATCAACTGAAATGGGAAAAATCCCAAAATCACCATGACAAAAGAAACTGAGTCTATTGAATCTCTCCCAAACCCCCATCCTTACTGCCCAGCTGCTATCCGCTGCCAATACAAATGTACTGGTGGTTTTGCTGCAAAGCTATGATCATGTTTGTGGGTAGTAACACAGATTTTTGGAGTCAGACAGGCTCATTCATTCATTTATTCAATCAGGAGCCACTTGATGGAAGAATGGGAGAACAGCACATACAAAGGTCCTGAGGTAAGAAGAAAGCTTAGAGCATTTGGAAAATTCAAAGAAGACAAGAGGTTGAGGTACAAAGCGCATGGGAGGTGCGGTAGGGGAGAAAAGGCTATCGGATGTTGGTGTGTAGGCAGAAGCCAAGTAATGTGTGTCCTTGTAGACCAAGCTAAGGGGTTTAGAGTCACTTACATGTCCAAGAATAAAGGAGATTTGAGTAAATTCTTCTAGAATCAAGTGAGTAAATTCAGGGCATCACATTCAAAATCATGTGATAGAAAAATACTTGATAATATGGGAAAATGTTGACAATATATGAAAAAGTGAAAAGACCAACTGTAAGACATTATGTGCAATTTGATCTCATTTTTGTAAAAAAAAATATTGCTTGTATAGCCATAAAAAATATCTTGGAAGAATATTTTACAGTTGCCATTATAGAGTGAAATTATTATGGACCAACTGCATTTTTTTCTTTGTACTTTTCTGTGTTTTCCATTTGAAATATACACACACACACACACATATATATGCACATATGTAGATACATTCAGATAGGTAATATAGATAGATTTGTTACCAAAGTGTGTACTTCAAATGGAAAACACTGCACTTAAGATGCACACACACATAAGAAAAATGTGTGATCTTGTTTAAGTGCAGTGATTATTTTTTGTTTGTTTCTCTTTATGCCTAATTTCTTTTAAGAGTGGACATGAGATAGATTGTTTTGAGACAAAAGACAAGTTTCAATCTTTCTACTATCACTTGTTTGCTTTGTGATCTTGGAATAGCCACTTAATCTCTCTAAGGTTGTGCTTCTTTGTGAAATGGGGATACTTCCACCTGCCCTTATTTCCTCTGAGAGCTCTGATGGGAAAGGAATGACAAGAAGAGAGGAAATGTTTTCCTGGAGAATAGAACACTCTACAAAGTGGACACATATTGGTGAAACCCAATTAGGAATTGGTAATCCAACATACCCTTAGCTCTTTCTTCTTCAAAGTTAGCAACTTCTACAAGATCAGCTTAGCCAGGAACCAACAGTTTATTTGGCTCTGCCCCAGGAAGAAAAGTCATAGCAGGCTCCTCACTATGCCCTTCAAGGCTCCATGTGATTTATACCTCTTCAGCTTCATTTCCCTTGCTTCCTACCCTCCAGCCACCATGGGCTCTTTCTGTTCCTTCACCAAGCTGTGTTCATTCCCACCTCTGGTCTGTTGCACCGGCTTTTTCCTCTGTCTAGAATCTTCTGTCCCCATACTTCCCATGACTGACTCTTTTACACACTGGAGATATCTACTTAAATGTTACCCTCCTCCCCAAGAGAGACCTTTCAGGAACACTCTGTCCAAAATCATCCTCATGACTCTCACTACTATATTACTCTGTTATGTTATTTTAGCAGCACTCATAATTTTTCTTTAAAAACCATATTTTTTTTTTTTTTTTTTTGAGAGAGGGTCTCACTCTGTCACTCAGACTGGAGTGTAGTGGCACAATCTCAGCTCACCACAGCTTCCACTTCCTGGACTCAAGCAATCCTCCCACTTCAGCCTCTGGAGTAGCTGGAACTAAATGTGTGTTCCACCACACCAGACTCATTTTTGTATGGTTTTTTGTAGAGATGGAGTTTCACCATGTTTCCCAGGCTGGTCTTGAAATCCTGGGCTCAAATTATCCTCCATCTCGGCCTCCAAAAGTGCCAAGATTACAGGCCTCCAAAAGTGCCAAGATTACACGCCCAGCCTGTTTGTTTATAGTTCACCCAGTAGGATGTACATGCAATGGAACAGGGACTTTGTTGCAAGAATGGCATCTGGGACCTGTTTGAAACTAAAAAAATATGTTAAATAATTAAGATGCCTAAGAAGTAGACCCTCCAGATTTAGCTAGACACTTGGATAATTAGAATAAAGATCATATTCTCTAGCCACCTTTGCAGCTAAATGTAACAATGTGATTAGGTTCAAGCAGAAATGATGTCTGTCACTTCAAGGTAATGCCCATGAAATAAAGAAAGGTGTCCTCCCCTTCCTACTTTGCCCTTCTCACTGGCTGGAATGCAGTCTTGATGTCTGGAGCCAGGGCAGCCATATTGGGTCACAAGATAGATGCCACATATTAGAGATGGCAGAGCCACAGATGGAAGGAAGCCATAGACCATGTAGCCAGATTTCTACTTTCATAAAGAATAAACTTTTATCATGCTCCAGCCACTGTATGAAGTGTCTCTTTGTTAAAGTGCCTTAGTCTATAACTTACCTATCTACTTTCCCTATAGTTTCATAGTTGAATCATCGATGCTGCTATAAAATATTTCACAATGCATTTTCCAACCAATCTCTTTTTGATCATAGCCTTAACAACAGCTGAAAAGGCCTCAGTTTTGGAAAAGGTACTCACAGGACCTGGTCATCCCCTCCTCCACTTTTAGCTAAGCTTCTGACATAGACGAATTTTTCTGAAGTTCGGTTTCTCCTGGGATTGTTGAAACAGAGTTAAGAGAGATCTTCCCTTCCAGTTATCTGTGATCCCCTCTTTGAAGCAAACATGCTGGTTTTTGGTTTGCTACCTTCTCAGTGATAATTTATTTCCTCTGTTTATGAAATTCAGGAAATAGATTCTACGGATGTTTCCTAATCCTAATATATACTTGGTGCATATTTTCCCCCCAACTTTCAAATTCCCATCAGAGAAGACAGCATCTAAATTTAAACCAGAACTTGAAGTCTCTGTGCCTCTGAAGTGGGAGGCGGGAGGAACTGCTGACTCCAGGACAGGTTTTGTTGGAACACATTTAGAAGTTTCTTTCAATGAGATTGTTTGCTGTATTAATTTTTTTCTTTATAAATAGACACACATATATTTTCCACTGGGATTCCTGGAAGCCAGAGCCGAATTACTTTTTTGCATAACCTTGATTTTATTGCAAAGTGTGGGCTGCTCATATTTAATTTCCTTGGAAAAAAACAGAGCCTGCCATGAAACTGGATGCTATTTTAGGGTGGAGCACAAAGTCTGGGAGTCTAGGACTCCTGTGCCAATGCAACCGTTCCTCAGTGCACACATATAAGGGGCTCAACATTGTGGAACACAGGTAGATTTACAGGGTTGCACAGACTTCAGAGCTCCTGACACCCATAAGTCTCTTTCCCTGCTGGGGAGGGCCCAGCAGTGTGTGCTCATGGCCATATGTTTCATAAAATTTGCAAAGGGAAGGGTTAAGACCCTTTTCTCTTTCCTCTCCAACTTCCTGTTCCTCTTCTTTATACTTTCCCTCCTGTCAGTTGTGGCCTCAGGCATTTTGGAGTTCCATCTAAAGGGAAGTTGAATTGGTAATATGTTTAGTTTTGGTTTAGTGGTATATTTTTCTGTGGTTTGCAGTTATTCTGTGTATAGTTAAGTTATTGACAAGCTGTCTTAGTGGCTTCTAGGAATATGCCTAGTGCCCAGGTTGTGGTATGAACATAGTCTATGTCACCTCACCCCAGAAATATATGGGGAGTGGAGGAAAAAAGCTTGTTAGAGGAAAAATTAAATTCTCTTGCATGGATGATATTACAAAAGTAATAATTGCTATAGGAAGAGGCAGAGTATGCAACCCTCCAAAAATGCAGGAAAAAATATTAAACAGTGTGTCAGGCAGTTCATTAATAAGAACGTTGTGCTATTTTAATGGATTTTGTGCCATTTAAGAGATTTGTAAAGTTTCAAAAATTTGTTGTAATCTCTTTTCTCATGCTAAATAGTTACTTTTATACCTAATTTTGCATCCACAATTTTGTTTTCTTTTCCTTAAATAGCTCTCTGAATAGTATAAATTTTAGGCCCCTCCAACCCAGAATATGACCTTGGCTATGGGGAGGGCACAGTGGCACATGAAGAGAGGACAGTGAGACATATTCTCAAGAATTGTATTTACTAGAGTTTGTATTTTACAGTAGAATGGACTGATACTTTAAAAATTATCTATGACAGGAATTGATAAACTACAGCCTGTAGGTCAAATGTGGCCTGCTGCCTAGTTTTGTAAATAAAGTTTTATTGAAACATGGCCATGCTCACTTGTTTGCATGTTGTCTATAACTGCTGTCACATTACAATGGCAGAGATGAATAGTTGCAAATAAAACCATCTGGCATGCAAAGCTTAAAGTATTTACTATTTGGCCCTTTACAAAGAAAGCTGACCCCTGCTCTATACCATGGACTCCTCCAAGAGGGCTAATGACAGGTCAAGCCCCTAAGAGGTTTGGTTAGTGTCTTGCCCATATAGCTGTCATGAAGAGTCATGAGGCTCTCTCATGGCCCACACTAAGCCAGGAAACATCTCACTAAAACCACTCTTTTCCATTCAACCCTTGTGTTCCTCCTCTCCTGCTCAACAACTTTTGATGGCTCCCCTGTGCCCACAGGACTTTAGGCAGGCATTTGCACTCTTCTCTGATTAGGTGACATCCCATCTCACCAATATGTTCCCCTTACCCTCCTACATATTCCCTCTCCCGACCCCAGGGGTCACTGTGGATATTCCTGTCTCAGTATCCATTGATCACAGGAAGAAAATTGAGGACTGGAGTCAGACCTGGGATTGCCTACCTCCAAAATGTACACTTTAAACCACCATATTATACTGCTGCACTGGCAGAGACTTGGTTATAAAATCCTAGCCTAGTTGCTTCCTAGTTGCAGGTGGTGACACGACCACCCAGATAAAAACTATTATTTCCCATTGTCCCTTGCAGGTATCTATGGCCATGTGACTAAATTCTAGCCAACAGGATGTGAGAAGGAATAACATGTACAACTTCCTGGTTGTATCACCAAAGGGTAACGTCCACTTCCTCTTTCCCCCTCCCCTAGGTGAAAAGCAGCCTTCCTAGACCATGGTGGGGGAAGCCATATGTTGAGTTTGGCAGAGAAACTTAAGACAAAGATCCTGGATCTCTCACTCTGAAGAGCAACCCCAACACTGGATCACTATATTCAGACTGTAACAGGGGAGAGAAATAAAGTCATATCTTATTTAAGCCCTATTTATTTTGGTCTTTACAATAACAGCTGAACCTCTATCATGAACAATTATACCCATCAATTTTGTTTGTTTTGTTTTGTTTTTCTGAGGCAGGTTCCAGGAGAGGCTGGTACAATGGTCCTGTGGGCTAGTAAGTCTTCAGATGTTACTTGCAAGGCAAGGACGTGAACACCCCAAACTCTCCCAGTGCCATCCACTTTCACCAAGTAACCACAACTGCATTCTCTGATCTCAGATCTAGATCTCAGGTCAGCGGCCTCCAGAATGCACCATTTTGTCCAGTGCTCATTCCCCTGGCCAGGGCTGTATTACAGGCAAAATAAACAGGGTTGACTGTTTCCATCGCAACTTCACGCTTTACAGGAAGGAAGTTGGAACTTGGACAAGAGACAGGTTTTCCTCAAGGGGAAGGGAACGGCCCGTTTTTGGACCCTTCTTGGAGTGGATTAGGTTGGCTCCTACTCAGCTGAGATTAATAAGTGTCATGCTTCCAGACAAATAAGGTTGGGATTTGCCTCATGGACTCTGCTTCTACTTGGCTGTTCTGGGGCCCTCCTTCCCCACTGGTATCAGAGAAGTGTGGCAGTAAGTGGAGTTGTGCAGGAAGACTGTACTCTACGACAAAATATTTTTCCAACCCAGGGGTTACACTGCCTAATATTCTACCAGCAAGAAATGAATAACTTTAGCTTAAGCATTACTCTCTTCCTCCCTAGTCTTCATTTATGGGGAAAGAACAGCTGGCCCTATAAAAATAATTGGAGCTACAATTTATGTTGACTGGGTTTCAATTTCCAAATTCTGCACAGTGCTTGGTGGAGAAAGCCAAGAACAGGATCACTTCTGTTACCTAGCAGAGTTTGGGAATGGAAATGCCTTTGAAAGAAGCAGAATGTGGGTATCTCATTAGCATCTCAGTGTGAATTGAACTAACAGGCCCAGTTTTCCCAGGTAGATAAATTTGCTCTTCTTGTTCAAGCCTCAGGGATTTGAAGGCCATCATCCTGTGGCATTTAAAGATTGACTTGATTTAAGCCCATGAAGATGTTTGGCATATTGTTTAGCCTGCAACATGGAATAAGTAAATTTGGTTGAATGAAAAATAATATTCCAATAAGGATTATTCACCAAAAGAAAAAAAGTAGTGCCAGAAATTAGATAATTTGAGAAGAATTTAATAAGGAGACTATCAAAGTGTGAGTAGGATGCAGAGATGCTGTAAGTGTTAGGGAATGTTTTGTGAATAATAATAGCAAATTTGTTGGGGGGAAGGGTGTCCTATGTTTAAAGAGATGAGAGGAAATAGCAGTTACTGGATCTCATGGAAAAATTCATGTGAAGGTGGCTACTTGAGAGGAGTGATGACCCTTGTTTGAGGTCACATTCAGCCCAAGGCAAACTCCCTAAAGTAAATATCCCAATCTAACTCTATTCCTACTTTCCTACTTCCCACTGGAGATTCCTATTGGCTGAACCCAACCAGAAGCTGGTGTGCGTGGGAGCCCATTGGTGCTATCTACACAAGTTCACCTCCCAGGCACAGAGCCAGATGGAGAAGGGTAGGGAGGAGACCCAGAGGGCACATGGAAAATATCTGTCCCAAGGAGATATGAGCAATGCTCAGATATTATTAGAACTTCTTGAAATGATTACCATTCAACAGAACCCCTCCTACCATGATGTGTTCAGGGTTAGAAAGCCAATCCAAACAATAATAGGTAACAATTATTGAGTTCTTGCTGCATGTTAAGCACTGTGCTAGACACTTTTCATATATTATCTCAGTTAATGTTCACAATAAGCTGACGAGGTAAGCCCTCTTCTCACCCCCGTCTTACAGAAAAGGAAACCAGGCATAGAGAGATTAGGTAAATTGTCCAAAGTCAACACAGTTAGCAAGTGTTGCTGGTTGGGCTGCCTGAAGAGCCAATTCTGAGACAGAGTTTGTCATGCAGAAGTTTATAGGAGAGGATGTTCCTTAATGTCAGTGGGAGGGAGGAGGCAGAGGATGCAAGAGTAGGTGGAAGTTAAGCCGTACCTAAGACTGAAAGCCTGACTTGACTGAATGAGAATGAAGCCTCTGGAGTAAAATGGCCCTTTAAAGTTGTCTCAAGTTGGGCTCAAACAGCCAAGAGTTTATACCCCTTCTGTCATTGACTATCAGATGCTGGTCACTCTCAGTGACCATAGGTTCTCCGAAGCTGATGGGATCCCAAAGGGGCTGGCAGCTGAAGGTTCTCTGTAGCCTTTGCTCCCAGCATCTCATCATCACAGCATTCACCATTGCAAGTGATAGAATCAGGGTCCCCACTTCACAGGAACAGTGCTAAGCACAGTGCAGCACTTCCTTTAGAAGAAGATGCCACATAGTCACACGAAGTCTCACATGTGTCAGCTGCAGTCAGACTCTGCCTATTACTTCATAGGGTAACCTCATCTGCAAAATCCATTTCCAGCTTGGCAACTATTGATGGTTTCTTCCCATTCCTGGGCTGGTATATGAGACTCTGGGGTGCTGCTTAATGCACTGAGTCATTCTTGGGATTATACTGAATATATTGCATCTTGGAGTATCCCAGAACATTTTTCCAAATCCATATCTAGTTATTGACCATCTCTTCCCCTTTGTTTGAACCTGTTTAGCGGTCTTTTCTAATGCAATGGGCACATAAAAATCAACATGACTCATGGAAATTTCTTAGAAAGTACCAGTTTGGTCACCAATGTATATTCTCCCTATCAGACCTAACAGGTTATTTTTCTCCCCTAAAGTTGGACTAGATTGCTTTGTATGTGAGCATCAGTGAAGCAACAGGATTGACAAACTTTGGGGCTATGTTGTATTACAATAAATATCTTTAAACTCTTGAGTCGTACTCAAACCAAGTGGGGCTCACAGGAGTAGAGTCCCATGCAAACAGAAAGCTCATCAGGTCCATTCCTCACTCTTGCCCACTCTGCTCTCAGAAGTTGACCCTGATGGCCTGAGAAAGCTGGACTCCCTTGCCCTCTGGCTTCTGATTAAATTTGGCCAAAAGGAGCCACCAGTAGTAGACCAGATGCATTAAATAATTTCTCTCTATCTTGGAAGGTGACAGGGAAGAGGAAGAGAGATATTTGTTCCCTCTATTCCCCTGCCTGGTGGGCTATAGTTTGGCAGCAGCTGCCTTCCAATAGCTACAGCCACAGCTCTGGCTCTCTGGGTCCTGGTCTCACTGTTCCTTTCGTGCCTCTTCAGACTGAGAGTAGTAACTGCTCCCTGCTGCTAATAATCCCAGAGTGCATTATCTACCTCTGTTGTTTTCCTTAATCCTGTTCACTTTTCTGCAAGCCCTTCCTCATTTTAACACCTTCAAACAACCCCTAGGTTTGCCATTGATTTCCTGCAAGGACCCTAATCGATACCTCTCCCCTCTTACCTTCACTCTGGATGGACACTCAGTAAATAGAGAGGTGGGAGGAAACAACTGTACTGTTGAATCTGCTTTTCTTTCTCTAACCACACACAGGTGAATTCTTCTGAATGTAATGCAGATCTGATCTGATTCCACTTAACTCTTTCATTTTCCACCTTCCTGAAAATAACAGTGGCTGCCTGGCTAGACTTCTGTACTCACAGCCACCTTCACACATATCACAAAGGAATTATGTCACTGAAAGAAGGAATATTTCACCCCAAAATACAATCTTTTTTGAAAAGATATTTTGAGATAGCTGGTCAGAGGGTCTGCAAACAGAAGTGGCCCTGAGAACCTGTCTTCTGTGAGGGGACATTACGCTGGTTTAGAAAATCGGCGTTGATGCAGCCAGGTCTTCTCTGAGGTCTTCCCTTCTCTGAATCTAGGAAAGATGAACTGAGAGTCTGTATTAGTCCATTCTTACACTGCTAATAAAGATATACACAAGTCCCTGAAATTTGTAACAGAAAGAGATTTAATTGACTCACACTTCTGCATGACTGGCGAGGCCTCAGGAAACTTACAATCATGGCAGAAGGGGAAGCAAACACGTTCTTCTTCACATGGCAGCGGCAAGAAGTGGCAAGAGAAAGGGAAAAAAGCCCCTTATAAAATATCAGATCTCATGAGAACTCACTCACTATTACAAAAACAGCATGATGGTAACTGCCCCCATGGTGGAATTACCTCCTGCTGGGTCCCGCCCACAACACGTGGGGATTACAGGAACTACAATTCAGGATGAGATTTGGGTGGGGACACAGCCAAACCATATCAGAGTCTGACCCTTTTTAAAGGTCTGAAAGGATCATCTGCCATCTATTCTCTCTGAGACCTGCCACCTGTGAGGTTTTATCTAAATAGCAAGACCACCTATGACAGCCTGGCCTCCTCTTTTTCCCCTCCTATAATTTGTTTTGCCATATAATTTATTTCTATAACCTTAATATGGCATATAAGCTTCTCTATGCTATTGGGGGGTTTAGGGTAAGCACTCTGCAATTCTCCCACATTTGCATGCTAATAAACTTGTATCCCTTTTCTCCAATTAATCTTCCTTTTATCAGTTGATTTTTCGGTGAACCTTCAGAGAGCCAAGGGGAAGCTTTCCCTTGGCCCCTACATAAGCAAGGGATCTAGGCAGGCCACATTGTTCATTCCTCAGTGATAGCCAATGTGTAATTCTGACATTCATAAATCTCAATGTTTATCTTGGTCTAAGTGTCAAGCTTCTCCTTCAGGACAGACAAGGTATAATGTGTTTTAGAGTGAAGTTTCTTGAACCAATTTATTTTGTGGCTCTGGATGAGTTATGTAATTTCTCTCTGCCTTGATTTCTTTGTCTGCCACATGGATATTATGCTGATACCTACCTCATAGGGCTGTCCAGATGATCAATAAGACAATGTTTATCATCTTAGAGCAATTTAAGGGCCAAAAAAGGTGATCAATACTTCTTATTAATCACTGGTTCCCCCAATGAGACTTCTCTGTTCATTCCATCCTCCTCCCTTATTAATTAAATTAATATTTGCATCTCCACTGTGTTCATTGTTCCTAATTGCCTCTGGTGACAGGTACCCAACATTTATGCAGCTTAGGCTAACATTTTTTGGACAGGAAAGTCTACTCCTGCAGCCCCTGGAGAAATATTCTGGGCTCAACACAGCCTTACTATGGACCACACACTTGACATGTGTTTTCTCATGAAACTGTCACTGGAAGGATTTGAGGCAGGAGATCACATGCCTAATTTATGGATAAAGAACCTCTAGCTCTAATTGCAAGCATTGATGAGACTGTGAAACAATAAGGGGCTCAACCCGTGCTGGTGGGTGGTAAATGGATACAATCCACTTGGGGAACAGGATGGCCTCTCCTGCTGAGGCTGTTGGTGCACACACCCTATGAGCCAGCAATCTGAGGCCTAGACATGTGCCTGAGAGTGTGTGTGTTCTGGGAGACACACAGGGCAATGCTCATATTAGCATCGTTTGTAAAGCAGTGACTGGGAATCCAAAGGTCTATCATCAGTCAAATGGACAGTTAATGTATGGCATATCCACATACTGGAACACCAGTCAATAGGGAAAATTGAGTGAATTACAGCTGCATGCTTCAACAGGGGGGACTCCTGAAGACATAATGTAGAGACAAAACATAACTCACAGAGGGATGCATAAGCCTGTTTCCATATATATGAACTGCAGAAAAGCAAAAGAAAGGCCACATATTGTTAGGAGACAGAGATGTATAGTTAAACAAGAAACAAAAGAGGATGATTGTTACAAAAATATTCAGGAGTGTGGTTCCTTCTCAATGTGGGTGGGGAGGAAGAAGAATGCAAAGGAGGAGGGGCCCTGAGGGACATTTGAGATACTTCAGATGCTGTTGCCTTGGCGTCCATTTTATCACTGCTCCTTAAAATGCTCGTTTATACTTGCTATACTCTTTAGAATGATGCTGTATTTCAAAATAAGACTCAAAGCGAATCCTGAAGCTCAGAGAGGTGAAGCTGCTTGCTTTAAGTCACAACACTGATGTGTGGCAGATCCCTGATTCTGGAGGCTTAAAGCTGAATCACTCCTTCTTTAATCTCTTGGGTAGTGCAAATACAGAAGGACAAAATAATTGCTAAGGAAAACGGCAGACCCATAAGCAGGTGTTTTATTTTTCATACAAGAAATATTTATTGAGTAACTACATTGTGTCGGGCACTGTCCAAGGTGCTGGTGATTCAGAGGTGAAGGAAATGAACCGGGAATCTGCCCTCAGGCACTTGGCATTCTATAGTCAATGGAGGCTAAACAAATTTCATAAATACGATAAATAAGCTTTTTTCAAAAAGATATAACTCATTGTAATACAATCATATGTTTGCACGAATTTTAAGCACATGGGAATCTGCTTTGGGGGTGCGAATGTACATAGGTTTCTATTCCTTTCTAAGATCAGTGTTTTGTTTATTAACTTCTTTTGATACAGGTGCTGTATCAAAAGATACCTGTGCTGGCAGGTAACACCTGTATTATTTGTGTGTTTATGAGCCTTCTGGCACTTTTAAAATGTTAAAGTAGGACTCACTTAAAAGCCATTTTAAGTTTGTAAGAAAAAAAGTATGTTTTACTCCACAAAATGCATTTCTAAAATTACAGAATATATGTGTTTTTTGTGTTTCCCGAGTTCCTTTCATCTAGTTTCAGGTCTGAGAATGGTGCTTATTTTTTCTCGCATGATCGATCCCTCTCATGCCCATGACGTTTCATTGCTTATGGCTTTATCGGTTTGGGGCAGAAGCAGATGATTTTCAGGGAGGAATCCCCTTGGACCTGGACAATGGCGCTTACTCCCACCTGCATCAGGCCAAACCTGACTTTCCTGGGCAATCCAATGACGGGGCTGCAGGACAAAATCAGTGATCTGTCACCCTGGCTTAGTTGGACTCATAGGGCTACTGAAAGGGATTCAGGCCCCAGAGAGCCAAATATCCTAACTTTCCTCCCTAGAAGGCAAAAAAAAAAAAAAAAAGATACAGGATGACAAAGATCCAGTCAGACTTGTTGCTAAACACATCTTGCTCACACAATCTCCTATGTTCTAAGATGGGCATTACTGGGCCCCTTTTACCTACTGAGAAAATCGAGTCTCGAAGAAGTGATTCAAGTTGTGCAATGTCACATGGAGGCACAGTCAGCACCTGAACTCATGGCCATTGGCCTGCAGATTCAGAGCTCTTGGATGGGCATCCCCAGTGAAACAGCCAAGATTCCAGGAAAGATCAGGACAGTCTCAGGAGAGAGATGGAAATCATGCCCTCTTCTTCACCCCATCCCCAGCTCTGAACCTGTTCCTGTGGGGGCTAGGAATTAGGTCAGACAAATCAAATATACAAAGTGTAGGCTTTGTTTGACTGTCTTATCTCATGTGCCTTCTCCCCCCATGGACAGCTGTGTCCTATCAGATGGGTGGGAGCTAGGGGGCCAATTAGGGCCTGCCACACTGTGAGCCTCTGCCCACTGGCCTTTGAATCTGCAGGAGATCAGGAGAGCTTGGGACATGGGGGACTTAAAGACAAAGGGAAGGGAGAGTGCTGTGTTGTCAGCAGCCTGCTTTGGACATCTTCTCCTCCATTAAACCCAAGAGGAAGGTTGTGAATATCTTCTAGAAACTGCTAATTTCCTGGAGATTAGAAGTGAACATCATGACACGTCATGAGCACCATCCAGGGGCCAGCCGCCGTGCCAACTGCATTTTCAAGTAGCGTCTTTGTAAACATTCAGATGTATATATTGTTATTACTGCCTTTGACCAGAAGACTGAAGCCAGTTGCCCAAGGCAAGCTACCCAGTTGACTGTAGAGCATGGAATTGAAGTGGACTTTCTAGAAGTCCAGGGTATTATGCCTCCCTTCCCTCCCAGCTGTTGGGCTTTCCTTCAAGCCTCACCCAAAGTCCCTTGAAGGACCCCCCCACCCCACTCGATATTTTTAGCTACCTGTGGTATGGAGCCAGTGCCCATCTGAAGAGAACACATGGGAGCTCAGGCACAAGTTGAGAGCAGAAGAGAGGAAGGAAATAGAAGATAAAAGAGAATGTACTTTATTCATAATGAATTTAGATAATATAAAAAAAGGTAATACAGAAGTAGGAAATTTTTTCTACATGTGCTTCTGTTTTCCCAAAGTAACCACCAATAACAATTTGTTCTTTATCCACCCAGTCCCTTTTCTCTACCTCTATATATATAAAATGAGCGACCCCCCCCAACCAAACTATATATAAATAGTTTGCGGGTATCTGAGTTGTGTCAGACCTTTAACCCAGAAACTATCTAGGTACCTATTCTACATAAACTGTCACATGTCTGTAAAAGGTACAAGCATATTCATTTTAATGTTCTTTGTTGAAAGAAAGAAAAATTAGGACAAAATATATCTTTGTCAATAGAAAATAGCCTGAACCACTCCCCAAACTATATATCCCTAGATATACCTATAAGGATAGATGGATATATATCCATAGATATGTCCATGGATATGTAGTTTGGAGGGTTGGTTCAGGCTATTTTCTATTTTCTATAAATATATCTCTGTGGATAGATATCCTAGATATATCCATATAGATACATATTCATATAGATATATCTATGGATATATCTATGGGTATATAGTTTGGGGGGTTGGTTTAGGCTATTTTCTGTTGACAAATATATTTTTTCTTAATTTTTCTTTCTTTCAATAGAGAATATTAAAATAAATATGCTTGTACCTTTGCACCATATATCCATGTAGATATACAGTTTAGGGGATTGGTTTTTCTCTCATTTTTGCATTTTTATGTAAAAGACATATCCCACATATACGGCTTTTTTTTTTTTCTTCATTTAGCTCTGTGTGCTGGATGAATTCTTTCTGCCCATGTATATCTATCTCTACCTTTCTCTACCCTGCTCCTCACACTGGGGGGACTGCAGCATTGCACTCCCTTGCTCTCTAGTTTCTGGCTAGGTTTGGGTAATGAGGTACCCCAGCTCCTCTTCCCCCTCAGCCCTACAGTGGTAACAGCTCCCTCATGTTGCTACACTGCCCCTTGTTGGTTTCTTTAAACCCCACTCACACCTTTACAAATAGACCCTTTGTTTAACTCTTTAAATGACTCAGCTTAAATGTGCCATCAGTTTCCTCCTGAGGCCCTAAAGAAAACACTACATAATCTGAACGTCTTCTCAGATTGGAACATGCAAGATGACCTCTTTTCTTTAATGGCTGCCTACTAGTCCAGAGTATGGATGTAGCAGAGTTTATTCAGGCTATTTTCTATTGACGAAGATGTATTTTTTTCCTAATTTTTTATTATTTCAACTAAAATGCTTGCACCTTTGCACAGACATGTGAGAGTTTCTGTAGATAGGGTCCTAGTATAGTTTCTGGGTTAAAGGGCTTACACGGCTCAAATACTCACAAGAAAAACTCCTCTTCAAAAAGAAGTTTCATTTTTAGAAGTTACATTTTTAGGGGGTCATTGGCATGTATCCAGAAACCCCAAGATTTTCAGAGATTGAACAAGAACAGGAGGACTGATCCCAAAGATAGTGGGAAAGAGGGTTCAAGGGATACAGATGCCAGGGAGGTAGCCCCAGCCTGGCTGGCTCTCATCTCTGGGGGCTGCTCCTCCATCCTCAATGTAGACAGCAGTGCTAAGCATGGGGAGAGAGGTTGAAAGGATAGAGATAAATGCTAATCTCTAGTGTAAACAGTTCTCAGGGCTGGACACTCTCTGGACATGCCACAATCCCCCACTGGGAAGGAGATGAGATAGCTCAGGAGGCCAAAGCTGGATTGTGGTAAAGGAAAAGGAGATTGGGAGAGATGGGAAGAAACAGAGGCCAGGGAACTCATCATTTATGAGTCTGACAGCCATGGGAGCAGCCCGACTGGAAACAGAGGGAATCCATGAACGGGACCAGGGGTAGAAGAGAAAAGCCGGTCATGGCAAGGCATAAAGGGCAGCAGGGACCCTCCCCTTATGTATCACAGGGAGGCCCAGTCAAGGTACTATTCAAGGGTGATGTGCAACCCATAAACCGATTAGTAATTTGAGCTAATGACCTTGAGTGTGACCTTAGCAAGTTACTTTCCTTCTATGGCCCTTGGTTTTCCCATCTGTCAGATTGGGATTGTATTCCCTTCTTTATCTATGAGAGTAGAGACAATGCTCTTAACTTCCATGCTTCTTGGTGAAATCAGGTGAAAATAAAGAGCTGGATCTTTCTTGAAAGACAGAAGAATTTCTCAAGGACAGGCAGAGGGGATAGGATGGAAGAGGAAAAGGGAAGTCGTAGGCAAAACAGCACGTTATTCAGTGTATCTAGGCTCATGCAGGCCTGGGGTTGAATCTCAGCTCCTTCATTTGCTAGCTGAGGGACCTTGGGCAAGTCACTTACCCTCTTGATTTTCTTATTCTTCCTTGTTATAAGAGTATAAAGATGATAGCTACCTCATAGAGTTATGAGAATGAAATGAGATCGTGCATATAAACTGGCTAGTGCTATGCTTGCTGCTTAGTAAATTCTCAGTAAACATTTGAGTATTGTCTCTCCCCTAGGTATGATGGCAGTGCCTGGGTACCATGGTTAATAGCATTTTCCAGAGGTGCCTGCAATAATATTTCTCATTCATCATTCTCTTCTGCATCGTTACCTTGTCACTTCCTCACCAAGAGATGGAGTCTAATTCCTTTCCTTTGAATCTGGGCTAGTCCTAGCAACCCATGTATAAACAATGAAATGCAGCAGAAGTGACGTAGCATATTTTCTGGGGCTGAGTCAGAAAAGCTTCTGCAGCTTCCTTCTCATTTTCTTGGAATGCACCTTCTCTAGATGTTCCCTCTTGGGATATCCTCTCTTGGAACCCAGCTGCCATGCTGTGAGAAGCCCAAGCTACAAGAAGAGTCCACATGTAAGTTTCAGCTGAGCCTAGCATTCCAGCTATCCCAGCCCAGGCACAAAACATATGGTTAAGAGGCGGGTGGATTACCAGAGGTCAGGAGTTTGAGACCAGCCTGACTGACCTGGTGAAACCCCATCTCTACTAAAAATACAAAAATTACCTGGGGGTGGTGGTGGATGCCTGTAATCCCAGCTATTTGAGAGGCTGAGGCAGGAGAATCACTTGAACCTGGGAGGTGGAGGCAGAGGATGCAGTGAGCCTAGATCATGCCATTGCACTCCAGCCTGGGTGACAGAGCAAGACTCCATCTCAAAGAAAAAAAAAAGCCTTCAGATGCTCCCAGCCCCTACTATTCAAGTCACTGCTAGCCGTGTGTCTTCCAAGCTGAAGCTCCAGATTCCATAGACTAGAGACAATTCATTACCCACCATGCCTTATCTGACTTCCTGACCCATGGAATCTGTGAGCTTAATAAAATAATTGTTGTTTTACACCATTAATTTTTGGGACCATTTGTTATATGAGAGCAGATAACAGAAGGTGAGCTGTGAGCTGATCAGGTTCAGGACCCTTACAGCACAAGCTCGTCTAAGGACTCTTATTCCTGTTGTTGCCTTGTTCAGTTGCAGGAACATAAATAGCCCCTATGCCTATCCCAAAGTATTTTGGAGATACCGGGGCTTGCCACCCCACTGGTCCGATTCTAGGGGTCCTGCCGAGAGGCTGGGCATTTTGGGAATCTGCCTGGCAAGAAAATGTCTCTTTCTCCCCGCTTCTTAGCCATGTTAGACCAGAGTCCTTAGGCATGTTTATGGTGTATCAATGATACTGAAGACAAGAAATACCACAAATGTTACAAACTGCAAAGCTGGGTGGATAATATAATCTTAGAATAATAGATCCCAAAGGGCACCATCTCAGAAAGAAGTTTCATATAATAGCAAAAAAGCTGGCTACTGTAACCGGCAAGTGATAGTAATCACAATGGCAATAATAATTGTATTAGTTAGAATTTTCTATCCCAAGTGACAGAAAACCTAAGAGTAGCCTATGCCCCAAAGATATTTGATTGGCTAAACACAATAGATTTAGGAATGGCTTGATCCAGGGATTGGGTCTTTTTTCACTTTCTTTCAAGACTGGGTGTTATTTTCTTTGTGCCTACATTTAGTCTACCTCAGTTCTGCTTTTCCCAAAGTAGTGGCTGCTGAAAAATCCAGGCTTACATTCTCACCTCCAATAAGAGAGTATGTTTTTTCATCAAAAAAGCCAGTGAAAGTCTATGATGCATCTGTTCCATTGGTTCTAATGTAGCCACATGACATCTGTGAAGCTCTAAGGTAGGAAGGAGCTGTGAATGGCCATCCTGAGTCATATGCCCATTGTAGCTGGGGGTGAAGTCACAGCATCTAAACCACTCTAAGTCAGGAAGGAGGTGTGATTGGCCATCCTCAGTCACATGCCCATTGTAGCTGGGGGTGGAGTCCACAGCACTTAAACCACCCTAAGGCAGGAAGAAGCTGTGATTGGCCATCCTGAGTCACATGCCCATAGTAGCTGGGGGTGAAGTCACAGCACCTAAACCACACCCTAAGGCAGAAAGGAGCTGTGATTGGCCACCCTGAGTCACATGCCCATAGTAGCTGGGGGTGGAGTCACAATACCTAAACCACACCCTAAGGCAGAAAGGAGCTGTGATTGGCCACCCTAAGTCACATGTCCATTGTAGCTGGGGGTGGAGTCACAGCACCTAAACCACACCCTAAAACAGGAAGGAGGTGTGACTGGCCATCCGGAATCACACGCCCATTGTAGCTGAGTGTTGGACTGGAAGTAGAGGGAAGGGCAGTTTCCCAGAGGAAAATCAGAATGATATCATTAGAAAAAAGAGAGAGGTCCTGCTGAGAGGCAAGTATTTACACATGCGGACCCCAGCCACTATTTACTGTGGCTAGATTGTGCCAGGCGCTTTATGTGTGCTGTTATCATGTAATCCTGTCAAGTATTATCCCTATCTTGCAGATGAAGAAACTGACACTCAAAGAGTGTCTTCCTTAAGGTCCCACGGTGACAGAACTGAGATGAGAACATGGTGACCTGACTGCAAAATTCATGCCTTTGCCCATCTATGCTCCAAAATCCTCCATCTCTTTTTTATACCAGAAAAAAATACACACACAAGAAAAAAACACTTGTGATGAATGACATTCTCACATACAACCTGTCCTATGGGGTTAGACTCAATTCCTCTTGTGAGACCTCTATTCGACCCTTCTTTCTCCCACTCCAGTAAGCATTCTAGAATTCAAGATAATAGAAATGAGGTCATTAGAAGACCAGCTTAAGATATTTAATTTTTATTACAAAAAATTCAAACATAAATAAAGTAAACAGAATAGTATAGTGCATCACTCTCCCTGTATCTTCTGCCAGCTTCAGCAATTACCAGCATCTGTGTTGTCATATCTATTCCTCCACCTACTCCCCACTTCTCACCCGATGATGGTTTTCATAGATTGTGTGGTTTTAAAATTTTGCTTGAATTTTTTTGTTTTTGAAGTCCAAGGAGATACCTTTTGTGGGAGAAGTTAAGTTCTAAATTCAGTGAGAAAGGCAAAAACCATACATGCACAAAATACTCTTTTAAGCACCATCGTCCCTTGAGTATAGGAAAGGTTTGGTATTCATTCATTTGAAGGGGCCATATAAAAAGACTGCCTGACGTTTGGGGACATACTGTACAAAACACTATCATCTTAACCTATAGACTCAATCTCAGCACACAGAGACCAGGGAGAGTCCAGGAGATCCTGTTCCCCTCTGGCATCTCATACCCACTTTGGGGTACCTGCACATTAAATGAAATGATGGGCAGATCAACACACCTGCTGTTTAAATTCTCTACTTTTCCTAGCTCTGTTCCCTAACAGTACAAATATAAATGGAGAATACCATTTCACCCTCAGAGTCTTCCCAATTATGGTATGTGTTTGAATTCCCCTCCAATGCTGATAGCTTGTGACATGTGCTGTGTGCTTGGACCAAAGCCACATTATGCAGTGAGTATCCCATATGCATTTCAGCCACGACAACCCTGGTAAGAGGCAAGGTCAGAGGGAGCAGTTTGCAGCTACCTGCACCCCGAAGCCTGTAGCATCAGGGGCTCTCCTGCCTTGTGCCCTCTGGATCGTCCTTCCGTCCTTGCCTTGTGGCCGTGGACCATGAGCCTGGGAGGAAAGCTGTGAGCCCACCTCCCATGGCTCGCCTTCTGGGGCCGGCTGACTTGCTGGGCCATTAACCAGCAAAGCCGCAGCAGCAATAAAATTAATTTCCTTCCTAATATATACAAGACTTTCTGCAGGAGAATTATGGACCGATTTGATCAAAGTGTGTAAGTGGTGTGCTTATGCTATCAGTTTCAACCCCTTAATGCCCTCCTGTCAAAACAAAATCCTCAAGAAAGGCTTTGAGGGGAATCACATGGGCATAATGGCTTTCCAAAAGAGAGCCCTAAGTACTTGGTAACATATACAGAGCCGACTATTAGATCGGCTGGTGTAATTGTCCTTATATTTTAATGTAAACACGCTTATATTAGCCGGGCACTTCATCCCTCCACAGACACGGAGGTGCAGGATGAGCGGGGGAAGGGGAGACGGCTTTAGTGGGAACACCAGCCAGGGGAGGAGGCTGTCAAGGCGGAGACATGGAGAAGAGGTCAGGGGGCGTGGAGGGGAGGGGGATTCCGAGGAGGGAGGCACAGGCAGATGGAAGAGTCCTATCTGGCTTTTATTAATAACACGAATGCCTGGCTCCTGGGTGGCACTTTGAACTTCTGTTTTCTCCAGAGAGTTTTCTCATTCAGGTTTTGTTTTGCCCTCTAGGCAACCTCTGCAGGGTGGACTGGGAAGAAGAAGGACTCATTTCATGGATGGGTAAACTGAGGTTCAGAGAAGGCTTTTATGTCCCAGCAGAAAATAGATGTACACTCAAAATGGGTGAAAGACGGTGGAATGAAGGGGTCATTACAAAGGTGTGGGGCTGGGTTTAGGGAATTGCCAGGGATGGCAGAGAACCCTGAGGACAGCAAGGGGGAAAATTATTACCACTTTGAGACCTGAAGGGACAGGGTGAGATAGAGTGTCCGGAACCTGGTGAGGATGAGAGCTTAAGAGAGCACTCCCTGGAAGGAGCTGCAGCCTTTTATAGAGAAAAGCTGTCACCGCTAAGCCCATATAGGGCAGTCATGGAGGGAGCCAGGGAATAAATACCCTGATCTCTTTTTCCTCTCATCATGTTCTCCTAGTTTCCCATAAGCAAAACCCAACAGGAAGATAGAAGACAGCAGAATACCTATTTTGGCCCAGCCTCCCAGGACACAGACAAGATGAAGAAATAAAAGGGATAAACAGAATTTCCAGCCCAAGGTTCAAAGGGACGGTTAGGAGACATCTTTATGCTTTCTGTAAGCAAGCTGTGGTCTTCCATTCAGCAAGCGACAGTTACTCAGTGGAAGAATAAGCCTTCAGTTACATACCACTCAGTGCATCGGACGGCAGGATTTTGAAACTTTTGTAAGTTCCAAACTTTGGCTTTCTTTTATAAATCCACCAGCTCTGTGCACCAAAGTTTCTCTGTGGGGGGAGAACATATTTTTGCAGAGCAAGTATAGATAAGAGGTTGGGTGCCTGAAGCCTGGATAATAATAGAATGACAGCTGATGCTTCATCAGTGCTCTTCAGAGCCAGCTGATAATACATTGGCCAGCCTTTCCCCTTTGCTCAAACAGAACAGCCACCCTCACCCACGGGGATTCCTGCCCAGGAGGAATTTCCACAGCCCTGTACCAAGCATGCTTACAGTGGCTCCCATTTATGTGGGGTTTCCATGTGCCAAGGGACATGCCAGTGGTCCTTTACATCAACTCACTTAATCTTTATATCCTCGTGACTGCCCTAGGAGATACACAGTATCATCTACATTTTATAGGCAGAGACAGAAGCTTGGCTCAGCAGAATAGAGAGGGAGCATGGAGCACTGGTTAGGAGCACAGCTAGTAAATCCAGATGGCCTGGGTTCGAATCCCAGCCCTGCCACTTCACAATGGTGGGTTCTTGCACACACAAGTCACATGGTATTTCTGTGTCTCAGCTCCCCAAACCCATCTGTAAACAAAACAACACTGTAAAATAACAGTGTTTACCTCATGGGGATCTTGCAAAGATCAAATAAAGAGCTTTGAAGAGTGTCTGACTTATAGTAAGCTCTGTGTGAGTGTTAGGTCAGAGATAGTTCTCATGTCAAACTAAATAAATTGCCCAAAATCACATAGACAGAAATCAGCAGCGCTGGTTGTGCAAAACTGTATCCTGAAGTCAGGCCTTAAACCAGGGTTGTGCTGAAGCTGGCCAGTTTGCAAGAGCCAACTTAAATTTTCAGGACTTCTGTGAACCATTTGTTATATACAGACATTATTAAAAATGAAATTATATTAAGTTTACAGTTAAATAAATTATGTTAAAGACAAAGGAAATAAATAGTCCAAATGTATCACTCCAAACATGTCACTCGTTTTGGTGGTCATTTACCCTTCCTGTATCTCTGTGGTGGAAGTCCTATATAATGAGATGCTATATACCATCTATTCCTATCTGTGTCCCATGATGTCAGCCATGCTGGGAGTATTTACTCCACTGAAAGTGGCAAATACTACAAATCAGACCACTTTTCTCCTCCAAGAGAGGTAGTTGTTAAACATTTTACATCATTGCCTAGAACCCGAGCCTCTTTACTTCTCATCTGAGGCTTTTCCTATCACTCTGAAAATACTTCCTACTTTCCAAATACTGAGCCACTCTGGTTTGGAGGGTGGGTGGGCATCTTGCCCTGACATCATCTCATGCCAGACGGGGACCTAGGAATATTATAAGGGAAGCTTGCAGTGACCCCTGCCTTATAAGATATCTGACTGTGAGGGCCAGATTTTAAAATGCTTCTTGAGAGAGCCAGAGTCATGAGAGGGGCAAGCAGGTAGCCCATTTCTGGGCACCACCACCATCCTTCACTCAGCATCCTGCCCCCGCTTTGGGCAAATTCCTCGCCCAACGATAAGCATGGCTCCATCTCAGAATTTTCCCATCGTGCTGACAGTTTTAAACCAATGGATTTATGAACTTTAAAGTAATAGAAATATTTAAGGCAGACCTATTTGCCTTATCTGCAAAGACAGGAACACTCCTCTTCAAAGTGGGGGGAGGGGATGTAAACTCATAAAAGGGAGCGATGTTGTTGAACTCTGCCTGGAGGGATGGGAGGGAGGGGCCCTCTTGTTGCCCAGATGCTCTCATCCCTGCCGTCCCCTGGGCCTACTTCACCAGCTTTCCTGCCAATCCAGAGTGCTGCCAGAAATTCTCCCAGTAATTCTTTTTCTTGTCAAGTTAGTTAGATTCAGTATCTCTTCTTTGCTTTCCATTACGCTGATGAATACAAAGATGTTGATAGAGGTGATAGTTATAATGACGGCTAACATTTATTGAGTATCTACTAAATGCCAAGCACTGTGTGCTCAGGACTTTATACACATAACTCTATTTAATTCCCTGGAGGTGAGGGTGGGAGGTGAAGAACCAAGTTTTTTGGGGCCTGAAGTTTTTCAATTGGAATAAGAAAAAAAAAAAAAAAACATGAAATTAACATTTACAAAATCATGAAATACCTAAATTAATTTTTATTTTAAGTTCCAGGGTACATGTGCAGGATGTGCAGTTTTGTTATATGGGTAATTGTGTGCCCGGGTGGTTTGCTGCACCCATCAACCCATCACCTAAGTATGAAGCCCAGCATGCATTAGCTATTTTTCCCAGTGCTCTCCCTTCCCAACCCTACCCTCCCCCCGACAGGCCCCAGTGTGTGTTGTTCTCCCTGTGTCCATGTGCTCTCATTGTTCAGCTCCCACTTACAAGTGAGAGCATGTGGTGTTTGGTTTTCTGTTCCTGTGTTAGTTTGCTAAGGATGATGACTTCCAGCTCCATCCATGTCCCTGCAAAGAACACAATCTCTTCCTTTTTATGGCTACATAGTATTCCAGTGTCCCCTTGACTGGGTCCCCCTGCTGCCGGTGACACAGAGGCTTGCTTGCAGTTCTCTGGTCCTGAATGCCTGAGGCCTCAGCCTCCCCAGAACAGCCCTTCCAGATACTCAGGACTGCCTTGCCCCTCCTGCCCTGTCTTCTAGGTGACCCTGGAACAGATGAAAGTGCACATTCCTCCTGCCTGAATATGTACCACATTTTCTTTGTCCAGTCTATCATTGATGGGCAAAATTACCATTTTTTCCAAAACCATATGACCCTGTGGAAGCATCTCTAGAACCCCTCCAGGAGTCTTGAAGGAACCTGTGAGGGTAAAGGGCCCTGCAGCTGAATTTTCATGATCTTCATTTTACAGAGGTGGAAACTGGGACCCAAAAGAAGAATGTGACTTGTTCAGGTCAAATGGTTTCCAGTGGTGGAGGCAAGATTTGAACCCAGGTCTGACTCCAGAAGCCCTGCTCTTACTCATGACTTCTTAGAGACTGCATCGCCTTGCCCCTTGCTACCCAGCTGGCATTTCCTCCTGGTTCTTCAACGGCTATCATTTGGATGGGAACTCAGCTTAGCCTCACCCCTGTCTTTGATGGTTCTGTTTCCCTGCTGGTCCTCCTCTATACCTATGCAGATCCTATTTATTCTTGGAGGTGCCACTTAAGTTCCTCTCCCTCTTCCTCATCCTATATTTTCCTATTTCTCTTCCTAGAAATAAACCCCCAATATTCCAACCCTCCCAAAGCTTCCCTTACCCTGAATGTCTCTTGACCCCTATAGCTTAGCTTTAAGCATCCTGTGGTTTTATGTGTGTGTGACTCTTATCCCCCCACCCCCTGCCAAGCTGTGTTTTAGATTGTCCAGGCAAAGAAAGAGCCTTATATCTTTTCTGCACCCCTTAGAGTCCATTGCTCTATCTTCCTTACTCCTTTATTTTATCAGTATTTTCTGGGCATCTCATAGGTGTCAAGCACTGGGAATTCAGACATAATTGGCACAGTCACTCTGCTCGAAGAGATGACACATTGCATACAGCTAAAGTGGGCTCCAATGGGTCAATACTAGGGGCCGTGGAAACTCAGAGGGGGGACCTCTGACCTAGAGGGCTTCCTGGAGGAGGTGACATCAAAGTTGATGTCTGGATGAAGCATAGAGTAGCCAATGGAATACTAATAGAGGAAATAGCACAAAGACCCAGAGGCAAGTGAGAGATGTTCCTGGTGGCTGGGGAGAAGTGGTAGGTGGGGCGTGTCAAGGGGTGACTGAGCCCAGGAGAATCAACAGGGGCCTGGATCAAGGTGTCCTTCGTATATTTCTCTGCAGACTGTGGACTTGATTCCGAGGACTCTGGACATTTCAAAGGTGGGCAGTGTTGTGATTGAACCAGTCACTCTGGTTGCAGAGGATGGATTGAAGCAGTGGAGAAAGAGGACAATTGGGAGATGGCTGCAGAAATCCAGGAGAGAGACACAAGGGCTTGAGCTCAGGAGCTACAGCAAGGAAAGGAAAGGTGGCCGGGCTCTCTGAGCCCTCTCTTACTTCCCTCTACCACATGCACCTTCTCATGCAGCCTCCAGCACACAAACCTCGCTCCTGTCTCAGGGCCTTCACATCTTCTGTTCCCACCACGCAGAACTGATCTTCTCCTGCATGTAACCACGGTTGTCTCCATCCCTTACCTCCTTCAGGACTCTGGTCAAATGTCACCTCCTTAGAGAGGTTTTCTTGACCACCCTTCCTTCCTAAAGTAGCCCCTCTACCTCTCCAACCTTTCTAAACTCTGGCTCTGTTTTACTTATTTATTTACAGCCCTTGTCACTACCTGACATGTTTATTTATTTCCTATTTCCCTGACCAGAAAGTCTTGGGTTTTGGTTGTGTTGTTCAGCACAGATGCCCAGCACAGGAATGAGCTGCACACACAGTCGACATTCAGGAAATATATGTCTGATGAACGGTTACATTCACTATATGGCAGGCAGGGCTCATGGATGGAGTGGTGGTTGATTGAATGAGGGGTAGAGGGGATGTCTTGCTGTGCCTGAGGAGGAGGATGGCAGGCTCTATTTGGGATGTTTTGAAGTTTTAGATATTGGTGGAATGTTCAAGTGAAAATACTATATTCGTCGGGGTGCCCACTCAAGCTAACAGATAGAATTAACCCTTATGAATCTCAACCAGGTTCAAGGCTGAAGCTGCAAGATCTGAGCTGGAGGTTCAGACTTGGGCCTTGTCTACAAAGTGATGGAGTCTCACCCAGGGCCTAGGAAGGAGGCAGATGTTTATTCAAACTGGGCAACTGAGAAGAGTTTAATGTCGAGATGGCTTATAAAAATATCAGCAGAGGAAGGAAACCCACAAAGGAGTGAAGAAGAACCTTGGGGCTAGCAACAGTGGAGTGCCTATGCCTTCTTTATCAGTCAGAGTTCTCCAGAGATACAGAATCAGTGTAGACTATCCACCTATCTATCCATCTTTCTATTCATCCATCTATCCATCTATCCTATCACCTATCCACCTGTCTACCCATCTATCTTTCTATCTTCTTACTCATCCATATATTCTTCTATGTATCCATCCACCCTGCCAGCCAGCCAGCGAGCCATCTATCCCTCCATCCACCCATCCATCTATTCATTCATCCATTCATTTATCTGTCTTATCTACTCATCATCTATCTATCCTCTACCTGTCTATTCATCTATCCTTCTATTCACCTATCAATTCATCTTCCCTTCTATCCATCTATGCTTTTATCATCTATCCATCCATCTACCCATTTATCCTTCTACCTATCCATCCATCTTTTTATATATCCATCTATCCATCCGTCCATCAATCTATTCATCCATCTATTTATCTACCAATCTTATCTACCTACCATTTATCTGTCTATTCTCTACCTGTCTTTTTATCCATTCATCTATCCTCCTGTCTATCCTTCTATCCATTCATCTACCCTTTTTTCCATCTATCTTTCTATCACTCCATCTATCCTTTATATATCCATTTATCTGTCTATCTATCCATCTATCAAGAGAGTTATTTCAAGAAATTGTTTGATGCAATTGTGGGGGCTGGCCAGTCTGAAATCTATAGGGCAGGTGGACAGGCTGGAAACTTGTGTGCAGGAGCTGATGCTGCAGTCTTGAGACAGAATTCTTTCTTTCACAGGGAAATCTCAGTTTTTGCTCGTAAGGCCTTTGAACCGATTAGATGAAGCCCACACAAATGATCAAAGAAAATCTTCTTTACTTCAAGTCAGCTGATTGTAGATGTTAACCATATGTACAAGATACCCTCACAGCAACACAGAGCTTAGTGTGTGATTAAATAACAGGGACTACAGACTGGCCAAGTTGACATAAGAAAATGACCATCATGCCATCCTGAGTTCTGAAGGGGGCAGAGGAAGGGGTGGTTACCAGCATCTGGAAAGAGCTGTAGCTGCTCTCAGGAAGAGGAGCTGCCTGTAGAAGCCTTTGGAAAAGAGGCCTAGCAGGAAGGGAGCAGGAAATAAATACCCAGACCTTCCTATCCCTCCATCCTCCAGTCTCTCGCTGGTGTCTCCAACCTGAAGCCAGAGGGCAAGGGGGTCTGTTGATGTGTCTATGCAGCCCAACTTTTTGGGCACAGAGCAGGGGAAGCAGGATAGGGCGTGGATCTGGAAGAGCAAATGGAAACTCTCCAGCACAATGATAAGGAGAATGATGGGAATCACTCAGACTCAACATGCACAATGAGGAGAGAGGGACCAAGGAAGGAGCCGGAGAAAATTCCATGGCCAATGAGTGAAACAACCCATAGAAGCTGGAGAAGGAATGGCCAGAGGCTTGCAGAAAAATCCAGAAAAATTCAGAAGAGGGTGAGGGCATTGGGAGGCCCAGCAAACAAATAAACAAAGAACCTGGAATGAAAGAGTGCGTCCAGGAGACTGAGACTGTGCAGTGATTAAAAGTGGTCAGATTAAGGACAGCCAGAACAGTTACAGCTATATCTTGAAGGGCCATGGGAACCTAGGCCAGAAACATCCTCAAGCTCATAGGGTAAACTTGGAGTCTCAAATAGGAAATTAAGGAGATCAGGCCACAGACACAGAAACAGAGGATAGGAGAAGAGAAAAGAGTGGATTAGGTGGATAGGTGTGTGGATGAATGGATGGATGGATGGGTGGATGGACAATGAATGCCTGGATAATTGGATGGATGGATGGAAGCGGTTAGATGGAAGGAAGGAAAAAAGGAAGAAAAAAGAAAAAAGGAAGAAAGGAAGGAAAAAAGAAAAAAAGAAGAAAAGAAAGAAAAAGAGAAGGAAGGAAGAAAGAAAGAAAAGAAGACAGAAGAGGCTTCATGTTGGCATGTTCCAGGCCTAATCCTCATACCTTTAGGTGCTCTGCTATCCAATTCTTATAAGAATCCTGTGAGGTTGAATTTATTTATTCCCATTTTACGGTTTGAACCTGGGAGGTGGAGGTTGCAATAGGACTAGGTGGCACTGCTACACTCCAGCCTGGGCAACAGAGCGGGACTGTTTCAAAAAAATAATAAATTGAATTAATCTATTAGATCTATATGGATCAGCACGCTTGACTACACATGCTTCACTTTGGGCCAACATTCCATCTGCCCCATCCCCGCCAAAAATACATTAAAAAATCTTTTAGCTTCTCATTGAAGGAACTGACAACCACACAACAGCTTAAGATGGTTTTCAGAAAGCCAGGAAGGACATAACTTACAGTTCCTAGGAGACATGGCTTTGGGTCGGTAATCAATACCTACTGTGTGAGTTTAAGAAAATAGCTACTAGCAGACACCCTGATGCTGCATATATTTAATAAAAATGTGTTCCCCATTACTACGATTCTCCAAACATAAAGACGCTGTCGGCACTTCAACAGGGCTTCCAACGCTGAGGCTGCTGCATGATGTACGGGCTTCCTGCCTCTTTGTGGCTTCTTTGTTTGGGGTTCTTTTTTTCCTGCCTTTAGGTACCTAGAGGCTTAGGCCTGAGGCCCTAGACATTAGATCACAGGACCAGGAATCTCAAAGTCAGTAGGCACCTTCAGGGATGGGGATACTGGTGTGATGTAGAGAAAGAACACAGTATTTACAGCCGGACGATCATCTAGTTCATATTTGTGTCTTTAGCATTAAGTCATTTATATATTCATGCATTCTTATAATCCAGGGGTGTCCAGTCTTTTGGATTCCCTGGGCCACATTGGAAGGAGAAAAATTGTCTTGGGCCGCATATTAAAGACACTAACACTAACAATAGTTAGTGAGCTAAAAACAAAAAATCGCAAAACAATCTTATAATGTTTTAAGAAAGTTTATAAATTTGTGTTGGGCCACAGTCAAAGCCGTCCTGGGCCACATGTAGCCTGTGGGTTGGACAAGCTTGATATAGTCGATCATTCATCCATTCAGTTATTTATTGAAATGTATGGTAGACCTGAGTAGCCCCCATGATCCTCAAGCCCTGGCATTCATGCCATGCATAACTCCCTCCTCCAAATATAGGTATAACCGATGACTTCCTTCTAACCAATAGAATATGGCAAAGATGAAGGCATTTTGCAGATTAAGCTGCTAAATTAGTTGATTTTTGTGTTACCAAAAAAAAAACAAAAGAGATTATCCTGGGTGCTTCTGACTTAACCAGGCAAAAGCTTTAAAAACATGGGCCTACAAAGGACACAAACTTTGTAGGGACTTGGATGAATCTGGAAACCATCATTCTCAGCAAACTGACCCAAGAACAGAAAGCCAAGCGCCGTATATTCTCACTCATAGGTGGGTGTTGAACAATGAGAACACGTGGACTCAGGGAAAGGAGCATCACACACAGGGGACAGTTAGGGGGGTAGTGGAGAGACAATGGAAGTGGGGAGGGAGGAGAGGGAGGGGAGGGTTAACATGGGGAGAAATGCCAGATATAGTATGCACCAAAAGTAAAATAAATTAAAAAAAAAAAAAATAGGCCTTCCCTGAGGTCAGAGGCTCTCTCTCTTATTGACCCCAAAGAAATGAGCTGCTATGAGTTACAGTCAGCACAAGGAAATGAATTCTTTTGACTACCTGAATGAGCTTGGAAGCAGATTCCTTTGCAGTCAAGTCTCCAGATGAGAACACAGCCCAGCTGCCACCTTGACTGCAGTCTTGTGAGACCCGAAGTAGGAGACCCAGCTAAGCTGTGTTCAGACTTCTGAGCCAAGGAAACCATGCAATAACAAATGTCTATAGTTTTAAGATTCTAAGTTTGTGGTAATTTGTTAAACTGCAATAGAAATCTAAAACTGGTACCAACTATGTGTCCTGGGCTGTAAAAGACACTGCAGATAAAATAATACACAAGATAGTCTCTATCTTATGTTCTGAAAAGGTTTGCAGTCTGGTACCATACCAGGCACGTAGTAAACTGAAGCCATTGAAGGTTGTGTTGACAAGGGACCTGGATTTTCTTTCTGTGTGACTTTGAGCAAGTCAGATGACTTCTCTGAGCCTCAGTTTTCTCATATGAAAAATCAGGTCAACAAAATCTGCCTATGTGGTGGTCATTGTGAGTGTGCTTTGAAAATCTATATCACTGAGTAGAGGTGCGTTTTAATATTCTAATGGAATTGATTATTTTTTTCTGACATTGCACACTATATTCAAGCACATTAATATTATCACCCCTGGTTTACAAATAAAACACAGGAGAGATTGTATATTTCCTTCTCCCAATGTCTGTTTCCTTCTTCTTCCTTTGTAATAGAGACTCTAATTTTTAGCAAGACACAGGGCCATTCAGAGTAAATACAATGTTTTTCACCCTCACGTGCAAAGAGGTTGGCTGTGTGACTGGGTTTTGGGCAATAATGTAAGTAGAAATGTTGTGAGATACTTAGAGAAATATCTTTAAGGGATAGGGTTGGCAGATAAAATACAGGACACCAAGTTATATATGAATTTCAAATTAAAAAACAGACTTTAAAACTATGTATGTCCTAAATGTCTATGCTAGAGTTATTTGTTATTTATCAAAAATGTAAATGCAATTGGGTAATCTGTGATTGTATGTGCTAAATCTGGCAACCCTATTAAGGGAGAAAGTAGCTCCTTCTGTCATCCTTCTCTATCCAGGTATTTGAAGTGTGATGGCTGGAGCTTCAGCAGTCATCTTGGGCCACGAGGATCAGTGCACACTCTAGGGATAGCGAAACACTGAGCTGAGAAGATCCTAGATTATTTAGAATATCAAGAGTAGAGCATTCAGGGCAGCTCTGTGCTGATCATCTCTGGGCTTATGTACAAGAGAAAGAAATTTGCATGTATTTTGTTTAGGTCACTTATTTGGGGATTTCTATTTGGAATAGCAGAAACTATTCTAAATTTTTACATGGACCCTCCAACAGTGAACAGAGACTAAATTAGGCATTGCTTCCACTTACTGAGTAATAATAATTGCTTCCATGTACTGTTTGCATGTACCAGGTACTATATTAGACCATTTGCAAATATTATCTCTAAACATGACAATAATTCCAGGAAAAAGTTATTTTAATCCTTGTTTTGTAGATGAGTAAACTGAGGCACAGAGTGGTTAAGTAACTTTCCAAAAGTCACACAGCCAGAAAAGTAGCAAAGATAAGTTTTGCACCCTAAGTCTTCAAAAGTCCTTTATCTCCCATCTTTAAAAACTAGATTTTTTTCCCCAAACTGTTTTCTGCAACCTTTTCAAATCTGTCTTTTCTTTAAGCCAGGATCCAATGGAGACAGAAGTATTTCCTCAGCCCAAGTCCCTTCACCACTGAGTTTAGCTACAATTGTTTTGGAAGTCAAAAAGCAATTCTCCAACATGACATCATTGTGTTCATACCTGGAAAAGGCTGTGATCATCAGTGAGCTTTGCTGTCAGAAAAGGCAAGAGTCATTCACCACCTTGTGTCCTTGTTTTAGAGATAGGGACCCAAAGGTGAACAGAGAGCCAGGAATCTGCCTAAAATAAGAGAGTAAGAAGGTGACAGACAGGGACAAAAACCCAGTTCCCTGACCTGACCCCTTCCCTACTCAGGGCCTCCTTACCACGCAGAGCTGCCTCTGTAGGAACAAACGAAGAAGACAAGAGACACCTATAACTGGGGAAGGGACTAGGACCACAACGGGAGAGGGTAATGTTACACCCACTCACTCATCACCTCTGACATCAGACCCTTCACCTTGGCAGAACCAAAGCAGATGTGCCGTCCCAAGCAGGGTAGAGACCCCCACGTGTAGTGTACCCCAAACACTACATCTCCAGATGCTGGGTGGTTTTACCTGGTTTGAAAAAGAGACATATGTCCCGGGATCTGAGTCCTTGAAGAGGAAGGAGCTTGTCTTGTTTTTAGCTGTATGGCCAGCACAGAGAGTCCCAGTACATAGTAGGTGCTCAAAAAATAATTTGTCAAGATGATTAAATGAATAAAATATCCAAAACTTTCTGCTTTACATGATAAAATTATAGTAGAGAGTGCAAGCTATCAAGAGCAATAATTAAAATGCCAATACTAATAAAAGTAATAATAGCAACTGTGTATTTTGCACATACTGTGTGGTAGGCACCACACTCAGCACTTTACACACGACGTTTAAACTCACAACATAACTGTGAAGTAGCTTCTATGTAGGATTCATCTTATAGAAGGGGAGGCTTGGAGAGGTGAAGTCACTTGTGCAAAGTCTCACAGGGAGGAGGTACCAGGATTTGAGCTCAAGTTGACTCTCACACCCTGCATTAAGCTTGCGTGTTCAATGTCTCCTATGCCTAATTTGTGATGATGCTCTTTTTGGTAACTTAAGGTCTGTGATTCTGCTTGGGAGACATTTCTGAATACCAGGATTCTGCTAAGTACTGAGAACACCTTACACCCCCAAAGAGCCAAAGATAATGAAAACAGTGGCCTCAGAACCTGAATCACAGGATACCCAGGGTGCTGGAAGTTCTAATTGCCTGGTACCGGGAATCTGTCCTCTTCCTTCCTTACTCTTCTATCCTCATCAGTGCACACCACCTGTCCCACCCTAACTTGTATAAGGCAGTGTTTTGAGCAGATGGACCCTTAGCATCCCTAACATGAGGTCAAGGGTCACGCCTCTTGCCCTCGTACCCCCCACATCGCCAGCTTCACACAGTAGGTTCAAGGTACACATTTGTTGACGGACCACTGATTGATCTGATTCTGTAAAGTGCTTCACTTGGCCACATGAGCCCAGAGAGGCTTAATAAAGGCTTTTTGAAGATGATAAGAAACAGAGCTGCCTTGTTAAGATTCCGGGGGCCTTGGATTCTTCTTTAGTGGCAATATCTTTCCGTTTTTTTTTTCTTTTCTTTTTTAAGTGCTGGCAGATAAAGCCCGCCAACTGTCCAGTGGGTGACACTGGAGAAAGAGCTTTGGGGCCTTTTGATTTTTAAAGGACTACATCAAAAGCAGCTCAGGACATTAAAATCTCCTGGGTTCTAGCTGGGCTCGTCGGCAGAATGGCAGGGTTGCCTTCATTCCTGGTTAACAGAACTGTGGCTGGGACGAGACTGGGAGAGACTGGCTGAAGAAGGGTGGAAAGGGCTCTGGGTAAGCCTGTAGGAGGTGTGGGTCTGTCCCAGCTCTGCCACCACTGACTGGAGGCATTGAATATGCCCCTCTTCAGCCCCAGCCCTCAGTTTCCCCAACTACAAAGCCAAGAAGTGAAAAAATAGCTAGCTTCAAAGCCTTTTGCAGCCCCGACTCCTCATGTTTGGGGTTCACTTAGACTGGGATTAGGCTTCTCCTTGCCCAAGCGCAGGATAGGAGGAGAGGGAGCAGGGGAAGATGTTCTTCCCACAGGGTTTATGTCGCCATCTGTGTGTCCAGGCAGACTGCGGGCCAAGACAGTATCTAAAAGACACCTCCTCCCCATCCTTCACCCTCACCCCAACAGCTGCAGTTCCCATCTGAGGGCACTCTCCAAGCAGAGGGCACTCCTCCCCAAGGCCCATCTCCCAGCATCTTCATGTCATGTCTGGGTGAAGGCAGCCTTCTTTCAGGAGTGTGTGTGTGTGTGTGTGTGTGTGTGTGTGTGTGTGTGTGTGTGTGACAGAGAGAGAGAGAGAGATAGAGAGAGGAGGTCATAGCAGAGGTTTTAAATTTTTTGGATTTCAATTTCTTTGAGAATCTGAAAAAAATCATGGCCTGGCTCCTTGGGAAAAATACAGACATATTTACAAAGTTTTGCATCTAAATTAAGGGTGTTTGTGGGTGCCACTAAAATACAGGATATATATATATATATATATATATATATATATATATATATATATATATACCCTCCTTATAGAAGGAGCAGGAGGAGGAGGAGAAGGAGGAGAAAGCAGAAGAAGGAAGAGAATTAGGAGCAAGGGGAAAAAAAAGAAGAGGCAGGACCAGGTGCAGTGGCTCATGCCTGTAATTGCAGCATTTTGGGAGGCTGAGGCGGGCAGATCACGAGGTCAAAAGATCGAGACCATCCTGCCCAACATGGTGAAACCCCGTGTCTACTAAAAATACAAAAATTAGCTGGGTATAGTGGCACGTGCCTGTAGTTCCAGCTACTTGGGAGGCTGAGGCAGGAGAATTGCTTGAACCCAGAAGGCAGGGGTTGCAGTGAGCCAAGATCGTGCCACTGCACTCCAGCCTGGGCAACAGAGCAAGATTCTGTCTCAAAAAAAAAAAAAAAAAAAAAAAAGAAAAGAAAAAGAAAAAGAGGCTGTGTGGAGGAACATAAGGAAAAACTGTTTAATCCAAGTAGAAACAAGCAGCCCTCTGGTTAGAACATGGGTTCTAAAATCTTAAAGACAGAATTTGTGTTTTTCTGTTGTTAGTTTTGGGTTTTTGGTTTTTTTGAGACAGAGTCTCACTCTGTCGCCCAGGCTGAAGTGCAGTGGCATGATCTCAGCTCACTGCAACCTCTGCCCCCCTGGGTTCAAATGAGTCTCCTGCCTCAGCCTCCTAAGTAGCTGGGACTACAGGTATGTACCACAATGCCCAGCTAATTTTTATATTTTTAGTAGAGACAGGGTTTCACCATGTTGGCCAGGCTCGTCTTGAACTCCTGACCTCAAGTGATCCACCCACCTCAGCCTCCCAAAGTGCTGGGATTAGAGGAGCAAGCCACTATGCCCAGCGTTAAAGACAGGATTTAAATCTCAGCTTCACTTCTTTCCAGTTGTGTGATCTTAGACAAGTGATTTGAACTTTCTCAGCTTGTTCATTTTAAAAATGAGGTCATGATGTGATTTGGGTCAAATTACTTCTGGGTCCCATCCTAGAAGATGCTCTTTGTCTTTGGAGGCTCTTTTGTTTATAGGGCATTTCTGCTTGGAGCCCCCATCTTTTCCTGAAGCTACCTGAGGCTTAGACCAGGGGCTGGGCTATGGTTAGTATCTTGCTACTCAAAGTGTGGTCCCTGGGCCAGCAGCATCAGTACCTACTGGGAACTCATCAGAAATGAGGTCTTAGCCCCACCCCGACCTCTAGAATTAGCATCTACATTTTTTTTTTTACTGTACTTTAGGTTCTGGGGTACATGTGCAGATCATGCAGGATTGTTGCATAGGTACACACATGGCAATGTGGTTTGCTGCCTCCATTCCCCCCATCACCTACATCTGGCATTTCTCCCCATGTTATTGCTCCCTGACTTCCCTACCCCTCACTGTCCCTCCCTTGGCCCCCCACAACAGGTCCCAGTGTGTGATGCTCCCCTCCCTGTGTTCCTGTGTTCTCATTGTTCAACACCTGCCTATGAGTGAGAACATGTGGTGTTTGATTTTCTGTTCTTGTGTCAGTTTGCTGAGAATTATGGTTTCCAGATTCATCCATGTCCCTACAAAGGACACCAGCTCATCATTTTTTATGGCTGCATAGTATTCCATGGTGTATATGTGCCACATTTTCCTTGTCCAGTCTATCATGGATGGGCATTTGGGTTGGTTCCAGGTCTTTGCTATTGTAAACAGTATTGCTATGAACATACATGTACATGTGTCTTTATAATAGAATGATTTGTAATCCTTTGGGTATATACCCAGTAATGGGATTGCTGGGTTAAATGGAATTTCTATTTCTAGGTCCTTGAGGAGGCACCACACTGTCTTCCACAATGGTTGAACTAGTTTACATGCCCACCAACAATGTAAAAGTGTTCTTATTTCTCTACATCCTCTCCAGCATCAGTTGTCTTCAGATTTTTTAATGATTGCCATTCTAAATGGCATGAGGTAGTATCTCAACGTGGTTTTGATTTGCATTTCTCTAATAATCAGTGATGATGAGCATTTTTTCATATGTTTCTTGGCCTTATATATGTCTTCTTTTGAAAAGTTCATATCCTTTGCCCACTTTTGGATGGGTTTGCTTGTTTTTTTCTTATAAATCTGTTTTAGTTCTTTGTAGATTCTGGATATTAGCCCTTTGTCAGATGGGTAGATTGCAAAAAAAATTTTCTCATTCTGTTAGTTCATTCTAATGATTGTTTCTTTTGCTGTACAGAAGCTCTGGAGATTAATTAGATCCCATTTGTCTATTTTGGCTTTTGTTGCCAATGCTTTTGGTGTTTTAGTCATGAAGTCCTTGCCTATGCCTATGTCCTGAATGATTTGCCTAGGTTTTCTTCTAGGGTTTTTATGTTGTTAGGTCTTATATTTAAGTCTTTAATCCATCTGGAGTTAATTTTAGTGTAAGGTGTCAGGAAGGGGTCCAGTTTCTGCTTTCTACACACTGCTAGTCAGTTTTCCCAGCACCATTTATTAAACAGGGAGTTCTTTCCCCATTGCTTGTTTTTGTCAGGTTTGTCAAAGATCAAATGGTTGTAGGTGTGTGGTGTTGCCTCCAGGGCCTCTGTTCTGTTCCATTGGTCTATATCTCTGTTTTGGTGCCAGTACTATGCTGTTTTGATTACTGTAGCCTTATAGTATAGTTTGAAATCAGGTAGTGTGATGCCTCTGGCTTTGTTCTTTTTGCTTAGGATTATCTTGGCTATATGGGCTCTCTTTTGGTTCCACATGAAGTTTAAGGTGGTTTTTTTCCAGTTCTGTGAAGAAGGTCATTGGTAGCTTGATGGGGATAGCATTGAATCTATAAATTACTTTGGGCAGTATGGCCAGTTTCACGATATTGCTTCTTCCTAACTATGAGCATGGAATGTTTCTCCATCTGTTTGTGTCTTCTCTTATTTCCTTGAGCAGTGGTTTGTTCTCCTTGAAGAAGTCCTTTACATTCTTTGTTAGTTGTATTCCTAGGTATTTTATTCTCTTTGTAGCAATTGTGAATGGGAGTTTTCTCATGATCTGGCTCTCTGTTAGTCTGTTATTGGTGTATGGAAATGCTTGTGATTTCTGCACATTGATTTTGTATCCTGAGACTTTGCTGAAGTTGCTTATCAGTTTAAGGAGATTTTGGGCTGAGATGATAGGGTCTTCTAAATATACAATCATATCTGGAAGAAACATATAAATTCCTGGATACTTGCATCCTCCCAAGCCTAAACCAGGAAGAAACTGAAACCTTGAATAGACCAATAACAAGGGCTGAAGTTAAGGCAGCAATTAATTAGCGTACCAATCAAAAAAAAAAAAAAAATCCAGGTCCAGATGGGTTCACAGCTGAATTCTACCAGACATATAAATACGAGCTGGTACCATTCCTTCTTAAACTATTCCAAACAATACAAAAAGAGGGAATCCTTCCCAAATCATTTTATGAGACCAACATCATCCTGATATCAAAACCAGGCAGAGACTCAACAAAAAAATAAAACTTCAGGCCAACATCCATGATGAACATAGATGCAAAAATCTTCAATAAAATACTGGCAAACGGATTGAAACAGCACATCAAAAACCTTATCCATCACAATCAAGTAGGCTTCATCCTGAGGATGCAAGGCTGGTTCAACATATGCAAATCTATAAACATAATTCACCACATAAACAGAACCAAAGACAAAAACCACATGATTATCTCAATAGATGCAGCGACTGCCTTCAACAAAATTCAACAGCCTTTATGCTAAAAACTCTCAATAAACTAGGTATCGAAGGAACATATCTCAAAACAATAAAAGCTATTTACAACAAACCTATAGCCAATATCATACTGAATGGGCAAAAATTGGAAGCATTCCCTCTGAAATCCGGCACTAGACAAGGATGCCCTCTCTCACCACTCCTATTCAATATAGTATTGGAAGTTCTAGCCAGAGCAATTAGGCAAGAAAAAAAATAAAAGGTATTCAATTAGGAAAAGAGGAAATCAAATTGTCTCTATTAGCATCTACATTTTAACACAGTCCCCAGGTGGCTTATAACACATTCAAATTTGAGTTCCTTGAGAGCCAGAAAAATATTTGACATTATTTTGCAACCCCACAGATTTTGTTAATAAGGAAAACTGTGTGAATGCAGAGGCCTGACTGCAACTGAGCCTGTTTCCACCTTCTTGGGACTCAAGTTTCAGCACTTGGATTTTTCCAAACATCCTTCTTCAAGCTGACCCTGTCTCCCCTCCCTAAGTCCTGGCAGCCAGGTTAAAGTTGTCACCATGTACATATGCAGCCAGCAATCACTCAGCATGCCTGTAGTAAGAAGAGGCTGCCACCAAGATACTAGGGCAACACATTGGGAAGAGACCAGACCTCACCATGGGGTGCAGGTGAAGCATTTGCCATAAAATCCCTCTGCCCAGAACATAAAACATGACTTGAACATCAGAACAATCATCAGCAGCAACAATGATCACCTACTAAGTCTTATCATGCACGGGATATCACTTAGGAGCTTGGCTGCATTACCTAATTTAGTCCACACAACAACCCCATGGAACAAGTGTTAGACAGCTAAGGAAATTCAGACACAGAGAGGTTAAGTAACTTGTTCAAGGTCACACAGCCTGTAGTTAGAAGAGTCAGGATGGAAACTCAAGCCCAGATTCTTAAGCATAGACTGGACAGAACTTAGCTTAGGGATCACAAATAGGGTAGAGGTGGCCTTCATTGTGTTTTATTTTACCTGCCTAATGTTAACATGTTCTTTGAGCCAACATTTTAAAAGTTCACCTACAATACGAATTTCTAGCTTCTCTTAGAAAACCAGAATGCTTTTGGCATTGCAAGAGTGCTAGCGGGAATGAACAGGTGTGTTCATGCATTGCTTGGGTTAAAAAAATTCCCACCACTCACTGTTTATGATATCTGCTGGCCCCCCTGGGCATTTGGGGTTAGACATTTTAATATAAATGATAATAATAATAGCTAACATTTTTTGAGCCCTAGCTATGTACCAAGGACAATGCTACCAGAGGAAAAGAATGGATAGATTATGTGCTCGGGTCCTCATCTGATACAGGAATCTATTCCACAGCATCCCTTGCTCAGTCTTCATCCATTGTTAGCTTAAATTCCTCCAGGCATAAGCCACTCACTACCTATGGAAGAAGTCTTTGTCACGGTGCAATGAGGAGTCTATAAATTTCTTCTTTTAGAACCCAGTCACGCTCCTTTCATGTCCACCCGGGGATGGGGCCACCCGGAGTCTGTCCACAGCATCTCCCATGTCAGCCCTTCTGGAGATTTGAGGCAACTGACCTTCTTGAGTTTTCATGCTGGCGCAGAGAGGCAAGTGGAGAAAGTTCTCTCTGGGGCCCATGCTGGGTTCTGAGGAGGGTCAAGGATGAAGGGACTCCTTGTCAGCCTGTGGTTGCTGCTCACCCAGCTCTCTCTTATCAGGTCCAGGGACCCCTGCAACCAGGTCAGTGCTAGGCTGACTGTGTGCCCACTCAGCACCCTCTCTAGCAAGAGAGGCTCATAGAAGGGAGCTCTCCAAGTCCTGAGTCTTCACTTTCTCTATGACTCTCCCCTTTCCCTTTCTTTGTCTTGTCCCTTTATTCCTAAAACCCTATTTCCCTCTCTCTCTTCTCTCACCTCTCTGTGTCTCCCTTTCGGCCACAGTGCTCTGTACTGCACCTTCTTTCCTCCATGGACACTGCCCATCCATGCCCACATATTCCCTTTAAATCACATCTTAACCTAAATCCTTCCCTTTCTCATCTTTGCTTTTCTATTCTCCCCATGGCATGGTCTGCTTATATTTCCCTGAACATACCTATCTAGCTAGTAGACTAGTAGCAATTTCTCTTTGAAAAACAATCTTCCCATTGTAAATGCATTTTCAGACTTTTTACAGTGAAGTGATGGTTAAAACTTTCCCTAGGGTGTGGTCTCTGGCCCTGTTCTCCTCACTCAACAGACCATACCTGATGAATCTTGTTCACTCACATGGCTTCAAGTACCACCAGTGTGATGTCAGCTCTCACACCAGTATCTCCAGCCCACACCTGTCCCAGGGTCACACAGCCAAATGCCAGCTAGGCATCTCTATCTTGGCCCACCTTCCCCCAAATTGGACTCACTGTCCCTCTCCCAATCCTAGTCTTGTTCTTTTACCTCTAGCTCAGTAAATAACAGCAGCATCTACCCAGCTGTTTGAACTACACACCTGGGGTCATCCATTGTTCATTGTCTCCTCCATGCTCCCCAATAGCCAATTAATCAACAGGTTCTTTCTCAGCTCTTTCTAGGCATGCCTCATGCAAACCTCACCTCCATTGACAACACAATGAATACTTGCTGAGTGAACGAATTTGGACCCGAACAATCAAGGTTTTCAGCATCTCATCTGGGTGCCACTTAAATAGGTTTTAATGAAGAAGAAGGTTCTCAGCTGCCTTTCTTGCTTTTCAATCTATCCTCCACGTCATGGACATAGTTATCTTGTGAAAGTGAAAATGTGAGTACTCCTTCCATAACACCTTCCATGGCTCCTCATTGCCTCCAGCTTCACCCTCTGCTCTCTGCTCGAATCTCAGTGTTTCCTCCTCCCTGCCTGGAACTCTGAGCTCTAGCAGTACCAAATGAATAGCAGTTTTCTACTCACCTCTCTGCTTTTGCTCACATTGTCTCACCTGGCTGAAATGCCTTTCCCTCTTCCTTTTATCTGATTAATTATATCTCGAATATATAAAGAACTTAAGCAACTCAACAACAAAAACCCAATTTAAAAATGCTCAAAAGACCTTAATAGACATTTCTCAAAAGAAGACATACAAATGGCTAACAGGTATATGAAAAAATACTCTACATTACTGATCGCCAGGGAAATTCTAACACCTTCTTAAGAATTTCCTGAAGCATCTCCTTTTCCTGGGATGCATGCATAATCCATTTGCTTTCACATTACAAAACACATCATTCTTTTCCCCTTTCCTATGTTAAGCAGCATAATACCCACCAGTGTTAATGTTGGCACTGAAAGCTATATCATTATTTAATGCACCATTTTGCTTTTAGTATTCTCTGTTGTTTCCAGTTTTTCTCTATTATAAATGGTGTTGAATATATCAGTGTGAAGAGCTGCATTACTCCACACTCGGAATTATTTCCTTGGGTTTAGATTCTCAGAAGTAGAACCATTGTGGATGAGCATATCTTAAATGAGGTATCGTCCCAAATCACTTTTCCGAACAGGCAGGCCCTGCGCTGCAAGAATATATATGGTCAATTCTAGAATTTAGACTCCCACCTGGGACTCCCTGGGGTACAGAAAGAAGAGTAAACTGTGATGTTGGCAAGAGAGCTGAGTTGCTATTTAGAAATAACAAACCTATTGGAAGAAGGAATTGGATCTCCACTTAGAGTGAGTCAAAATGGTTTAAATATGAAACCTGAGGAACATTGAAAAGCAAATTGAGAAGGGAGATGTCTAAAGACTCCACTGAGTGACTGCTTGAGTCCATAATCATTGGGAAAATAAGATCGATTTTATTGCACGAAATGGATGCATCTCAAGGGATGCTGTAGGTGAGAGCCGAAGAACTGATTTGGCGAGTGTAGAATTTCCTTCAGATTCATGGCTTGGGTTTTCCGGCACAACGCCCCTGCCCCCAGCTTCACCGTGTTTGAATTCACTTACCCAGAGCAAAATCCAACAGAAAGTAAAAAGAGACTTTAAAACACTTATTTTTAAGATCCTCATAAGGTGTTTTGAACATCAAATAGCTCTTAAAAACCACCGCAGTACTTTCATGATTTAAGTGTAAATGATTCTGAAACATATGGATTACATTTTGCTTGAATTCCTCCTGGGTTTAAAAGTGAAAGGAAGAGAAGGAAAAGAAATTGTAGATTGCCTGGACTACTTAGAGATTCAACTCTTAGGCAAACCTTGTGAACCCTGAGGCTGGGAAGCAAATTTGCTGGATTTCTGGAGAGGGCAGTGTTAGGAGGGCTACTTAAAGGAGGATAGTTCTGTTTAAATCCTGAAATAATCTTTGACTTGGGGTTCCCGTCTGGGTGTAACAAGGACCAAAAGCAACAGTTTCCAAGTTCTTATTAGTAAATCGAAGTCTCTTAAATGGCTAGTTGGAAATACAGATTCCAAGGCTAAATCTCAACCCTTCAGAAAAAAAACCTCTGCATTGGAATGCCAAGAATCTGTATTTTAAAAAAGTTCCTTAGCCACCAGATTGGGTTACACTGGTCAAGGTCAGAATTTGTAAACCTCAGCTCTGTTGACATTGGGGCTGGATAGCTTTTTGTTGTGGGGGGCTGCCCTGCATATTGTAGCCCACTTAAGGTCATCCCTAACCTCTACCCACTAGATACCAATGGCATGCCACCACCTCCAAGTTGTGACAACGGAGAATGTCTCCACACACTGTCAAATATCCCCCAGGGAGCAAAAGAGTGTTGGTTGGGAACGACTGAGGTCTATGACTTTAAAGTGACAAACCATTCAGAGGAAGAACAATTATTGGCTGGCGTGTGCGTGTTTCTCTGCTCAGTGTGAGTTGCGGAGAAGATTTCTGCATAAATACAGAGACTGGGAAGTTAGGCAGGCAGAGGTAATACCATGTGTTCTGTGTTTTTGTACCTCCACCTCAAATAATATTCCTTACATTTTTCTACTTCAAGTGCATGTGGGTTGGTTATTGCTCCCCATTCTTCACTTCTTGGATGTTATAGAATTATACTTCCTTATCCTTCCCCTGGCTTCATGGCTATTGGGGTGAATGTCCCCATCTTGACTTTGACCATGTGACTGGCTTTGACCAATGAGATGCTAGAGGCTGTGAGCAGAGCAAAGGTTTCTGACGAGTTTACTTGGTTGGGCTTGCTTTCTTTGGCTTCACTGTGAGAAGACATGTGCACCCCAAGTTGCTGCTGCTCCTAAAGCTTGCACCCCTAGAATGAGCTTATACAGAACAGAAAGACCTGAGCCCAACAGGAAGCCTGGAGCCCAGCCCAGCCTACATCAACCAAACCCCAGCCAAACCGCAGACCCTGGAGCATGAAAATAAATGTTTATTGTATGCTTCTGGGATTTTGAGGCTGTCTGTTACATAGAGAAAAACATTTCTAAAAACCATTAAAAAATATGTGTAGGTACCTCAGTGTTTACATCAGAAGACAGTTTGGCACAGCAGCTAAGAACTCAAGATCAGAAGCCAAAAGGATAAAGTCGTCATCCAACTTCCAGTCCTGCCACTTCCTAGTGAGTAACTTAATTTCTCTGAGCTCTATTTCCTCATCCATTAAAAGGGCATACAAAATAATACTTGAGTCCCAGTTTCCTAATATGTTGAATAGGTTTGTATGATACTATGTACCTCACAGATTTGAAGGTTAAATGAGATGATGCATGTAAATTGTTTAGTGTCAGTGCCTGACACATGGTAAGCACATGATAAATGCTAGCTAATTTTATTATGATGTAGGTTCAAAGGACACAAAATATGTTATCTCTTTCTCCCTTCCCTCTCCTCCTCCCTCCCTTCCTTCCATCTTTTCTCCCTTCCTTCTTCCCCTCTTAACTATAACAAACATCTGTTGAATGCCCACCATACACCCCTAAACTTTGTGTTTGGATGAACAGAATCCAAAACCCACCATGCATGAAAACTGGGCACCTCAGGGCCAGTAGCTCAAGAGTCCACAAAGAGTTAATCCCTGGTAAACCAGGAGCCACATAAATTCTGCCCCGCCAAACACACCCCAATCATCATTAGTCACGGCTTGTTGGACGGGAGGCTCCTCCCTGGCGCTTATCTCCCTGGCTTCTGTCCTCGACCAGGTGTCCATATTTCACCTTCTGAAAACAGATGACCCCAGGGTCAGTGAAATGAAAGCCCCATTCAACAGATCTGCTAGGCAGTCAGCCAGGAAGGAGGGCGAGGGTCAGTCCGGCAGCTCTGTCCCTGCCAGGGCAGCCCCAGGGCACGTGTGCCAGCGACCCTTCCTCTCCATTAACCAGATCAGGGCTGAGGGACAGGATCAAGGTAACAATTACTCCAGAGCTTTGTCCTCCATAAAGCATCAGGTGGGGGCGTAGCCTTGAGGCATATTTGCATAGTGCTCCTACCATGAAGCTTTGCAGCAGTCCTGTCCAGCTGGGATCCCAGGATGGGATTCCAAGGAGAGAGAGTAGGAAGATGGAATTCCAAGGAGAAAGAGTAGGAAGATGGAATTCAAAGGAGAGAGAGTAGGTAGATGGGATTCCTGCACTCATGAGACTTACATTCCATGAAGGGTGGGGCCAATTTACCCACTACTTTTAGCGGCTCACCACACTCTTTTAAATTTTTTACAATCAGAAAGAAAAAAAAATTTTAGGGTTATTGGAATGTTTCATTTTTTCTCATATCAGAAGAAAGAAACTTCAAAAACCATTTTTATTTTACTTTATTTTGAGACAGAGTCTTGCTCTGATACCAGGCTGGAGTGCAATGGCACGATCTCGGCTTACTGCAATCTCGGCCTTCTGGGTTCAAGTGATTCTCATGCCTCAGCCTCCCAAGTAGCTGGTACTACAGGTGCACACCACCACACCCAGCTAATTTTTGTATTTTTAGTAGAGACAGGGTTTCACCATATTGGCCAGGATGACCTCAATCTCTCCACCTCATGATCTACCCACCTCCATCTCCCAAAGTGCTGGGATTGCAGGCATGAGCCACGGCGCCCGGCCCAAAAACTATTTTTAATGTTGCTATAGTTATGGTGAGAGGAGCCCCATGAAGGCAAAAGTGCACAGGACCCAGGAAAATCTGGTATGTCCCTGAGCCAGGGAGACAAGCCGTGAATATGGCAGCAAATCAATGGATGTGATACATTCAGATCCATTCGTGCTACGAAGGGAATGAAGAAAGGGTGATACTAAAATATAAGAGAGGGCAGAAAAATGACTTGAGGAAAAATTACTTTGTT
Organism: Alouatta palliata; assembly: GCA_004027835.1. Taxonomy (NCBI): domain Eukaryota; kingdom Metazoa; phylum Chordata; class Mammalia; order Primates; family Atelidae; genus Alouatta; species Alouatta palliata. The sequence continues at coordinate 97,479 of PVKV010000278.1, forward strand.
TTTGCTGTATCAATTAGAGGTAAATAATAAGGATGATGATAAAACAATAGCAGTACATTTACTGGATGCATATTAAATAACTTAATACATGTAAAGTGCCTGGCGTTTAAGAAGAGCTGCTACTGTTCTTTTCCTTTCTTTTCTTTTTTCCTGTGTCACCCAGGCTGGAGAGCATTGACCTCCAGGGCTCAGGAGGTGCTCCCACCTCAGACTCCCAAGTAGCTGGGATTACAGGTATATGCCACCATGCCCGGCTAATTTTTGTATTTTGAGCTATGTTGCTTAGGCTGGTCTTGAACTCCTGAGCTTAAGTGATCCTCCCGCCTCAGCCTCTAAAGTGCTGGGATTACAGGTATTAGCCACTGCACCAGGCCTGCTGCTAGTATTATTTTTATTCTTCTTATTCGGCCTACCAGGCAGTGGGCTAAGTAGTTTATACATGTCATTTTCTTGGTTTGGGCTGTCCAAAACAAAGCTTCAAAGCAAAGCTTGAAACAAGGACATTGATGTAAGTGGTTTATTTGGGAAGTGATCATGATCCTCAGAAGCAGAGTGTGGAGAGGAAGAGAGGGACCAGAGCAAGGAAGGAAAACAGCGAGCACTCAACAACCCAGCTCGGTCCTCCTGGATTTCCACTTGGGAGCTGTGTAGAATGCACCCTTGAACCATCTCAAAGAGAGTCAGGAAAGCAGTGCAGGCTGTGTGACGTGGGGCAGAGCCCTTAGTCATAAAAGAGGGGAGACACTGCCAGCAAGCCCAGGAAATGTCCCCCGTTCGGGGAATCTGCCTCTGCCTCATTTACTCATGAAATCACTGTGACAACACTGTGAAGTGGTGGCTGTCAGGAACCCCCCGCCCCTTCTGCAGATGAGGAAATCGAGGCACAGAGAAGCCAAGTGACTTGCCCAGGATCCCACAGCTGAAAGCCGAGCTGGAACCAACGTGTCTGCATCTCCTATAGCCTGGACCTTGGGACACAACATAGCATGCATCGCATGTGGGAAGTGCAGGCTGTGGAGCCAGACGCTCTGGACTCCAGTCCTCATTCCACCAGGCACAAGGTGCATAACTTGAAGACACTTTTTAGCCTCTGTGCTCCTCAGGATCCTTGTTTAGGTGTTGCGGGGATTAAATGATGTCATATTTGAAAAGAGTTCAAGACAGCTCTTGGTGTAGAATAAATTCTCAAAAACTACATATGATTCTTTTAACCCAGTGCTTCTCAAAGTGTGGGCCCCAGACCAGTAGCATCAGCATTGCCTGAAAATGTGTTAGAGATTCACATGCCCAGGCCTCTCCTTGGACCTACTGAGTCAGAACCTCCGAGGGTAGAGCCCAGCAATCTGTGAGTCAACCATCTATCACCCAGGCGATTCTGCCGCATGCTCAAGTTTTTGAACCACTGTTTTCACCACTCTGCCAGCTCTCACTCTCCCGGAGTGCAGTATGACATCATTTTGCACATAGCTGTGGTAAGTTCTGCCCTTGACATATGATTGCAAGGTACCTGAAAAAGATGCTGCTTACATACTCTGTCCTGTTGGCATGAGAGCTTCACTGAGTCTGTGGATTCGAGTGGATTTTGGTTTAAACGCAAAGATTCCTAGAAGGGGAAAAGAGGAAAACCATTTGTGGCTTACACCTTGGTTAGAATCTGCATGCCTGTGGTCCCAGCTACTCGAGAGGCTGAAGCGGGAGAACTGCTTGAGCCCAGGAAGTTGAGGTTGCAGTGAGCTGTGATCATACCACTGCACTCCAGTGTGGGTGACCTATCACTGATAATAATTATTATGTAGGTAAGGTATGTTTTTAGTATTATCCTACCTTCTTTTTGACCAGCATCTCCCACTTCTCCTGCTCTCCAAGACCCTCATTTTATCCCCACAGTGCCTAAATTCTGAACATCTTCCACTTTTCTCCTCAGGTATAACTTGTTCTCAACTAAGCTTCACCCCATTAATTAATTATTTTTAGACATGGGGTCTTGCTACGTAACTCAGCCTGAAGTGCAGTGGCCTGATCATAGTTCACTGCAGCCTCAAACTCCTGGGTCACCACATCCAGCTTTTTTTTTTTTTCTTTGTAGAAATGGGGTTTAGCTATGTTAGCCATGCTGGTCTCGAACTCCTGGTCTCAAGTGATTTTCTCACCCCAGACTCCCAAAGTGCTGACATTAGAAGTGGGAACCATCACACCTGGCCCATAATTTTTAAAATCGATTTAGGGAGACCATCAATACCAGTCAGAATCTAGTCAAGAAAACAGAATGAAACAAAACAAAACACTCTACGATTTTCAAGCAGAGGGTACTGATTACAGGGAACTGGTTACACAGTTGATAGAGGAGTTGAGAAACTGATCAAGAAATGGTGATGCTACCGGAAGTGAGGAGCATGCAGCAGCTGCTTCTGCCCCTAGGACGGGAGGAACAGGAAGAGGTGGTGGTAGCACTGGAACCCAGAACCATCCAGAAGGAGGTAGAGCCATAGTGATGGCTACTTGGTAGGAGCTGCAGCCATGGAGGGGGGCTCTTCTCTGGTAGGAGCTGGAGACACAGAGGAGACCCAGTGACTGCTGGAGATGTCAGAAAAAAAGAGAGAGAAAGGGGGGAGCGGGGAAGAGAGAGAGAGAAAGGAGAGACTGACCGACTCTGGATTTGCCTCTTCTTACACCCTCCAGTTTCCCACGAAGCCCTCTGTGTCCAAACCTCCTCAGAGGGCAAAGGAGCCTAGAAAATGTAATTCTCTGAGATACAGACCAGACTACAGAGAGGGCGGGAATATATCTGAGATCCTTCCTTTGACCTTCTTTTCCATTCCTCATCTGATTCCTTTCTTCCTTCTTTTTTCTACATTCCTTTGCTTCTTTTCTTCCTTTATTTTCATCCTCCCTTCCTCCCTGTCTTTCATTCCTCCCTCCTTTCTTTTCCCTTCCTTCCTTTATCCTCCCTTCCTTCCCCATTTTTCTCCCTCCCACTCTCTCTGTCTCTCCCTCTTTCCTTTCCTCTCTCTTTTCTTTCCTTCCCTTGGTGCCATCTACAGTGATAAATAAAAGAATGTGGATAAGCAGAATGGTAAGCCATAAGGTTCATGGGGGCTACAGCCTAGATGTGTGGGGATGTTCTCTCTTTGAGCCAGCCGAGAAAGCAGATGGTGGAAAAGATGTCAACTGCCTGTACTTAGGGTACCAAAGGTAAAGGGCTGGTTGAAAGGCCTGCCCATCTCTCTTCGGATGGAGCTTCAGGTTGAGGCCCTGCAGAGCCTCGCTCATTCCGCCCAGCCTGGCTTTTCTCAAATGACGAGTTTCTCTGATCTCTAAAGACAAATGAAGCCAAGTGGGCTTTGGCACGATTGTCCTGCTTCAGGTCGACTATTCCACATGGGAAACAGAGGTGGTTCCAGGCTCACCATTAACCAGTTTCTCTAAAAACATCTTTTCCAGTCTGCATGTTTATAACACAAATTCATCAATAAATTGCTAGAGATCGACAGAAAACACAATTTCTGCTGTTACTCTAATAATGTAGTCATAATAATTAGCACCACAGATAAAGAAAAAACCTATTATTATATATAGCTTGGCAACACAGCTGTGTGTGTGTGTGTAGAGAGAGAGCCTGACCTTTTTTTGTTCACAAGCAGCAGTTGCAAACAGCTGCTGTAAATTATTTTGATTGTTCAGCAACTTGCTGATTTGAGTCTGGCTTCCATGCTCAATAGTGCTTCTCAGTGATGTTTAGCTCGGGTCTTGTCAATTTGGATCAACCACTTATTCATTCCCTCAAACAAATATTTACTGAACACCTACTATGCACCAGGAACCATTCTAAGCACTGGAGATGCAGCTGTGAACCAGCGAGCCCAGGATGCCCGTCTTTGCGCATCTGAAAGTTGAGTGCTATGTTTTATGTTTGGTTTGCCGTGCCAAGACACACTTAGAGCTATGGGAAAGATCTTTATTATAGAGAGTCTGGCAGGAAGACGCATTATACGACTGTAAGTCTGCAATTATTCTTTATAATACTATTTACAAAAATGCAGGTGACTAGAAGACATAAATAGCTAATTGCAGCATCATGGGCTGAATTCAGTCGACTCTTACATAGTCGACTCTTACATAGTCGACTGAACTATGGCAAGAAAATTCAATCCTTGATGTTGCAATTAGCTATTCAGTCTACTCTCACCCTCCACCTTCCTTCCATGTGAAAGGACCTTGCCCTTTCATGATGTTGTTTCTCCACCCATTCTCCCTAGATCTCTATATTTCTGCTATGTACACTCTATATAACACCTGCTTTGTGCTTTTCCTCTCTTAGCAAGCCCTGGATCTCTTTGTACACAGGTTGCTCTCATCTTCCAGGATCCACTTTTCCTGAATCTCCAGAAAGCAGAAGTGCCCGGAAACTTCCATTCCCCAAGCAAGTATAAGAGATCAGTCTGGAGCAGTGCCTGAGATTCTGCATTTCTAAGCAGCTCCCAGGGGATGCCGATGCTGCTGGTCTGGGGACCATATTTTGTGTAGCAAGGTTTTAAGCAAAGGCTGGGCACGGTGGCTCACACCTGTAATCCCAACGCTTTGGGAGGCCAAGGCGGGTGGATCACTTGAGGTTAGGAGTTCAAGACCAGCCTGGCCAACATGGCGAAACCCGGTATCTATTAAAAATACAAAAATTCACCAGACATGATGGTGTGCACCAGTCATCCCAGCTACTCTGGAGGCTGAGGCAGAGAATCGCTTGAATCCAGGAGACAGAGGTTGTAGTGAGCCAAGATCATGCCACTGTATCCAGCCCAGAAGACAGACAGAAAAAAAAAAAAAACATGTTAAGCGAAGCATAGCATACAGCATGATATATAGCAGGCGCTCAAGAATTAGAGTTGCTATGATTACTGTTGCTATTGCTATTGTTTTTGTAATATATCTCTCAGCCTCACTGCCCCTAGGTGATAGTAATGAGGCCTGTCCTGGGCAGGATGTGGGAAATGAGAACTATGCGGTGAGAATCAGGAAGCCAAGAATGGGCAAAACCCACCCTAACCCTCCTTTTCCCAGTTGATGATAACAATAACTAATATTTATTGAACAAAATTCATGTCAGCCCCTGAGCTTTGTTTTATCTCTGTGAATCCTCATAGTAACTCTAGGAGGTAGGCAGTATCATTAATCTCATTTTATATATGAGGAAGCCGGGGCCAAGAGAGGTGAGTGATTTGACTGTAGTTCCCCAGCTAGATACAAGCAGGGCTGGGGTTTTGAACTCAGCCGCTTTGATGGCAAAGACCAGACACATAACCATTTCTCCACGCTGCCAGGAAAAAAAGATGTGATAAAGAGCAGCCACTGAAAAACCCTGGATTAGGAGCACTGTAAAGAGCCTGACACATGGCAGAGGCTCAGTAAGTATTTAAGGAATAAAGGAATTGGGTAGATAGAGACATACACTAATCTGTCTCCAGGAATTCCCAGCCATACACTGGGGCGCGCCCTCCTCCTATCAACCTTCCTGGGTCCCCTGCTCATAACTTGGGCTGCAGAAGAAATTCTGTTTGTTCATCATGTTGTCCTTGGTGAGCCATGTCTGCCGTCATTAAGCCTGGACTTTATCCTCCCTATAGTCAAGAGGAACGCTGACTTCAGGAGAGAAACTTAGCTTAGTCTCCGGAGAAGGAGGCACCCAGGGAGGGGATGACCAGAGCCACTTCTTAGTATTCCCAGTATCCAGTTCATTTTGAACTTGGTTTGCCCATGCATAGAGTGGACACATCATTTATTTGTTGGCTGCTCGGACTCTGAATATCCTTCCTGTTTGGGGAGTTCCCCACTTTATGACTCTCGGAGGATGCAGAGACCACCCTTGCTCTACAGAAACTGAATGGCAGGTTCTTGTGTTCCAAGCATCTCTTGTAAGTGGGGTGCTGACAGGTGACTAGGGCACACCCAGTGCACCCAGGCTAAACTTCGAATGGGAATAGAAGATGTAAGAAGTCGAAGGGACCATGGTATTCTCCTCCCCCTCTCGTCTGTTTCTCTTCCCTGTGGCAGTTGGTGCAGGATCGAATGCCTAAGTCAAAAATAGCAGTTGCATCACTAACTCAATGCTGTGTGATGGCAGCACTGTCCTCAGCAGGCAAGGTCTGTGGCTTGAGTTTGGGCCTCCCTCTGGCTTGCCTATACCTTCACCCAACTCTCTGGCCTTGCCAACAATTCTAACACTCATTGAATAAATTCCTGTTCTGTTTTAATCATCCAAGATTGACTTAGGGGCTGGTGACCAAAAGCTTTGCTTGATAGGGTTGGGATTCTGGTTCGCACAGATAAGGGTTACATGTAACAAAAACTTTAGAAAAAAATGTCTTGTGTAGTAGACAAAGAGATGCTGTTCACTTCCCCCTTAAGGGAGGATGTTCTGCCCAGCCATGCAAAGTGTGGTCAGCAGATGGCCACTGTCTGCCACCTTGATAAGGGCCTGCCTTAGCAGTGAAGAGCTGCTCTACCCAAGGTTACACCATCCTGTATGCAGTGGCTGAGCAAAGAGGAAGCATAAAGTTCTCATCATTTTACTCCAGCATCAGGCACTGTCACAGACAATACTCACTCTAGAGATTTCTCTGTGTTAGACAAAGCTTTGTTTGGTCAGGAACACAGTTCAATTCCTTCCTCTCTCCAATCCTGTTTCCTCTCCCTTTCGAAAGTGGTTGTTACCTAATAAATGTCTTAAACTCTAAATTCTGTCTCAGCATCCTATTTCAGATAACTCAATCTACAATACCTTGCAACCTGGAACAATCTCTAATCGATCAGGGTAAGCTAAGCTTTGCTGTGGAAATGAACAACCCCAAATCTGAGAGAGCGTTGGGTGGATCTCATTAGCATCAAATGCTCTGGCCTGGAAATCATAATTCATTGGCCAGAACTATTCACAGGGTCCTACTGACCCAGAAGGGGATCAAGTGTAATCCTACCAACGTTGGAAGGTGGAATGTGGAATTACTTCACAAATGATGCAGATGACTATCACTCTCTTTATTTAGACAATCGCAGCAGGAGATGTTTTGTGCCAAGATCTAAAGAAAATGAGGAAACCTGACATGATTTTGGTGTCTCCTATTTGTTAAAACTTGACATATAACTCCTTAAAAGTACTTTTTTTAAAACTATAGTTTCAGAAACAGGAAAAAATTATTTTAAAATGAAATCCAAGGCAATATTGATATGAATCCTGAAGCCCCTCCTTTGGTGTCCTAGGCTCTGACAAGCACAACATTGAAAGCACAGATTGTAAAAGCCATCCATTCCTGGGTCTAAATCTTGGTTCTGCCACCAATTAGGTGAGTAGCTTTGGTAATGATTTTGTCCCTCTAAACCTGAGTCATCTCATCAGTTAAGTTGATAATAATATCTGCTTTCCAGAATACTTCTGAAGATTAAGTTATATAATGTATTTGAAGTGCTAGGTATCAGATAGTTTACCACATGCTGGCTGATACCACTGAGAATCTGTGAATGTTCGTTACTTCAGCAAAACCAAGCCTATCCTGATTGATGCAAGATGATGAGATAGTTCTTGGGCAAGGACTTATGTCCTCCTGGCTCCACCTGTAACTCTTGTCACGGCTACAGCAAACTGAAAGCCTGTGTTGTACGTCACTCATTTCCTGCCCTGGGTTGGTCAAATGCATGACATGGGATTGCTAAAGAAATGGCCTGTCATTCACACATGAAACCATCTGAAAGTGTGGGGGAAGTTAAGCCCCATAGGGCAACCCTTAACCAATGGATGATAGAAACATGATTATGTGCTTCTCCCTTTTACCTCTTAAAGAGACAATTCCAGCAAGCATCCCATATGGGTTCATGAAAAGTTCCTGTCAGTAGAGCATCAGTCAGCTGTAACAGGGTCACCTCCATAATGCATCCTTGTCTCAGGATCTGATTTGGTGAGGAACCCCAGCAAAGACACAGACAGCCTATCCTGTAACCCCAATGATTGTCCTATTTCCAGATTCGTATTGTTACAATGCTTCTGGAGACCAGCTCTGAGTTTCCATCTTTTCTATGAGCAAATGTTGTGAAAATTCATGCTCCACAAGGCAAGACGTCTTGTCCGTTGAGTTTGCTGGCATAGCCACAGGGTTCAGAACAGGGCTTGGCATATAGGAGGTACTCAGTGACTGTGAAAGCAATGAACTATTCAATAGCTCTTCACTTCTGTTTATTTGCCAAAAAATGGCGATTATGATATTGACCTACCAGGGTTGGCATGAAAATTAAATCGAAGTCATGAGAAGTGGGCAAGCGAGTTAAATTTTCAGTTGTTATTCTCATCTGTGCTACGAAGTGATAACAGGGTCTGGCTCGTAGGGTTGTTATGAGAACCAGATAATGCAAGGCACATGAAGAGCATGTAGCAAATGTTCGGTAAGTGCTGGCTCTTCCCTCTTTTCTTCCTCTATCATCACCACCATCACCACCGCTGTGAGGGCCTAGGGCAATTCTTGGATATTCAGCAGGCACAGGATAAACTACCAGTTGACTGAATCTTATCAACAAAGAAATGGCCTCCTCCATCTTTCCCTCAAGAAAAACTGGGACTAATTGTCCAGGTGTATCCTGCACAGTTTTCCATATGAACTGTCGACATGTGCCCCAGTGACCCCAATATCTGGCCAGGTTCCTCACAGCCCGGATTGGGGATTAGGCTGTCGGTCCTCACCAGCCCTGACAGGTTGATTTTGGGATGTAGGTGGGCTAGACAGAATTCTGCAGGTAATGAGATTCCCCCTCCCCAACATCTCCATAAGCAGAGATGGGGCCAGTAGGGAATTGGTCCTCCTGTGAGCAGTGAGTCCTAAATGCCGCCCAGCAGAGAACCTGATATAGCTGTGCTCAGCCCAGAAAATCTAGGCTTTGGGAGGCAGACATTTACAAGAAGATAATTTGAGAAGTGGGACATCACCAGGCAGGCTCCAAACCTTCCCTATGGGAGAGTTCAGCTAGCAAACCATCTTGCTCAGAACTTGTTCAGCAATCCCTTATTTATGGTAACATGCATTACAGGAAATTTTTATATAAGGCATTAAAGTGGAGGCAATTTAGGACATTTGATCATCTTACTTTTCCAACTTCCTAACCCCCCTCATGCATCCTTACTCCCATCATCCCCCTTCTTCAGTCTTTGAATTTCAGCTGAATGCGAAAGCTGATAATAGCTAAATTACATTGCAAACAGGTGCGGGCCTCTTCTGCCCTGGACAGCTGCCATGGTTATCTGATTCCTCAGCTGGGGGCATGTGGTTTGCCTGGCTTATGAGATTTGGGGTGAATGGTTGAGGGTACTTTTCTCCTCTGCATCTCTCCACACCCAGCCCAGCTGGGACCTTGGGACATGTACACAGCTATCTCACAAACCAGGCAGAATTTCCTCTGCTTGCTTTGTTCTGTGCTCCAATATGGTATCCATTTCACCCATCCTTTTAGAGAGGCATTGATTACCTGGGCAGCTGGGCACAATACTGATAACAGTAATAATAACACCACCAAACAATGACCACAAAAACAGTCACTGCTACTATTTGTTGAGTGTTTGCTAAGGTCTTGCTCTATTCATAGGCATCATCTCTGTAGGAATTGTTGTTGGGGCCATCCCAGAGCTTGGCAGTTAAAATTCTGACTCTACCACTGAGTAGATGTGGGACCTTGGACTTATGACTAAAGCACTTGGAACCTCAGTTTCATTATCTGTAGAATGGGAATAATGACTCACTTACAGCATTCTGGGTATTTAGAATGTTACCTATTGTTTATTACTTTTTCTTAAAAAACACTAAGGAATCCTTTCACAATGATCCCTATTTTACTGAGGAATAGAGAGATTGGGCCACTTGCCTGATGTCACAGGGCAGTGAATGGATTTTCATTTTCATTGGTTGGTCTCGTATATATCAAGGGTGTTTATTCACATATTCAATGAGTTTTTGACTATCAACTATGTGTTAGGTGCTGTGCTAGGGTTGGCAGGGAGTTCCCTAGGGGAAACAGATGTGGGCAGGTATGAGATGCACATGAGAGAAGGAAGTAGGAATCAGAGGTGTCTGCAAGAATGTGGCTTCCGAGTCTGCAGAGAAATTCTTACTGTGGCTTGCAAGCCCCTCTCTACATCATTCATTCAGCTCTCATCACTCTCCCCATCACTTTCAGCCACCGATGCCTCCTTTCCATAGCTAAGACAGAAGCAAGCTCCCACCTCCATGCCTTTGAATTTGCAGTTTCTTCTGTCTGCTGGAATTCCCTTCCCTCAGATAGTCTGTCCAGTGTTTCTCTCTCTCTTCCTCCCTTCTTCTGGTTTCTTCTCAAATATGATTTTATCAGAGACCTTCACTGACCACCATATGTAAAATAGCAATGCAGTTCTACCCCCGTTCTGCTCGAGCTTGCTGCTGTGCCCTCCTCTCCTCCTTTTCGTAACACCACAGCACTCGATATATTTCTGTGTTTTGTTCTGTTTTCTGTCTCCCAGAGCTAGAATGTAAGCCCTATGAGAACAAAGACTTTATCTCTTTTTCTCCTTGCCACATTCCAGTGTCTATAGGATTGACTGGCATGTAAAAGGTACTCAGTAGACAATTATTGAATGAAGAAACATAGGAAATTCATCTCTTAAAATTTAGATTTTAAAATAGACAAAGTTTCAGCTATAAAGGAAAATAAATAGGTTAACTGGTTGAATTAGGATAAGGCCTTCCCAAGCATTCTCTATGCAGGAGAACAAAGGGGATTATCTCTTAAGTAGAAATACTTATGGCTAGTGGCTTAAACCAAAAGGATATTTATTGATAACTAAAATAAGATCAGCAATGAACAGTCCAAGGCTGGTTCACTAGCTTAGCAATAACATTAAAATCCTAGTCTCCGTTCTTATCCTGTTGACTCTAATTTCTCATGTTTTTCCTGTTACAGTCTTGAGATGGCTACCACAACTCCAGACATCACACCAGCATTTTTCAAACAGGAAACTTGAAGATGAAGCACAAAGATTCCTTGAAAAGCTCTGCCTTCTTATCCTTCCCAAAAGGGGATAACACAGCCATCCCCAGTTGCAAGGGAGGCTGTGAAAGACAGTCTCTGGCACACCAGAATAGGCTAACAGTGATTTGCCTAGAATGAAGATGATTTATCCCTTGGGACCAGGATTACTGTTGCCCCAAACAAAATTGTCATTCTAATAACAAGGATGATGGAGCAATAGATATTCAACAGGCAAAGCAATAATAGCTATAGGTGCATTTCCAAGAGTTTTGAAAGGGTTCCATTTTCATCTCCTCTATGCCAGACTCCTAAGGCATTTGTTTTTTAAAAAGAAGCCAGCCTTCCCCATACCAGTCTTGTCTTTTTCTTAAAAAAAGAAAAAAAAAAAAAAACCTGGCTAAAAGCAGAGGCTTGAAATTAAGACTAAACTACTTTTGAATCCCATTATGGGGAAAGTGACTTCACTCAACTCCCACCAGAATTGGAAAGGAGTGAATTTTACTACCAGGAAGTTCCAAGAATATCATGGCAAATGCCTGTGAAGTATTGCATTTTGTGGCAAAGTTATTTTTATATCATCAATATGAAAAAAAAAAAACAGAATCCTGCCAATTAATGTACTTACATGCATGTGTCAAAACATCCCCCTTTCCCAAACCCTTCAGTAAAATTGAACCTCTAGGAAAATTTATTCTATTTAACACAAGGGTTTAATTAATTGTCTCCTGTCATAACTCAGGGACTCCAGGGGTAAGAAAATTCACATTGAGTATCAGAGACTTACTCTGTCTCTGCTAACCCCTCTGAAAAATAGGGATAATGGGGTATATGTTACTGGGTTTGCGGGGGATGGATTAAAAGGGCCAATAGGTATAAAGTGCCAAGCACAGGCTCTGGGGAACAAAAAGTAAAAGATGTCCTTAGTATTAGATAAATGATTGGGTGAGTACCTCCAGAAAGACACAGCATCAACCTCCACTCATTTTATGCCTCTTTTTATAAAGCTTAATGCTATGTTTAGCACAGAAGGCACATTTCAGTAATACATTATTAAATTTATTTAAAAAGTTTACCTGCTATGTGCTAGTAATCTAGAAATTTTAACAAGGCAAAATCTCTGACCTTAAAGAACTCATGATCCCGGTCAATGTCTTCCAAAGTGTGGTGCCTGAACAAAGACCTTAACAGCACCTGGGATCTTGTTGGAAACGTAAAGTCTTGTTCCCATTCCAGAACTATTCAATCAGAAATCTGTGTGGTGGAGCCCAGCCTTGTGTTTAATAAGTCCCCCATAGGGCTGTGACTCAGGCTTCAGTTTGAGAACATTGACCTAGTGGGAGAGAGGCAAACTGAAACACTATGATTTATTGTGAACAGTGTTGTGGTGCAGGAAAATCCATGGGCCACGGGAACACAGAGGAGAACAGTTAACTCAACTTAGTTGGGACTTGAGCTGAGTAATGAAGTATAATAACAAAAAGACCCCTTTCCTGGAACCAGGAGGATGACTTAATGGTCTCCCAAGTGACTACTAACTTTAAGAGCATTGTGGAGATTGGTGGGAAAAATTAACATGAACATTTGGTCTATCTGATGTCAAGTCACCATTAGGTTGTCTCACGGGGTCTTCCCTATTGGGGAGCAATAGACAAATCCAGTTTAGAGGAGCAGTGCTTCAGTGCTATGTGGACCATCTGGAGCCATGGGCTTTCCTGGGAGTTCCTCTAAAGTGTGTGAATTTTATTGAAGTTAGGATGGACAATGGCTCTCTGAGAGTTCAAGGTTTGGGGGCACCTGCTAGATGGTGTCTCAAGACTGAGTGAGTAGATTGAAGACGTTAGTAAGGAACAGCTTTGCCTGTAGGGAAAAGAAGACAAAAATAACAATTCAGGCCAGAGCAAGTGGAAAAAAAAAAAAAGCTGATAGTTTTACATTGTGATTAGAACACTTTCAGTAGGAAAGCAGGCTGGTAAAGTGTGGATTCTTATTTGCAGGGCTTAGATACAGTCTCAAGTGACCCTGGAGCAGCACAGCACTTTCTAGTTTCCAGTGAACTACAAATCCAGGAGGGGAAATAAAATGCCGCAACCCTAAGCAAACAAGAAATAAGACCTTGGTCAATTAAGCTATGATGCAACAGCCATTGTAAGACACCTCCTGATTTTAGAAATAAAAGGATATAAAAAAGGGGCATATGTAAACAAACTACAGTAATTGGGCTCCCTGGAAACTAGATCAGAAAATTGTACCCCTTTGGGTACGGTTTCCCGCCATCCATTGGGTGAGGGTATAATTGAATTGTAGGCTTTTAGAGCTGTAGGAAGTTAAAGTAGGTTCTCTCAACCTCAGCTCTATAGGCATTCTAGACCAGATAATTCTCATGGCGGGAGCTGTCTTGTGGACTATAGGACACTTAGCAGCGTCTCCAGCCTCTCCCCACTAGATGCCAGAAGTACAGCCTCCTCCCTGAGTTGTAACAACCAAAAATATCTCCCCAAATTGACAAAGGTCCCCTTGGGAGCAAAATTTAACCCCTGGTGAAAACCACCTGATTAGAGGCCTCCTAGATCACTTCTTTCTAAATTCCCAGCTCCTCCACTGGCGATTTTATAGATGGAGAAACTGAGGCCCCGACAATAGTAGTAAGTTACCCTGAATAACTTCTATGGACCCAACCAAGCATCAAGGAGCTACTACCATTGGAAGTTTTCTTTATATAAATGCATTGATTCATTCAGTCAGTCATTCATTCATGAAATATTTTTATAGAGTACTGACTGCACACTGGGTATCATACTAGGTACTGGAGAAATGATGGTGGCTTAGTTTGAATTTCTCCAGAAGTAGACCCTGAGAAAAGGGTTTGAATATAAGTTGTTATGACCATACTACCTGGAACACACCCAGTCTCATCTGAATATAGGTTGTTTATATGGGAAATGACAGAAACGTGCATCAGGAAATGGGGAAGTGAAACCAGGAAGAAAAGGTAAATAATCAAGGATGTATTATCAGGCCAGCTACCACCATGAACAAATAGATCTTAACCCCACTGGGGAAATTCTGGGAACCAGTATAGAACACATATGTCAGGGTTATCATACCTAAAAGGTGAAGGAACTGGGTATTCATACACCAATTCCCCCCATCCACTGGGTGAGGGTATAAGCCTGCATATCCTACACCTCTAAACTTCCCTGTGGGCAAACACTTTGGTACCAGAGTGTCTTGGTCCATTTTGTGTTGCTTGGAAGAGAACATCAAAAGCTGAGTAATTTAAACAGAAAATAAATTGATTTGGCTCTTGGTTCTGGAGAATGGGAAGTCTAACATCAAGGTGCTGGCATCTGATGAAGGTCTTCATGCTACATCACATCATCCTATGGTGCAACGTGAAGCAGCAAATAAGGTTGAAAGTGAGAGAGAGAGAACTGGAATCACGTTTATAACAACCCAATCTTCTGATAATGAACCCACACTCGTGATAACAACATTAATCCATTCACGAAGGTGGAATTTTCAAATAGTCTCTTAATGATCCTACCTCTGAATAACATCACAATGGCAATTAAATGTCAACATGGGTTTTGGAGGTGACATTGAAACCACAGCACAGAGTGAACCCTAAGATACTTAAACCTTAAAATGTGCCCCCCCAAAAAAAATTCAGGGTCTGGTTGTTGGAAGTAGGGCCAGCCTGACTGGGAGTGGCAGGGAATATAATTCCTTTTCTCATGAAGCTCTTCATGTGTGGGGAGGGAGAGACATCAATCATTCCATTAAGCAAAAGCCATATAAATGACAAGTGCTATGAAGAGCAAGTGTATGGTACCATCTGTGTAAGTAACAAGCTGTGTTAGTCCATTTTTGCATCCCTATAAAAAATACCTGAGGCTGGGTAATTTATAAAGAAAATAGGTGTCGTTGGCATATGGTTCTGCAGGCTGTACAGGAGGCAGGATGCCCACAGGTGTTCAGTTGCTGCTGAGGCTTCAGGGAGCTTTTACTCATGGTGGAAAGTGAGGCAGGAACAAACATGTCACATGGTGAGGGGAAGAAAGAAGGACATCCCAAACTCCTAAACAACCAGATCTCATGTGAGGGGTTTTAAGTGAGTTCTTGTTCAGTGAGTTCACATCAGATCTCGTTGTCCCATTCATTGTCCCCATGATTCAAACAGCTCCCACCAGGCACCACCTCCAGCATGGGGAACCATATTTCAACACGAGATTTGAAGGGGATGAACATCCATCCAAACTATATCACAAGAGAACCTCAGTTACTCTGTGTCGCCATAGAAGACTGCCCTGAGGAAGTAACACCTGAGCTGGAGTTAGCAAGCCAACCGGAGGAGGCAGAGACACAGCATGTGCAAAGGCTCTGTGGCAGGAGGGAGCACCACGCATTAGAGGAACTGAGCAGAAGCCAAATGAGGATAGAGGAGGACACAGGCTGGAAAGCAAAACTGAGAGTGGCTCTAGTTGTGGAGGTAGCTGGAGAGGTCTGCAGAGGCCAAAACTTGTAGGTTATGTTAGGCATCAAGAGCCATGGGGAGCTATGGAGGGTTTTGGGTAGGGAGGGGAGATGTTCAGATCCACACTTTGAGATCAATGCTTTGGATATTATAAACAATGGATGGGCATGGGTGGCAATAGTAGAAGATTTAGAGAGAACTGCTCAGATGCTATCACCACATCTCAGATAAGAGGTGATAAAGGCAACCAGCCAGTATTAAGAATATTTATTCGAAGTACCGTGCTAAGAGATGTATCCAGAATAAATCATGTCATTCTCACAAACAAAATTACAAGGTAGATGTTCTTATTTCTGTCTCTTTCAAGAAGAGAAAGTTGAGTCTCAAAGTCACCTAGGAAGCATCAGGGTCAAGAAACACCTGGCCCCAGATCCTAAATCTTGAGCTCTGTGCTATGCTGTCTCTCTAGCTAGGATTAGGAGGGTTGCAAAGGAGATGGAAGGTGAAAGAAATGCTATGGGGATGAGTTTCACACAACACTTACTAGCTCATTCATTCATTCAACCCATGCTTGTGAAATGCTGACCTCATCATGCCCAGCATTAGTCAGGAGATTTGTCTACACGCTAATGCTTCTCGGTCTTCCCTACAACCCCTGGAGGTAGGTTTGGTTGTTAACCCATTTTACAGATGAGAAAACTAAGTCTCAGAGAGATGAAATCAACTGACCCTAAACAGTTAACTAGCAAGAGGGTAGATTTGGGAGGATGCAGATTCAGGTTGGTCTAATTCCAAAACTCGTGTTTGTTCTTTGCCCAACTCTATTGGCCCTTCCACCCCAAAACCCAGCCCAGCCTAGGAAGTAACAGACTAGAGGCAGAGGTAGGGGCCTAGGAGGTCTGGGAGGTATTGGGTGCTGATATAAGGCCTCTGACAGTTATGGTCTAATATACGGTTTTAATTAAGGACATAAGGAGTGAAATCTGAGAACTCGGGTCTGGCTGGCCAGGTGCTTCTCCTCAGGTGGGTCCTTTGTTCTCAGCAGGCTTCCTAATGCCCTGTCTTCCATGCCCAAGGGACAAGTACCTGTCTAAGTCCTAGGATGTTCCAAAATCAGGAATCCAGAGACAGAATGAAGGTATAAAGTGTGGGTAGAGATGGACCATGCAAAACCAAGAGATGAGGCAGAGAAAGAGGACACTGGCCAAAAGCCTCTTCCTCTCCTTCCTTCCTTCATTAAATATATTAATTTGGGGCAGCATATGAGTTTTTCAGGTGCAGAAGTGATTGGGCCCCCAGAGCTCCAGCATGACTCGGTTCTCTGGAATTGCACTTGTGTGTCTGGAGACCATCTGGGGTCTTGTTAAAGGAGCCCTAGGATAAGGAACAGAGGCTAGACAAAAGTCTAACTCTGCCCCTCATCTTTTCTGGGTGACTTTTGCCTCATTCTTTCCCCCTTGAATCCTTCCAGAGCTTTCCATGCCCTTATTTGGAAGGCTCATTGCCTCACCATTTGGGACACCCAATTACTACTGAGTTGCAAGCAAATTCCTATCACAGCTGCTGTCCTGGGATCCCCTAACTCCTGATCCCAGTCCTACATCTGCTTACAGTACCCCTTGGAAATGTGGGTGCACTATTGGTACCACAAAGGGGCTGGTCTAGTGAGGGAGGCAGAACAGAGGAGGAGACCATTCTTTCTTAAAGTGAAATATAAAGCCCTCAGCCAGGGCCTCTCCACCCTGCCCTCGTATTTCCTGGGGACATGAGAAGATGGAGCAGCTGCTCAGTTTCCAGCTGGGGTCTATTTCAGACCTCAAGCTGAGGATGGCTTGGATAAGAAAGGGGAATTTAGGGGGAGTAGGAAACAGAAGCAAAGTGGAAGATCAAGTCAGATGCTGATGGGATACAAAGAAACACTTAGAATTCTTTGTAAACAACAACAACAACACTTTAATAAAATACACAGCTAAATTTGAAAGCCAGGGAAATCCCAGGTTCAGAGACAGCTACATAATTCGCTGGCCCCAGTGAAAGCCAAAAATGTAAGACTCTCATTAAAAAAGCAGGAAAAAAAAAAGTGCTGTTAAAGGAGCTATGTGACAACACTTTTTCCTTTCTTCCATCATTTCTTTTTTGTCTTGCCATGGTGTTTCTTATATGCTATTTAATATGGTTCTAAGTAAAAAAAAAAAAAATTTAAGCTATGAACATGAATTTTGCCATTCTTCTTTATGAATTGTATGATGCCAATTTAAAATGCAAATATAAGAGCATTTAACTCATGTGGAATCACCAAACTTGCATGATTTGTATTTGCATATACACGCTCATGCATGTGTACATATCTTGTCAGAAATTACAAAGCAGAAATGCTGCACAAAACTATTCTATTTTACTTCTTGATATACACACATTCTATCAACCCTCTCCGCTGTCAGCTTACTGATGAGAAAAGGGCAGAGGAAAAGAAATTACGGGTTCCTCTGTATTTCCCTTTCCTTCTGTATCCTTTTCAGCATAAGCGGTTGTCTATTAAGCAGAAATAGCATGAATAGCAAACATATTATAGAGTCCCCTGGTTGTCTGTGTTTTTTGGAATGTCATTGCCTTCTTTAATTTTTAGAGACTGCATCTCACTGTCACCAGGCTGGAGGTCTGTGGTGCCATCACAGCTCACTGTAGCCTAGAACTCCTAGGCTCAAGCGAACCTCCAGCTTCAGACCCAACTAGCTGGTATTACAGGCATGCACCACCATGCCTGGCTAGCTTAAAAAAAACTGTACAGATAGGGTCTAGCTACGATGCCCAGGCTGGGCCTAAACTCCTGGCCTCAAATGCTCCTACTGCTTTGGCCTCCCAAAGTGCTGAGATTAAAGGCATGAGCCATTGTACTCAGCCTTGTCACTGCCTTCTTCCTGCATTTTTGCAACTTCTGATTCCAATGGAAAGTATGACCTTTTGGGGCTGCCGATGCCTCTCTTTACCCAGTCATAGACATACTATACTTACCTTGTACTTGAGTCTTGTTGAACTCCCATGCTTTCTGAGTCCACAGAACTCTGTACTCACAGGGCATCACAAACACGATATGCAAATGTAGCATAAGGAAGGACAGGCACACAGTGCATCTATTCCTCTGCTCATACATGTACCCCATGATCCCCTTAGACTTCACTTTGAAAAGACAAGTTCAAAGATAAAATTATTCAAAATATCAAGAGAGTGATAAGAGAGCATGAAACCAAACATGGGGGTCATCTCATGCAGCCAGCCCTTCCCAGGCATCAGAAATGATGACAGAGCTCAAAGCCACAGCAGCAGTCATGATAGCTGATACCACAGTGGCCCAAGGGAGATGCTGGGCTCTGATACAGGCCAGAATGCCCTGAATCTGGGGTTCTAATGGTAACACGAGGACAGAAGACACCCATGTTTGGTTTCATGCTCTCCCGTCGCTCTCTTGATAGTCTGAATAATTTTATCTCTGACCTTGTTTTTTTAAAGTGAAGTCTAAAGGGATCGTGGGGTACATGCATGAGCAGAAGAGATGTACACACTGTGTATGTGCACTGGAACATTATAAGGTCAAGAGCTAGAAGTGAGATGACTTGCTGGAAGCTGAGATCTTCAAGGGAGCTGTCTTTTCCTTGACAAATAGGCCTACCAGGAAAGCAGCAAGAAAGCTTGTTATCTGCCTGGGACTCTATTTGCAATAAAAAAGAAATCCTGGGAGACATCAAAACTTTTAAATGACACCATATGTAGGAATAGTATCCAAATTCAAATTTTCATACTTATATCATGTACACTTTCTGGAAGCCTAGGCAAGTAGTGGACAGAGAGGGGAAAAAAATTCCAGTTGAAGATGAGTACACATGCATACACAACTGCAATCCACACAAGAAATGAGCTACTACAAAATTAAGTCAGCAGATGAAACAAATAGACTAACTCACAAATAACTTGATATCATACAACATGAAAACATTAAAAATTATATTTAAAATTATTAAAGAATAAAAGGAATAGAAACAACAATAAAATAACAAAAAGAATAGGTTGGATAAAGAATAACATAAAACAGAGTTGTATAAAATATACTAATTTTTTTAAAAAATCAGTGAATGGATAACAGTGCAGATTACTCATAGCTAAAGAGAAAATTCATAAACTGGAAAAATAGAACCAAGAAATTAACCCAGAATACAGCACACAGAGAGAAGCACATTGGAAAATATGACCTAGAGGTTAAGAGTTATGAAGAATAGAATGGAAAAACTCAACAGATGATAGAATTTTCCAAAAGACAAAAAGAATTTGAAAGAACAAATAAATGAGTGAGTGTTAAAGCTTTCTCGAACTGAAGAATGTGAGGAATCTTCATTTACTAATAAGATAATTACTATTATCTTTCATTATACTAATAATCATGTGCTTAAGCACATAATGAAAACTGCACAGAGAGGATATTTTAAAGCATTCAGTGAGAAAAGACAGACTACTTACAATCAATATTCCCTCTTTTTCTAAGCCTTGAAGTATTAATACAAAATAAATTGCAAATTAAACAACAAAAATTCTACTGGTAGCAGGTTTCTCAATAGCAACAGTAAGAACCAGAATGTAATATAAATATCTATTCAAAGTGTTGTGGGAAAAATAATTGCCACTTAAAAGTTATAAGCCCTGTTGAGTACATCAGTTGTGAAGTAAGATAAATATATTTTCAAATAAAAACTGATGAAGCTTATCACTCAAATAGATCATCTTAAGCAGATAAATATATTTTCAAATAAAAACTGATGAAGCTTATCACTCAAATAGATCATCTTAAGCTATTACTAAAGCATATTCTTTAAAGGAAAGCAAGGAGTGATATACAAGAAAGAATAGTGAACAAGACTTTGATAAATATATGGGTAAATCAAAATAATTATTTGATTTTCAAAACAGAAATGAGACTGGCTAATAGGGGTTAAAATAAACACAACTAAAATATAAGACGATTGCATAGAGGATGGGAATGGAGGAAACGACAGGACTGGAGTGTTTGTTTCTCTTATGGTTTGGAAGCAAGGTAGAAATATTGATACCTTTAGACTGTCAATCAAATGTGGGTGTTAAAAATTTAAAGGTTAACTACTGAGATGATGAGATAATTTTTAACTTCCAAACGGTGGAGTTTAAATAAATAAAATATGGTTGATTTACTAAATGACAGAAGAGAAACAAACAAAAAAAAGAAGCAAAGAAACAATTCAGCGTAAACAATAAAACTCAACATAGAAATGCTGGCAGTAAATCTAAACAGTAGTCATATTAAATGTAAAGATTAAAATATCATATCAATTGACATATCAGATTATACTCTCCATATAACAAAACAAGGATTATCCAATTACATTTTGTGGGAGATTCTATTTTCCAAATATAACTTCTACAGTGTATCTTAGTCTATGTGCTATTTTGCAATGTGATTCTAATTCTTCTCATCAAGAATTGGGGGTCTACATCCCCAGTCCTTGAGTCCAGGTAGGCTTATGACTACAGCAGAAGTAATGGTGTGTGATTCCCAAGGCAAGGACATAAAATAGCCAGTGGGGACTTCAGGCTTATGTGGCATGTTGACATGAGGATAATAAATCATGATAATTTATTTACTCATAATGTAGTAGACACTCTTGGTGTCTGGTGTAGAATCCTTTACTGGTGTACCCATTTCCCAGCTGCTGGGAATATTGTATGCTAACAGCTCACAACTGTTCTTTCCCCTAAAAAATTGTGTTCTTAACACTGTGGGGAGGCAGTTACCAATGACTGACTAATGCCAGGCACAAAAGGCCTTGACAGGTTAGGGGGACAGTGTTCCTGAGTTCCCCACAAGATCAGATGTATTAGTTTGTTCTTGCATTGCTATAAAAAACTACCTGAGACTGGGCAGTTTATAAAGAAAAGGTTTAATTGACTCACAGTTCTGCAAGCTATACAGAAGCATGGCTGGGAAGGCCTCAGAAAACTTTCAATCATGGTGGAAGATGGCGAGGAAGGAGTCACGTCTTCCATGGCTGGAGTGGGAGGAAGAGAGAACAGGGGGAGGTTCTACACACTTTTAAACAACGAGATCTTGTGAGAACTCACTATCATGAGAATAGCGAGGGGGAAATCTGCTTTCATGTTCCAATCACCTCCCACCAGGCCCCTTCTCCAACACTGGGGATCATAATTCAAAAGGAGATTTGGGTGGGGACACAAATCCAACCCATATCATCAGGCTAAGGCTAGACTTCAGCTGAACCTCAGCTTTCCTTGGCCTTGGAATTTGCCCTGACCTGCTTCCCTCTTTCTTATGGTATTTTCTCTGGAGAGCTCTCCCTCAGTAACCTCCTTGAAGTTATCCTGAAACTTCTGTCTCAGACTCCACCTCTAGGAAACCCAATGGAAGACATACTACATGTGCCATTGTTTAGAATGTTGATATGGTTAATAAATATGGTATTCCTCATTCAATAAGGCTACTTTGAATGCATTATCATTTCAGGTGCATTGGACCACTGGCACCTGTGGACTGTGTGGGCAGCTGCAGTTTAAATACCACTACCAGAGTATATATTCAGGATTTTAAGCTGCAGCCTCTAAATTTATCCCAGGACAGTCTTTAATGTTCATAAAGTCAGCGATGGCTGGACAGAGAGAGTAGCTCTTTGGACAATTGGATTCCAAGTGCCTTCAGAGGCAAAAGAGCAAACTTGTTTTGACATTTCCTGGGGCAGATCAAAGGGTTTACTAGTGACCATCAGTTAGGTTATGCTCCTGGCCAAATCTTTTCCAATTAGAGAAAATGAAATCTCTGCTCACTGGTGAACCAAAACAGAACAAGGGTCCTTAATGATTCCCTTGAAAAGGCTGCAGTGAATCACTTAAATTGGTACAAACTTCCTGGATGTTTGATTGACCCTGTTATGTAGCAAGAGCCATAAAATTGTCATATATTCGACTCTGAAATTTGCAGTTTGCGTGTGAAAGATATATATGACGGCTTTATGAAATTACAAACTCAAAACAACTAATGTATAATGCAAGGGACTGGCTAAGAAGGCATGGAAACTTCACAAGATGAAGATAAAACTGTCACTTAAAAATACAGAAGAATAATTAATGACCAACACATTGTAATGACATTTTAAATTACAAAAGCAAGTTTTAAAAACAGAATTGAATAATTTTTTGTAAAAATGTCCCATAGAAAGATTATGGAATTCTCTACACCACACAGTTAAAATCTGTCTGCATTATAGAGTTGATTATATTTGATTTGACTTTATGCTTTTCTGTACCTCTAAAGAACCTACTGTGTTTCAAAGAAATAAGTTGGGTGAGTGTTGATGTTCTAGTGTGAAATGACTGGAATTATCACCACAGCACTGCAAATATTTTTGCCTAGAATAAGATATATTTTGGGTAAAAAATTTTCTTCCAATCTCATGGATGAGGAGAATTTTGTTAACCAGAGATATAAACTTTTCCCAGAATAATACAGCACACCTGAAAGGGAGGCAGAATTAGAAAGTCCAGTCCATGTCCTTAAAACAGCAACTGCTACTGTGATTTGGTATATTAATCAAAATTGGTATTTTTTTCCAATTAAAAATAAAACCAAATTTGGATTCCTGTGGCTTTATGATTCTAATTTCATTGAAAATTATTCAGAAGATTTTCTCTCTTCTCATACTCTGCATCTCCCCTCTTGTTTCTCTCTACACTCCCTCTGTTCCAAAAATATTTTAGAAGGCATACATGCTCTTGCAATTCTGTTGTCTTGCATTTTTTGCTAAATAAAAAAATAAGCAATGTGCCAATGATTACCTGACTAATGAATCAAGGTTTGAGTTCTCTCTCTCACTATTTATATAATATTTTATGTATAGGTGTACCAGTCACCCACTGATGGGCATATGGGTTATTTCTAATCTCTGACACTTATGTCATATGTACACAAGTAAATCTACAGGATAAATTTCTGATGGTGCAATCGCTGGACCAAGAGTATGTGCATTTGCAATTTTGATAAGTATTTCCAAATGGCCAGGAGGTGTATACATTGGTTCAAGCACTGTGGAAGGATGTATGAGTCTGTGGCATCTAGTGTTCCACATGTGATACAGTGAGATAACAAAACAGTAAGTGAAGAGAAGGTGGTGAATTGGAAGTATCCAAAGATACACCTTTTGAGATACACATGTTTACCACTCAGCATCCTTCCTGCAGCCCACAATGAAGACACAATTTGAGTTGCAATGGGATAGCTGTGATTCCAGAGAGGCATACTGCTCACAGCTCTCCAAGCCAGAGCAAAATCGTTCTTGCAGAAAGAGTGACCTCTTGATGCACAGAATCTCAGCAGAAAAAGAATAGAGTCAGCAATGCCTTTCTTTCTGTCTCGAGCCATGAGGACATGGGGCTACAGGTCCCAGCTATGTGTATCCCACTGCATTGAGGGCCAAAGACTCAGGATGGCCTGGCTGACAGCAAACAGGTGACTGGCTTCGGCTCAAGTCAGGAGAAAACACGAGTCCCCAATGTGAGTGGACATTTGTTTCTCTGCTCCCTCGAGTGTGAGGAAATGAATGACTCTCCCTGCAAGGGAGGCTGATGTTTTCCTGGCACCTTTTAACAGGACCTTAGAATCAAGAACATATTAAATTATAGTTTCTGCATTCAAGAGAGACACAATCTTATTGCCTTATCCTCTCTCACTGTTGCTTACATAAATTTATGACTGTAATAAACTCTCAATGCTTCTGAGGATACCAGCAGAATCTCTTCGGAAATAATTTTTTTAAATCACCTTTTTAATTTGGAGGTAACTTTAGACTTATAAAAAAAAGTTGCAAATATAAAAGTTGCAAAAATTTGCAAAGAGAGGTTTCCATAGACCCCTCACCCAGTTTCAGTCTCCCCCTAATGTTCTCACCTTTTGTAAGATGATAATCTTACACCTTACGTCTGTCAGATCTAAGAATCCCCCATTTGTACATTACTGTTAATTCCAGACTTGATTCGGCTTTTACTCCTTTTGTTTCTTCCTCACTAATGCCCCTGATTTCTGTTCCAGGATCCAGTCCAGGTTTCCACATTGCACTTAGTCATTCTGTGACAATTTCTGCGTCTTTCCTCATAGTTTATTGACTTTAAGAGTGTTTATTTATTTATTTTGAGACCACGTCTTGCTCTGTCACCAGGCTGGAGTGCAGTGGTACAATCTCAGCTTACTGCAACCTCTGCCTCCTGGGTTCTAGCGATTCTCCTGCCTCAGCCTCCCAAGTAGCTGGGACAACAGGTATGCCACCATGCCCAGCTACTGTTTGTATTTTTAGTAGAGACAGGGTTTCACCATGTTGGCCAGGATTGTCTCGATCTCTTGACTTCATGATCCTCCCACCTTGGCCTCCCAAAGTGCTGGGATTATAGGCATGAGCCACCACACCCAGCCTACCTTAAGAGTTTTAAAGAGCACTGGTCAGGTGTTTTGCAGAATGTCCTTCCACAGGGGTTTGTCTGATGGCTTTCTCATGATGCTGGGGTGGTGGGTTTTTTAGAAGAACACGGAGGTGACATGCCCTTATCATCACATCATATCAGGGGTGCCTGACATGGAAAGCTTTCGAGCTGTCACCAAGCAGAACATTTTCCCAGCCTCACTGTCAGACAGACCTGGGTCCAAATCCCAATCCCTAATAGATGCTAATTGTAAATAGTTAGCACTCATGCAGTAGTTTCTGTATGCTGAACCATCATGAAAAATGCTTTCCCTGGCTTATTCCATTTAAAACTGGAGATTCTCCAAGGTAGGCACACTTATGGGCCCCTTTTTGTACATGAGAAAACTGAGGCTCAGAGAGGTCAGGTAACATGTCTAGAGTCATGCAGCAGATAGGCAGTGAGGCTGAGAGTTAAACCCTATGAAGTGTGACGTCCAGATTTACCACACTGTACTGCCTTCTGATTATTTGTAGGTGAGGTGCTTTGCTCAGTGCTGGCACCAAGAGCTTGAAAAACAGTGGTGAAAACATCATTTCTGAACCTGACATTTACTGAATTATCTTAGGTAAGTGATTTATTTTCTGAGACGAACGCTGAGAGTCTTGCTTGCCTCTACGCTGCATATCTATCAGCTCATCCCCTCGTCTCAGCAACTCTCCATCCTCTCCTGTTTTATGGCTGGAGTTAGCCAGTGGGGAGCCTGGGAGGAGGATGGGAGGGGGGAAGAAAAGGAGATCGGGGTATTGATGGCCAGCTCCTTCCTGCCCTGGCTGGCTGCACACTGTGAGCAAAGGGCTCAGCTCTTGCGGCAGCCTCTCCTGCAGTGCTCTCCTTCCCTTTGCCATTTCAGCCTGAGGGTGTGTATTCACCACCCATTGCTGCTGAAACAAATGATCACAAACAGAATGGTCATTTATTCTCTTATAGTTCTGGAGATCAGAAGTCCCAAATCAGTTCACTGGTTTAAAGTCAACATGCCAACCAGGCTGCTTTTGCTTCTGGAAATCCTGAGGAAGAATCCAATTCCTTGCTCTTTTCAGCTTTAGAGGCTACCTGCATCCCTTGCTTTGTGGCCCCTTCCTCCATCTTCAAAGTGCTTCACCTCCGCTTCCACACACATCTTCTCTCTGACTTTGGCCTTCCTGCCCCTTATAAGGGCTCCTGTGGTTATATTGGCCCTGCTGGACAATCCTCCCATCTCAAAATTCTTAACTTCATCCTATGTGCAAAGTCTGTTTTGTCATGGAAGGTGACATATGCACAGCTCTGGGGATTAGCACATGGGCATTAGTTGGGGTGGGGCATTATTCTGCAGTAGATGTTCTAGCCTACCTGTTATTTCCCCTGGGATACTGCACCAAATCCTGCCTGTGATTTTGTAAGTTGTCCTTTTATTAAACTTGCCCTTGATTAACCTCCATGAATGAACCATCTGTTTTTTGCAAGACTGATACTCTCAATTTCCACCTCCCTAAACTTGATCTTAGCCAAAGGGCCGAGAAGCGATGTTTCTACCTCCCTAGAAGGGGATGGATAGCACTCACCTCGTAGGGTGGTTAGATGGCTTGCAGGGACAAAGTCAAGGGCCTGGAACCCTGTGAATGCTCAGTCCATGTCCACTCTTTGCCTGCAAGTAGCCCTGGGACCCCTTGGCCTATCTCCCCTTCTCTACCCTGAAGAGCCTTCATTTATGAGGTTGGGGATTCCACCCAGGAACTCATGCTATGACTGGAGACAGCATGAAATGGTTGAAGGCAGGAGGTAGGCTGGCACCGCTGGTTTAGATGTTCCCCCAAAACAGGCAAAATCAGCTTCAAGTGGTAGGAGCTGCTGGGGGTAGGGGCATAGTGGTAAGTGGGGAACAAGGAGGCCTTGTCTACTTGGGCATAGATACACATGGTCAAGGCAGCTCCTGGGTTCAGTCCCTCCCCTTCAGGCAACCTCCTCTCAACCATCTCACTTGCTCACACTTGCTAGGACACATTCGTACCCATTGCACTACATGATTTTCTAATTATTGCACATGATAGCCTTGTCCTTACATGGACACTTCAGGCCCTATG
Source organism: Alouatta palliata (assembly GCA_004027835.1). Classification (NCBI taxonomy): domain Eukaryota; kingdom Metazoa; phylum Chordata; class Mammalia; order Primates; family Atelidae; genus Alouatta; species Alouatta palliata. The sequence continues at coordinate 124,587 of PVKV010000278.1, forward strand.
GGGATGGATCTCACATCCCTCCAAAGGCCCCAAGCAACCCAAGGCAACAGACACTTAGTAAAACGGATGGAAAGCAGTGATATATTTGGTTGAAATGATGTGTTCACTAAATGGTTCTGGCAGTAAGTCCAAATATTTAAACTCCCCAATGCAATCTTATCCTAAAAAGTGGCCAGTTCAGTGAATATATATGTATTTAAATAGATGGCCAACTTAACTGCGTGGTGCTGTGTCAGCAAGAAATAAAAGTTAATTCTTCCACCACTTGTTTCTATCCTGTAGGAAAACTGTCTGAAGTGGAATCATAGTAACCAGAGCTGGGAATGTTCTGAGAAATCATGAACACAGCTGGGCACAGTGGCTCACATCTGTAATCCCAGCACTTTGGGAGGCTGAGGCGGGTTGAGCACCTGAGGTCAGGAGTTTGAGACCAGCCTGGCCAACATGGTGAAACCCTGTCTCTACTAAAAATACAAAAAATTAGCTGAGCATGGTGGTGGATGCCTGTAATCTCAGCTACTCAGGAGGCTGAGGCAGGAGAATTGCTTGAACTTGGGAGGCAGAGTTTGCAGTGAGTAAAGATCGTGCCACTGCATTCCAGCCTGGGCAACGACAGTGAAACTCCATCTCAAAAGAAATCATGAACCCCACCTTCATTTTAGAGATGGGTTGGGAGTTGTCCACTACCATACAGCTCTAATTGCCTCCACCGCACCCCTGAGAAGGCACTTCCTGGCAGGGATGTGTAATCCCTTGTTTGTTCATTGGCTTACTTAACCATCTGTCTCCTGCTCTGTGACAGCAGAACCTTGTCTGCTTTGTGCACGCTGTATTCCTGGGCTCAATAGTTTTGTTGGAGGAAAAAAGTCCTACAAAATTATAAAATCACAGAATCAGAAAGGAATTTAGAATATTACATCATACAACACTTTTTCTGGGGCCTGAATTATCAGTCCTTCTTTAGTACTTGTGACCTAGGTACTCACTGCAGCAGACATTTTAGTTTATGGCATCCCATTTTCACTTTCTTTTCCTTACCAATGGAAATCTAATTTTTTAAAGGGCAGCAGTGCTGGCAATGTGTGAAGTGAAACATACTTATTTTCCCAGGCTCTGTGTGGCAACCAGAACCTAGTGGGAGGCATTTCTAAGGAAGAAAACTGTGCAACAGGAGCTGTCATCATGTGGTAAAGTAGCCACAGCCACAGAAGTCAAAGAGGACCATGAAGAGGGAGAAATACCCCATCCTCTCTCTCCTCCCACCCTCTGATCTTCTGGGGTGCTGCCCATTGGTAGAGATGGTCTGGCAGCCAGAGAGCAAGAAAGCCCCAGTGGATATAGATGTAGTCCTCTATAGGCATAGCTCCTGGGCACAGAGCAGTATGGATGTAGGTGGAGAATGCCTCAGAGGGACAGAGAGACTATCCAGCTCACGCAAGATGCCAGGGCTCCCCAGAATCCCCTTGCACAGGAATGAAGCCCATTGGACTATCCCATCCCCTCAGGACAACTGATTCTCCAATGCCTCTTGGGCATTTAATACCTCCACTCCCTCAGCCAGTTGGGACTCAGGTGTAGCAAAGCCAAACATCACCCTTTAGAGCTTTCTGCAGTTTGCAACCCCATCTCCCTTTCTCTCTCTCCACATCCTATAGTCCAAACTCCAGCCATTCCCGTTTCAAAGCGTGATCCCTTTGCTTCCTCCCTTACTGCTATGGGCCAGAAGCCAAGGCCATTTAAAAGCTGGAGATTTCTCGCCCTCATTTATCCTTGGCAAGAGGGAGGTGTCTATAACAAGAAAAAGCCACATGGTATCTGGGTAGACAAGCATCTCAACCTGAGTTTGGGGCAATCCAAGAGATGTGACCTCCCTGCTTGACAGCAGAGTTGGGGTCACAATGTTGCATCTGCCTGTGAAATTGCCATCAGTTCAGCCAGGCAACTTGGAATACCAGAAAGAACAGGGCTTTGGAAGAAGATAGACCCAGGTTCCAATCCTAGCTTTTCACATAGCTGTGTGACCTCGGATAAGTGGCTTAACCACACTAAGTTTCATTATGAATCATAGAATAAATATTGAGTGCTTACTCTGTGCTAGAGAACAGAAACACAGCAGAAAATCAGACAGACAGCTCTCTATTGTCCCAGAGAGCTTCCATATTGGTGGAAGAGAAGACAGACAATGAATCTACTAACAAGATAATTTCAAGAGTGATAACTGCTATATGGGAAATAAAATAAGGAATCATAGGCAGAAAATGGAAAGGAGGGACCCACGTTAGGTAATCAGTAAAGGTGTCACTGAGAAGGTGACATTTAAATAGAGACCTGAACAATAAAAAAGAGCCAGTAATGCAAGAATCCAAGGACAGTTAGAGCATTATAGCAGAGAAATTGGCGAATGCAAAGGCCCTGAGGCGGGAACAGAATGAAGGATTGATGTGCCCAGAGCTCTGTAAGGGGGAGAACAATGGCTTGGTCATGTAGTGCTTAGGTCATGGAAAGGACTTAGAGTTATTGTAAGTGCAATGGGAAGCCACTGGAAAGTTTCCATCCAGGGAGAGATGGGATCGGACTCGTCTTAAAAGGATAAGACTTGATCCAATGTGCTAGACTATAGGGGAGCAGAGAGACTGGTTGAGAAGCTGTTTCAATCCTCCAGTGAGAAATGGAGATGGTCTCACCTGGAGACCAATTTGTAGCCAATGGAATGTGAGTGCAAATCACTGGACAGGCCTTTTAAGAAGAAAGTACAGTCTTTCACCGGCTTTAGTCCTCTTCTGCTGGGTCTTTCAATGAAATAAAGAAAATTTTCATCCCTGCAAGGTCCAAGAAAAAGAAAAAAATACTCCCCCCTCCCCAAAATTAAATAAATAAAAGGAAGGCAAAGCAACAAAACAGAAAGGGTCTGGGTCCCTGAATCACTACGTGGAGAAGTACTCATGGCCACCTAGGAATACACAGCTTAGATAATTACATGTGTAAGAGGAGAGATCAATGAAAAACCCAGGAATCATCAGGCAGTTCACCTAAGAGGATCATTAGGATCTGAATTGGTAGACATTTTTGGGAAGTAAGGCTTACAGTCTTTGAGTTCAGAAAGCACTAGAAGTCTTCCCGTTTGTGTGACCTTGGGCAAGTGACTTCACCTTTCTGAGCTTCTTAGAATGATAATCTTACAAGGGCTGCTCAGAGGATTAAACAAGATGATATATACGATGTGTTTGAGATCAAATACAGAAATAATGTTTAATGAATGGTCACTGTTGTCACTCTTTTTTTTTTGAGATGAAGTTTCGATCTTGTTGCCCAGGTTGGAGTGCAATGGCTCACTGCAACCTCCACCTCCTGGGTTCAAGTGATTCTCCTGCATCAGCCTCCTGAGTAGCTGGGATTACAGTCACGCTTCACCACACCTGGCTAATTTTGTATTTTTACTAGAGATGGTGTTTCTCCATGTTGGTCAGGCTGGTCTCGAACTCCCAACTTCAGGTGATCTGCCCACCTCCGCCTCCCAAAGTGCTGAGATTACAGGTGTGAGCCACTGGTCACTATTAATGTTAATAAAAAATGCTCAAGAATGGGGAAGAGGCATTGTGAAAGAAGAGACTCATGGTCCCCTGTCTGCCCTGGTGGCATCAGGTCCCCACGCTGGTGGCCAGAGACTATCTCTCAACAGCTAAAACACCTAACAGGGAGATATTAAAGCTAGTGATTCATGCCTGGACTATTATAAGAGCCTCTTAATTATCCTCTCTCTGTAATCCATCTTCACACCTCTGCCAGACTCATCAACCTAAAATGGTGTGTATCCTGGATTATTCTCTGAGAGCAACCCTTCAGTGACCCACCCCCTTAACATGGGCAAATCCAGATGCCCTAGCTTCATGTCCATGTTGCATTCTGTGGACACAGAAGACTTATCCATGCGTTGGAATCACGAGGATACTTGTTGAAAATGCAGATCCTGGGACCCCAATTCAAACCCACCAAATAGAACATGTGGGAGGGCCTTGGAATCTGCATTTTAATACCTGGGTGATGCTGATGACACCAGTGTCTCAGGACCACTGCTTTATGACTGTCTATAGTTTAGCCCCAACTTAACCCTTTTGAACTTACTGCTCACTATCCTCAACACAGACCCCACATCTGAACCACAAAGGTCTACTTGCCTTCCTGCAAAACACCATATGGCTTCACAATCAAGTCACCTAAGACGTTTATTGAGCCCATGCGATGTGCCAGTCACTGTACTCATCTCTGTATTTGATTTTTCTAATTACATTCTATCTGGGTGGGAGGCACCCTTATTGTCCCATTTTATAGATAAGCAGACCAAGGCCCAAAAGGACTTAAACAACATGCCTAACCACAGCTAGAAGGTGACAGAGCTGAGATTTGACCCCAGAGTTAGAGAGCTTGGCTCCTACCTGACACTGTCCCCATCTGACCCCTTGCCCTGTCCCCTGGCCTCTTCAGCCCCACAAGTTCGTCTTCTTTCTCCTTTCCCTTGGAAACATTCCTAGATCACACAAGGAGTGGGTTCTGAATGGCCAGGAGTGACTGATACTTTAGGTAATGCTGAGATTCATGGAGAAAGAGTATATCAGGAAAGCTTGGAAAAGCTAAGTGCTCAGGGTTTGCAGTGAGGAAAAATGGGGAGCCTTCCAGAAGTAGGACTGGTGAACCAACATCTGGAATCACAGGTCCCAGCTCTCCACATTAAAGGGATGGGTGGGTTCTGGAGTCAGACTGTGTGGCTTCAAATTCCAACTCAGTCTTGCGACTAACATTTATTGAGCACTTATTATATGCTGAATAACTGGGGGCAAATGACTTAACATTTCGAGCATCTGTTTTCCTGTCCCTAAAGTGGGAACATATTCATTCAACTAGGAGTAAGTGAGCCTTTCTTATGTGGGCGCCCTGTTCTGGAGCTGGAGATGACAGTGATGGTAGCTATATTATAAAATGTGGAAGCATGTTAAATGAGATAACACAGAGAAGGAAGCTGACCTTTAAAAGCTTTCAATTAATGCTACTTATCAGGATTATTTATTTTGACATTATACTTTAGTTTGGAAAAATCTTACAAACACATTACAAGGTAAGGTCACTGAGTTTAAGTCTTCCTAGCTGTATGTTACCTACTGATTCAAGGCCTACTGCCTGCTTTTGCAAATAAAGTTTAATTGAAACACAGCTGGAGAATTTGTTTACATAACATCTATGGCTGCATTCACATGGCTGCAGAGTTGAGAAGTTGAAAGAAAGACTATCGGTAGGTTGCCAGGCCTGAAATGTTTACTACCTGGCCCTTTGCAGAAAAAGATTGCTGGCCCCTGATCTAATTCACTGAGGATGCAGGAAGAGGCTTATTTATGCTCTCTCTGCTTATAGCTGCATTTGGTTTTTTACTTTTCTTCCATTATTTTCACGCATAATAGTTAGCAATGATATTTCCATACAGGGATAATTTCAAGGTCTTTTCTACAGGGGTGGTTGCTGTGCAGCGTGAATTCTATATGGATTACGTTTCCCCAAGAGAATATCAGAGGATTGAAGAGCTTATTGTAGGGAGAAAGAGCATCACAGGTTAATTCCTATAAAATGAGAAATCTCTAGGCAACAGATTCTTTGAATTTTTTATATTGTTCTGATTATTACATGATGAAAAACCCAGCCCCATTCTCTTATTAAATATGAAACTAAACAGATTTTCTTTAAGTGTATTATAAAGAAATAGATTCTTTTTCTATTATCCTAACTGGAAGTTTTTAAATTGCTAGAATTTGAATTTATACTTTAGTAGGGTGATTAAAATTAAGTTTTGGAGTCAGATGGCTCCAAGTTCGAATCCTGCCTCGGCCTCTCGCTGGCTTTGTGACCTTAGTCAAGTGATGGTAACTTGTCTGGGCCTTAGTTACCTATCAAGTGGGTATGAAAACATCCACCTCCTGAAGTTACTATGACAATTAAATGGGGAAATGTACATGGAACACAGCCCAGTACCCGAGTCTTGGTAAGAACTCAGAAATGTGTGCTATTTGTTGATATTATAATTATTGTCATTCAAGGCAAATATCAGATATTCTGAGAAATACTGTCCAGCCTCCTGCTGTTGGGTGATGTAACCCCAAATAGCAACCAGAGGGTGCTGGCCCTCTCTCAACGAGCTGTCTGTGGCTTTGTCCTCATCGCAGGCTCTGTTTTATTTAACCTGCTGCGTCCAGTGCCGGCCACAGAGAAAACCTTCAGTAAGGCTTACTGGTCTGATCAGACTGGTGAGAGCTTCCACTCATCCTGAGTCCCAACTGGGGCTCTGAGATCATTCAGATGAACAAGACATGACCAGACAGAGGCTAGAAGCATCTTCCCATCCCTGGCTTCCTCCTGCTCATCCAGAAGGTCCCGGGCCTCCAGAGCATTTGTAAATGAATGCTCCCTGCTGAGCCTCGCTGCCTTACACCGGTTCCCTCCTGTTCGTGATGCCGATACCTCCTGCTCAGGGAACATCTGCCTCTTGTCCCCCAGGAACTCGTTTCTCACCCGAGAGTCAGAATCTGCATGTTATTTGCCTGGAAATATCGATTTCAGGCCGAGATTGAACCACCACTCTCTCCCAATCTCCTCCCTCTGTCATCCCCCTCATCACAGTGCACCGAGCACTTTCTAGGAGGTTCTGACACAGACGTTTAATTTGAGCAGGAACTGGGGCCCAGGGTGGTGAAGCGGGTGTATGGGGCAAAGAGGTGATGGAAGAAAATAAATTCTCCTTCACATAACAATCAGAGGAAGACAGTCCCAAACAATGACCAGACCATCCCCGCGGGCAATGATGACAGCCATTTCGAACTTATCACACCCCGGCACTATATTAAGGCCCTGAGATTACAGTGTGGTTCATTAGAGGAACATCTGTTGGAAATCAGCACGGAACAACCAGATATGATTGCTAAAAAAGCTGCCTGGGGAGAGGAGGGGTGAGACCACTTCTCTGCAGGGGAAAATGTCCAAGATACACCATTCCTGATGTTTTTGGCTCTTGTGTGGCTTACCTTCCCCCTCCTCTGCCATGAAACCAAGGATCTTAATTTAAGCAAGGGCAGCAGCGTATATTAGGACGTGGGATGCATTTTCAAGACCCCGGAGTCAATAAAAGTAATGGTAACAGCAATAGCTGCCACCAATGATACTATGTGCTAACCGTCGTGGTCAGTACTCAATGTGTATTACCTTATTTAATCCTCACAAGAACTCTATGAGGTAGATAATATTGTTATCCCCATGTACAGCTGACAGAACTGAGGCTCACAGAAGTTGAGGGACTTGTACAAGATTGTGCATCTAGTGACTAATGGTGATGAACTGTTTGATTTTACCCTGATCGAAGGTTTTTCTGGGATGCAAGACTTCCAGGACTAAACTTGGGATGGTCCTAAACAGAGTGAAATGAAGCCCCAGTTTAAATCCACATCTCTCTTGCGTCAAAGCCTATCTTGTAATCCATTCTGCTAACACTATTTCCTTCATTCTGCTGATTTCTTGAGTCATGCATTCATTTACATTTACCAAGATAACATATTTATTGAGCACCTGCTATGTGCCAGGCACTGTTCTGGGCACTAAAGACACAGTTGTGAAAGAAACCGATGAAAATCCCCAAATCCCTGCCTCCAGAAAGCTGTTGGTGCAGCAGCTTCCTTGTATTTATAATCATTGTGTATTCAGCTAGAATTCAGATTTCCCTAAGACTGGTTACATTTCATTATTATTAACAATCAGAGCAATCAGAAGCTCACTCTTGATGGTTGTCTGCCCTGCATGTTTCTAAGGATCCAGAGCAACTCTCAAGAAGGGTACATACATCGGAGGCTCATCAAGCATATCACACCACCTCTTCAGTCTAGAAACAGGATGTCCAAAGAGGCATTGTGATCAAAGTGTACACAGCTGGGAGGGTTATAAATAGTGGAACCCTGGACTTCAGCTAATTCTCAAGTGCCGGAACTAGGAGTTGCCCTTGCAATTTGAGAATCTTAAGTTTAGGATAAATATAATACAAGCTCAATATATTTGAGATTTGGAACCAGACAGCCCAAGTTTGAAGCCACATCTGCCACTTTCTGGTTGGGTGATCTTGTGCATATACCCTAACCTCTAAGTTTTTTTTTAAGATGTTGTCTTGCTCTATTGCCCAGGCTGGAGTACAGTAGCACGATCTTGGCTCACTGCAACCTCTGTCTCCCAGGTTCAAGCAATTCTTCTACCTCAGCCTTCTGAGCACCTGAGATTACAGGCGCCCACCACTAGCTAATTTTTTATTTTTAGTAGGGACGGGGTTTCACCATGTTGGCCAAGCTGGTCTCAAATGCCTGACCTCAAGTGATCCACCCGCCTCGATCTCCCAGACTGCTGGGATGAAGGTGTGAGCAACTGCCCGTAAGTTTTTATTTTCTGTAAAATGAGAATGTGGGTAACAGTAATTCCTCCACGCAGTATACCTGAAGTGAATTAAAGTTCATCATGACATAATGAGTCAGCTGACAGAAGGAACTTAAATATCAATTCTGTCTCTCTTTTCCATTCTTTTACTTGGAACAAATAGACACTTTTACAGCACTTACATTCCATGCACTGTTTAAAATATCAACTGGTTTCATCCTCATAATGTCCCCAGTTTATGAGGATTACCCTGTATTCAGATGGAGAAACAGAGGCGGAGAAAAGGAAACTGATCCAAAGTTTACAGCTAGTCAGGGGCAGAGCTGGGATTTCACTCGGGGTAGTCCAGATTAAAGCACAAAAGTTTAATAAGGATCTAAATAAAACTACAGAATGAAAACCCCATATCTAGCTATCAAAAGAATATCCTAAGTTAAAGTAACAGAACAGCACTGAGGTGGCTAGAGGGTGGTTGTTGGGGCGGGGGTAGGAAGAAAGAGACCAGAGGGTAAGATGGGGGCTGATTTTGTTCGGAAGGGTTCTGGCTTGCCTTTAGGCAACCAAGTCCACAGCTGTGGCTTATTTATAGCTGCCAGCGAAATCTCAGCAGTGCTCCCCTAACATCTCCTTCTCTCATCTGCACGTGGTTTTGTCCTTGATGCTAATCTGGTGGGGGAGATTTTCTGCAAGCCTCGGGATGGATATAGAAGGACACACATCTTTTTTTTTTTTTTTTTTTTTTTGTAAATAGGGCCACTTATTGTCAAAATGGGACACATTTGAGAGTGGAAGACAGCATCCTTAATTATACTAAAGTAGCAGGCATAAACTGGGAGCTTATGCTCATGTTTTTTTTTTTTTTTTTTTTTTTTTTTTTTTTTTTTTTTTTTTTTTTTTTTTTTTTTTTTTTTTTTTTTTTTTTTTTTTTTTTTTTTTTTTTTTTTTTTTTTTTTTTTTTTGAGATGGAGTCTCGCTCTGTTGCCTAGGCTGGAGTGCAGTGGCGCCATCTCAGCTCACTGCCACCTCCACCCCCCAGTTTCAATTTCAAATGATTCTTCTGTCTCAGCCTCCCAAGTCGCTGGGACTACAGGTGCATGCCCCAACGCCCGGCTAATTTTTGTATTTTTAGTAGAGATGGTTTCACCATATTGGTCAGGCTGATCTCAAACTCCTGTCCTCGGGTGATCCGCCCTCCTCGGCTTCCCAAAGTGCTGGGATTACAAGCATGATCCACAGCACCCGGCCACTCAGGCTTCTTATAAACAGCACCTGGAATTAAATACTCCCAGGAGCTGCGCCTTGTGCCCAGGTGAAAGGCATTAGGGAGGGTACATCCAGCCAGCCAATGAACAGCGCTGACAGCACCAACGGGAGGGTTCAAAAGAGCGTCTCCGCCCCCGCTACCATCCTTACTCTGAAGCCTGGAAGATGAAGATGCATTTCCTTCACTCTCTTCTAAATTATCTTTTCTTAGGGGGACTTGTTCAGCTTTCTCTCAATTTCTCTGACATTTAGATAAACCCAGTAGTCTCCACCTTTTCTAACTTGGAGAAGTGACAAAACCTGCTTTGCATTAGAAATAGGAGGGTAGCTTGAATACAAACTCGGAAGGCTTAGAATCGCGAGGGAGACCTGCCTTTCTGTACAAAGGCTTCATTAGGCGCCAGCACTCCTGTTAGCTGAAAACTAAAGGGGAAGAAAGAGGAAAAACTTAGTCCTCTGCCTAGGAACTTCTTCCTTGAAGCTCTCAAAAAGCAAGCTTTTCTACCTCTTGGAACTTTCTCCAGATCGGTCCTGACCCATGGCGGGGCTTTAGGCTCTTATCTGCCGTAGGCTTCACGTACAGGAACCTCACAGGAATAGGAATGAGATCTAACTAAACAAAAAGGGACGTACCGTGGTCCTACAGAATTCTCCATTTTGGCTTCCCTCCCTCCATGGAACGGGGCTTACTTCCCTCCAGTCATGTAAAACTGCTGGCTGCAGTTATCTCGCAAGGATGCGGCATAACTGCATGAAAGCTTGCTGGCTAAAGTGTGGGAGGAGATGGGCAAGAACTCTAATTACAGCTATGAGTAGATCTGGAATGGGTTTAAAGCTGTCTGAGCCTCTTGAGGAAAAGAGGTTCTAATGTCTGCTGCAACGCCCCCGCCCCCGCCACTGCTCTGGTTCTGTGGATATTTTTCAGTTTCTTCAAGTTACTCTAGAGCCTACAGCAAGTTGGTGCTGACCAAGAGGCAGCCAAAAGGGGGGCCTTAGGCATAGCTGAAATCCCATTGAATTGAGTTGGAACGTGGGGCTAAGGGGCTAGGCTGTCTGAGCTGTAATCTCGGGCCTGCCACTTGCTGTGGACCTTTGGCAAGTTGTTTAACCTGTTCTACCTTTCTGCTGGTAGGAGGCGTTGTATCGATGGAGTTCAGTAAAAGGCTCTTTTCAGCTGGCCAAAGCTTTGCATTAGGCACGAGTTTAAAGAAAGCTCCCACAATAGGGGAACCTGGGGCTGGGGGAGAATCATTTTCTAAAAGGCTGACCCTAAAACCGAAGGTGACTATTGTAACCTCTAGGCGTATACAAGTACAGCTACCTCCTCTAACAGTGCTGCAAGCTGCTTGCAGGGCACCTCGGCTGGGTCCCAAGCATCCCTATAGTTTTCTCCTGAACTCGGCTTCTTACGGGATGGAAGGTTGGGGGTTGGGGGTGCCTGGTGTCTCGGCCTTCAGAGAGCTAAAACTCGAGATCTTGTGAAAACCATGTGAAGTCCATGCAGCTTGTGCCAAGTGGGAGCCTCGCTCCTCAAGAGGGCTCATTTGGGGACACTTGGTGGGACTGATATATTCCATGTGGCAGCCCTCCCAGAAGCCTTGAGCCCTCATGCTGTGACGGTCCAAGCACCTGGCAGTAGACTCGCTTTTAACCCAGTGGGCTTTCTCGATGTAAAGTGTTGGGCTCAACTTATGCTCAAAAGGTAGCACCTGCTGTCAAGGAGTCTCGTTTGTGCTAGAGACGTTCAGGTGAAATGAGGTACCCAATGAGCTGGCTCAAGATCTTCAGGTGGCATTTACCATAGTCAAGCATCTGCTGGGCTCCTTTTCTCTGCATATGTCACCAAAATGCTAATGGTTATTCTCCGAATTGAGTCCTTAAAGACTTGTCATGAGTACATGGATGTCGTCAGATGCTGTTTGATACCCCAGCTTACCTATGGGACTTATCCTCTCTGCCAAGTATGCTTTCTGCTCTTAGTGTTTAGCTTACTGCTTTCCCCTGCAGGATGTTCCTAGTGAGCACCTGTCACACCTCACCTGGTCACTTTACTGGGACAATCTCTTCCAACTGCAGCTCTCGAATGCTTGGTTTAATCTGAAGTGCTGAACCATGAGATGCAAGAAGGGTGTGGACAAGTCCCTAGAGCAAACTCCCAGGCAGATGAGGCTGGGCTGACCCTGGGAGTCCAGGTGTTTGCGTTAAGAATGAGAAGGCATATCTCCCCCACCAGGGCTGCAGGGAGGTCGGGTGGCCGGGATGTCCTATGTGTGTGGTGTGGACATAAGGCATGAGCTGCTACTAACAACTTCTCTGCAAAAATGAATGAGGCTTCTAAAGGAAACTGTAGCCCTTGTAAAAGCTGAGGCAAAGGCAGGTGGCTACTGTCCTAACACTTGCTCTTGCTATAAGTGGGCTTATTCTTCGTGATACTGCAAGCCCTACAACTACCTGACCACCTGGGAAGTCCTGTTTTTCCATGATTGGAGGAAAAACACTTCTATGGGCTGTCTCTTTAAATTCAATAGGCATAGGTGGGTTTATTACATGGAAATCTGCATGATTGTGAAGCTTGAACTTGTACCCATCACCCAAGTGCCTGGTAAATTTAACCCTCACACCACCATCCTTAGGTGGTCCCCAGTGTCTAACTTCCTCCATGTGTACTACGGACTGAATCTCATTTTCACTAATGTACCCCCAGAACTGTCCGGCACCACAGGCGTGATTTTCCAGTTGCCACAACCTTGAACTTTTCTCCCGTTTTAATGCCCTACCAACTCGATCGTCTCTCTAGGACAATACAACTTGTTAAATCTCAAATGTGCTGTTTGTGTATGAGGGTTCTCTAGAGAAACAACTAATAGATAAGTATACAGGAATTTATGGAGTATTATACAATCACAAGGTCCCACAATAGACTGTCTGCAAGCTTGAGTAAGCCAGTCCGTTTCAAAACTGAAGAACTAGGAGTCTGATGCTTGACAGCGGGAAACATCCAGCATGGGAGAAGGATGTAGGCTGGGAGGCTAGGCCAGTCTCTCATGGTTTTCATGTTGCCTGCTTTCATATTTGCTGGAAGCTGCTTAGATTGTGCCCACCAGAGTAAGGGTGGATCTGCCTTCCCCAGCCCACTGACTCAAATGCTAATCTCTTCTGGCAACACCCATGCAGGCACACCCAGGGTTAGTACTTTGTATCCCTCAATTCAATCATAGTTGACAGTATTTACCATCAGTTGATCACGATATTCTTGGATACTAAATACATCTCAGGTCACCTGTGCCCTCCCAAGTTACAAGCAGTGTTCCCACAAGGCAAAGTCGTACTCCACTTGGGCTGGGATAATGGCTTCTGTAAGGCCTACTATATCTGCATAAACCTCACTGATCTGTCCTAACTTGGGCTCACTTGAAGTTACAACCTGATGCAAGGTCCAGGGTGGGGTGGCAGGAGCTTATCAAGCAGCTGATCTTGGCTTAAGTGGCTAGAACAAGAAGGGTGTACTCCTAAGGCTGTTTCTGTAAACGGCTGTCTTTCCCCTGGGGTCACCAGGAGGTACAGATACACTGTAGAACTGTCCACCCAGGGTATGTGAGGTGGAGCCAGTCCAACCGTTACTGGATGGCAGGTCTTGACTGTTCTGGTTCTTGATGCATTGACGAAAACAACGCACAAAGCAACATAAAATGAAGCAATGAAAGTACAGATCCACTGAAATGACTCCAGAGTTGGGAGCCGGCTCGAGAAAGTGGCTCAAGAGTTCTGATTACAATGTTCAAGCTTTTTGCTAAGCTTAAAGAACTTGGTAACACCCGTAGGTGGCCTTTAGCCTCTCCAGTTGGTTACACCATGTGAAGGACTAGCCCATGGCCAATTAGAGGCTGAAGTAGAAACTTGTCACAGAAGACATGGCCTTTATACTACTCAATCTTGCCTAGAACTTGCCTGCTGTCTGTATGCTTTAACCGTTTGGTTGCCTTAATTCCCTACTCTGCCTCACTTCCCTGAGGTACGATCCCCATAAATCTTCATGGGAGGTGGAAGGGCTGAAGAGCCGCTTTCTGTAGCTTCCCGCTGGTCAGGTATTCCTGCCTGTTGGATCATGAGTCTCTCACCATAGGTATTTAGGGTGGGTATCTGTGGGTTGAGGTGAGCCCCTCTACTTGGCTTTAAAAGGTGCAGCTGGCTTGATCCAGTCAGTGTCTCTTTTTGGCCCGATTTTGTTCCAAAACTAGCTGAAACTCTTAAGAATTGCTTGAGCAAAAAACCGGTTAACACTTCAAAGCTGGATTATCCAGCTTACAGTAACCATATAACAGACACCAGGGAAAATTAGGCACTTATGACTGTCTTGTGAACATCAGGTCTTCCACAGGTCTAGCAGCTGGCAGAAGCCTCAGGTTCCAGGTCTTCTGGGGCTTCAGGTATTGCCAGCTTGACCCTAGAAAGATACATCCAGCTATCTAATACCAGTACTTCCACCACGGAAGGCATGGCCAACACCACTGGAAAAAGGTCCCTTCCATTTGGGTTGTAGTTGAGTGGGTGATCCCTCTGTCTTAAGTATCTTATTTCCTGGCCTGACCTTGACTTGCTGTTTAGTTCTTGGTGTGGGGGGAGGAACAATACCAGCTAGACGGGAGCAGTGGCCAGAAAAATGGAGTTGGAAGTTTCGGACTCCTCTAATGCCTCCTGAAATTGTCCCAGGTGAACTAGGTATCTAACCCAGCCGTTCTGGATCAGTAATGAGATCTTTCACTAAAAATGGCCTCCCATAGAGCAAGCACTTCATACGGGCTAATGTTTTTGCTTAGTTGCGAATTAAGAGGGGCTATGGTCAGTAAGCTAGCCCAGGTTTGATATTTCCTGACAGCTAACACCTGTCTTAGTTTAACCCCTTTCCGGAGGACTGACGCCTCTGAGCTGAGTAAACAGCATTTGATACTGAGAGCCTCAGCAACCCCTTGAGTTACCTGGGAGAGAAGACAGGCTTATCACTTTAGAGGCTTTGGGGTAACCCAAACTAGGGGATTATCTCCTTTATGAGAACACAACCTTACTTAGCTTTCTGTTCTGGTAGGGTAAGCTCAACCCACCCAGTAAACCTGTCTATTAGTACTAGCAAAAACTTGTATCCTACAAGCTGGCATGTGGGTAAAGCCCAATTACAAGTCATCTTCTGAGTAAGCTCTCGTCTGGACTGGCTCTATTAGAGGAGGCATTGTTTTCTGGGTGGCTGAACATGCAGTAATAGGAATATGGACCCCCTTAACCACTGAAGCAAGTTGGGCCTAGTGGAGAGCCTGTGTACCATGCCAGGGTGGCATCTGCCCATATGGAAAGATTCATGCAGGGTTTTTAGCCTCCATTAGGATGAGGGAGATAGTTTTGATCCCATACACCACCAGGGTTGTTTTCATCCTCAATGCTGTATTCCTGAGGTATATATTCGGGTTCTATTGGAGTCAAAAAGGAAGCAGTGCTAAGATCTGAGACTGCACCCTGAGGGCTGCTTTGGGCTCTGTTCCCTGTGCTATAGGGGTTAAGTCCTTCTGATGCCTTCTACAATGGATTATGGCTACAGCCTCTGACGAGTTGCTTCCAATAGTTGAATTTCAGACCCGTGCTTTAGTGGGGAATGCTTACCGGTCAGTAGTCTCTTTCCAAATGGCAGCATGAGCACAATTGCCCACTAATAGGTGAAGACCATGGCCTTGCTAATTGCCCTGAGATCTTGTACCGTATGGTATTTCCTTAAAGGCTATAAAGAGTATGGCAGGGGAGAACTGTGGAGGGTTTGTCTATGGGCAAGTGACTCCTTAAGTATGGATGCCAAGCCATTTTGTTTCCAGCTTAACTGGGTATTTGGGGAAAATGGGGTCTTCAAGCTGTATTTGAGACTGGCACTGCCTTTCTAACCTTCCAGACCTCCCAATATACCATGCTAGTTGACCTGTTGATATGGTCCAGAGCACTGCCTGCATCGCTGACGACTAGCAATCCTGTGTGGTGCTTAAATTGTAGCAGCACCCCTGTTAACCATAACGTCCCTTCCCAACGGGGGACCGAGTAGCTTGGTACTATCCAACTTCTGGAAAACTTGTCTTTCAAATTGTCAGACTAAAGGAGAGGTGAAATGTCTTTTTCCCTCCCATTCCTATAACAGTCGTGGTCCCAGTGGAGGGTTTTCCTGCATAAGCAGTAAGGACAGTAACTTGCCGCTGTACTGAAATGTTACCTGGTACTCATCTTTGATCCTGGACAGGGGCTGTGAGGAAGGCCCTAAACCCCTTCAGTCTTAATCTAGTTCCTCCCTTTGAACTGCCAGTCTTAACTAAGTCCCTCAGTGGGGTGGTGGGGGTGGTTTTTTCTTCAGTTCCAGGGGTCATGACTGGTGCCTTCACCCTTCTGGTAGGGGCTTAGTACAGTCCTTCACCCAGTGTCAATTTCTTGCATTTGAAGCAAGAGCCTTTGGTAACCTTATGGGTTTCCCTGGATGCTCTGTAGGCATTGCTAATGATGGCTGCCATGATTTTTTGGCTTATCTTTCCTCCTGGTCATGCTTGTTACACCATAAAGGTAGCGTCAAAACTGATTTTGATTAGTTTGTGGTCCCACTTGGAGTTTGGGGTTTGTACCTGATAAAATGCTGTACCATTAGCATTATACCCTTAAGAGGAAGGGGTCTAGAATTGCATGTTTTCTGATGGCCTCGTCTAACCTGCCATAAGACATGGTGGGGTTTTTTCTTGTATAACTTCCTTGACCTTGTACTTTGCAGCCTTGTTTATTCCTTTTTATTCCTCCAAGGGAGTGCCTCAAACTGCTCACCTGTTCATTTCACAGGGATGTTATTTCAGTTAAGGTCAGTGGTGGGCACTGCCTGGCCCCGCTGATTGCCCTGGAGATTTCAGGCAGGCATGCCATCTGTCTCGCAGCAGGCAGCCTCATTCTTTCCTTTTCCATAGGGGGTGCACCAGGTTGCCAAAACTGGACACCTCTGATATAACAAAAGCCAGGGCCAAGGATTGGAACTCATCAAGACTTGTCAGGGTCACCAGAACTTCCACAACTTCTTAGTGCCAGGGGAGCTGCCGAGTAGGGTGTTACACTCAGTGTTGGGCTTAGTGTAATTGATTACTCTGCCCTTGAATGGTTGGCGCACTCAGCAGTTACATAGGCCAGCTATGGTTCCCCCTGAAATGAGTGGCCCTTGGAGAGGGGGGTCATCAATGATGGCTCAATCTTAGGACTTTGAGAGCCCATTTTGGGAATTCTGCAGACTGAAGGATTCTGATACAAAACCTTAAAGGCTTGAACACAGTATTTGACAGTGTACCCTGTAAATCAAGACTTCCATTTTTCTGGCCACTGCTCCTGTCTAGCTGGTATTGTGGCCAAAACCTTTACAATAAAAATCGAGCAGTTGCTTCGGTTGTCAGGGTCAAATTGATTCCAATGGCTGAGGATACAGCCGAGTTGGGGAATCAGAACAGTGTTTTCCATAGTGGTTTGGAAAAGCAGTCCCAAGGGAGGGGCTTACTTGTTGATCCAGAGTTTCTACCTGGGTGAAGGGGGTTCCTGCTGGGGAAGTCCTGGAGTTGGCACTGAGTCCCCAGGGGTGTTTCCCTTTAGGGTCCAGTCTTGATGTCCGACTGACCTTAGGTGGGCACTGGTGCCACTTTATTTTCCTCTAGTTAGCCTATGAGCTTCCCTGTTCCTGGGTATAATCCTGGGCTTAGTATCGCACCAATTTAGATGGGCTGTATCTTCCTGCATTCTAGGCCAAAACCTTAATATGAAGGTTAGTACTTCTCCCATAGTCAGGCCAGAGAAAGTATGAATCCCTGTGGCTGGTAACTTACTCTGGGGTCTAAACAAAAAACTAAGACCAATCAAGATGTGTGGGGTCTTTAAGTTCTCTGCACTTCCCATGTATAAACAAGGGGCATGCAGATGGTAATGGGACTTGTGCAACAATTTCAATCCCTGGTCCTTATAAAGCATCAATGAGGCAAGAATAGAAATTAGATCAAATCGTCTCACACTGCCACACATACATAAACCTGTTGAATGGATGTGTCTTATGCTTGGCAGGACCTAGATGTCCTGGTCCATGAGTGAGCTGTCGTGGGAGACTTTGGGTGCCATGGTGGCTGTTAACTACCTGACCCATGTCTGCAAGTGGCAGCTTTGACAAAGATAAAAGGAAACCCCAGACAACTGAGGTTACCTCCTGGATGGCTCACCAGAATGTTACCGGATGAAGTCTTCAGAGCTGTCTAGGTTCTTGGCACATCCAAGAACTGAACAAAATGTACGAACAATGCAAGAGAACAGCAACGAAAACCTGTAGATCTACTGAAAGTGTCAACTCTAGAGTAGGAGAGGGCTCTAGCAAGCAGCTCAGGAGCCCCAGTGCTCTTCAGGGTGTTTAAGCTAGAAACCTTAACATCCCTAGGTGATCTTTAGAGGCCTCCAACTGGTTACAGGCTATGAAGGATTAGCCCATGGCCATCCAAGGCTGAAGTGACATTCTCGGGAGTGAGGACATGGCCCGTATGCTGCCTATCCTTGCCTAGAACTGGCTGCACCTGCCTGTCTCATGCCTTAACCCTCAGTTACCCTAATTCCCATTCTCCCACCTCAATTCACTGGCTCGCATCTTCCACTGGTTGGAATGTATCTGGGGCTAAACATGTCTGCACTCAAGTTACACATGTTTGAGATGCACCTTTGGGCAGAAAGCAAGGCTATGCTCGAGTGAAGACGCCATCCCTCCCCTGCCTGTTCTATCAGCATCTGAAATGGAAGAGTGGAAGATGAGCCTCTGCCATGTGTCTATGCTGACTTGGTCTTAGTTCCTAACAATCCTTCCCTTGTCTCCATTAGACTGAGGTTTAAGAGCAGGGACTGCCCGATCAGTTAGGGCAAAGGGCATATAGTGGCTGAAACTTGGCTGATCACCACTTAGTTAAGTAGCAGCCCTACGGATGTTAAGCTTTGGGCCGAGAATGGTGGCTGCCCATACATAGGGAAAGGGCAAGACCAAGAACTTGGGTGCCCAGTTGTCTTATCACTACTGGGAATTGGCTGCTAAGCACACCCAAACTTGTCATTCCTACACTCAGGAAGCCTATGATCTCAATGGTCTGATTCCTTGAGACACTTAGTGCTTTCTAGAACTCCAGCTCGTCTTTAGTTGCACCTTGCTGGGCCTGGTGGTGGTACTGGACAGAACTTGCCACTTGGAGCAGGCTGAACGGTCATAGTACAGGATCCTGCCACAGCTGACTAGACTGAGGAGACTCGTGGCTTTCGTGGAGGCCCTGCTAAGATGACATGGCTCATGTGTATGCCTCACTTCCTGTTACACTTGACATGTAACTGGCTAAATGATTCTCACTAAGCTGGGAACCGAGTCTGAGAGTGGAAAGATCTCGTGGATAACTGCTGCTGAAGCTGTGGTGGGTGACTGGGCTGTAGTTACAGGAGAGCTTCCTGCTTATTGGAGAGGAAATAGCTATGCCTGTAGGCAGTGTCATGCTGGACCCCTATTGACTTCAGGGATGGCACTGTCTTCAAGAGGCTGAAGACTCAAAGCTCTAGTGAACAAGATGGTGTTTACGCAAGGAACCTGTGGAGCAGTCAAGTGGTAGTGGGCCGGCCTGACAACTGCATCTGATCTCTTAAAGTGTGCAGTTGGCTAGATATGGTGGCTTCCCGCCTGTAATCCCAACACTTTGGGAAGCCCAGGCTGGTGGATCACAAGGTTGGAGGTTCAAAAACCAGCCTGGCCAACATAGTGAAACTGACTGCTAAAACCAGGTGTGTGGTGGGTACCTGTAATCTCTGCTACTTGGGAGGCTGAGGCAGGAGAATTGCTTGAACCCACAAGGTGGAGGTTGCAGTGAGCTGAGATTGCACCATTGCACTCCAGCTCGGGCGACAGTGAGATTCCTCAAAAACGCAGCTTTATACAGCTTCCTCACCACCTTCCCCAGCCTCCACCTGGCAGCCTTCATTTAACACCAAACTTGGTGCCTCCAATCCCCCTGTATGGCCTTTGTCCCGTGGGGTGGGCCAGGGGTTCAGGTGTTCCTCAGACAAGGAGTGGATCTCCAGGCTGGCCACTCCTGGATTCCTTAGCTGGGTACTCTAAACATTCTCAGACATAAGGCCATTCTCAGGGTGTACTTTAAGATATTGCTGTTAGGTGACTGCCATACAAGGTCATGCTCGGGGTATGCTTAAGCTATTGTTGCCACACAGGCAGTCGGTGGGGTACCTGGGGGTATGTGGCCCCTAGTGCTGTGTTGGTCTCTGGCCCAATTCTAGATGTAGAGAAATTCTGCTTTCCCTAAAAGGAGTTAAGCTTAAGACAAGCAGAGGTCTTGGAATGGGCGTAATGCAGAAATGGGAAAGCAGATGGGTTGGCCTGGCCTCCCCTTTGTCACCTGTCATCTCATTTCCATGTGGAAGGATGTAAGGGAGGATGGATGATTCCTAGAACTGCACCAGGTGTTGGCCCAATACTGTGCTCATCAGTGATGCTGCAGGTAACTTCATGGCTCTGCAATGACTTCCCTCTTGAAACGCTGCTGACAGTGTGATCCCATGTGACTCATGTTCGAGGCACTGATCTGTACATCAAGTTGAAGCTTAGACTAAGCTATGTACTCGGAACTCGGTTCATTCTCATGGCTTAAAACTAGTGCAGGCCCCAGAAAACCTGGATCTTCCTTTATTTGGGCTTGCATTATCAATAGATCTCTAACATTTGAGAGGAAAACAACATTCAGATGGGGCCACCTGCCCCGGTTAAGTGTGAATTTGCACCTGACTTGCTGAGCCACCTCAGTGGCATATTTCCAAATTCTGAGCCTGCTGACCTAGGCAGGATGGCGACAACTGCCAGTCGGGTCTTCGTGCCCTTACCATCTTATGTGAAACAGGCTTATTAGCCGCTCCCAGTGCCCTTAGATTCTGGCAAGGAGACTTGGCTGCAGCTTTACATCCTAACCTGCTAGTTATGTCTTCTCTCCAACTGATGCTCCTTCCCTTCTTCCTCCCCCACGTAGCCTGACTTCAGTCTTGCTTTACTAGGCTTCATGGCTCCAACCTTGTTCCACTTAGTGTCAGGGACAACTTCAGCTCATTGGGTTCCCGGTAGTGAAAGGCTATTTGCCTTCCATAGCCTTGTTTATAAATCGATGGATCAGGCTGACCAGTGTGATGCTGTCACAGCTTTGAAGGCTTTCGTGTTACTTCCATGAGTGACAGCTCAACTCCAGGGAGGGAGAAGCATCAAGTCATATGAGGGAAATCTCACTTGAGAAAGTGGAGTTTAGTACAAAACTTCCAATGGTAACATGGTGAACATAGTGAGGACTAGTGCCTCCGTTCCTACTAGAGCCAACATCGTGCTGGGGGATGGCGGACCTGCTCCAGGGGCTGATCTAACCTCAAGTTCTATGCTGGGCCAAGTCAGATTGAGTCTTCTGTGAAGCCAGTCTCATTCAAGTCGCCTGAAGTGGTTTCTGGGGCTAAATAAGGGGATAGGTTACTCAGTGTTGCTATGTACCAGGCACTAACCCAGGAGCAAGTGTAAGGAATAGACAAACTCTAAACCTGGACTCGAGCTCAAGACCACCTCTAGTCCTAGCCATTTGTATTAGACTTTTGAAATACTTTGGGGGAGACCAGTCTCGACTCCTATGCTTTTCCAGCAAAAGTCCTCAAATGCTCTTAGGAATTATCCTAGCCATCCTAAAATGTGATCTGTCTAGCTGATATCCTTAATCTGGAAGATACCCCAGAGAATCTCTTCGTGTCACATGCCTGAGACTTTCTAACAGTGTGTTCACTTTGTAAGCTCAAACCACATACCTTCGCTGGGTAGCAAAACCACCCCAACTCCTGCCCTTGAGCCCGAACACCGCATAGGGTTTACTGTTGCTTCAGACTTGGGAGCCCCAGACAACCTCTGAGAAGTTACGTCTAAACAGATGCCTGAACTAAAGGATTCTCTTGCCTCCTGCAGCAGCTGACGCGCAGAGTCCCATAGATCACATGAGGTTTCTCGGGAAAGCCTCCAAAGTAGAACAGCTAGTGTGAACGTCCTAAGGCAGAAGTGAGCTTGGGACAAATGACTAGAGCATAGTGTGTGTATGGAGGGCAGTGTGCTTAGAGGCTGAGGGTGCAGAGGGGCTAAGCTCCATAGTCCCTCACTAAGGACAAAACAAGCTTTATCCCAAAGGTGGCACGTTGCTTTCCCTCAATCACGGTAGCTCTGAATGGACTGCAGGGAGTAAGATGGGGTAGGGACTTTGATCAGTAATAGTGAGACTAAAGACTTCTCCCTTGAAGAGGTAACGGGATTTGAAGGACTAGACATCGGATGAGGGGACAAGAAAATGCCAAATACTGTGTGGGCTGAGCAGATGGCACCCAGCATCAACTGAAACAAGCCTGGGGTAGAACATGTAAGTGACCTGAACAAGCTGTGGGACACTTGATGCTGCTGGGGCTGAGCTGACTAGTCATGTAACTTTGACACAGATCAGGTCTCAAGTGAGTTTCTCTTGCCTCCTGCAGGAGCTAACACAAGGTCCCACAGATCACATGAGGTTTCAATAGTACAGTAGTACTTAGAGATGAGGGTATTCAGTTGGAAAGCAAAGCCAATAACATTTGCTGCCTAGATAATTAAAGCTCCCAGTCAAAACTTATATAAGGCAAAACTAAAATCTAACCACTGGTAGGCGTAGAGTCCAGCTATGTTTCAGCTCAGTAAGACAAGCCATAGACCAGATCAAATGATTCTAAGATACAAAACCAAGCAAGTTGCAAGTAGATGGTTGAGCTTTTGTAGGATTTGCGTTTCTCCTATTTGACTTAAGCCATGAGTATGGGTTACTTATACCAAAAATGAGAATCGATGCTTACCCTAGGCCCCCGGGGAGGGCTAAGAAGCTGCGCTGATGATCATGGCAAGCAAACGTAACTGCCTCTGGGTGTATGACTCACGTAGCAAAAAAGGCTTTCCCCAAACAGCTGGAGGTGTCTGAGCTGAAGTAGTTTCAGCTGCTTTAGCCACCTTATCCTGGGAAGTCTTTCTCTTCAGGTCCCTTTTAATAGTTAAAAAGATGAATGCTGGGAGTCCTTGAACCATTCCCGCATTTGTACAAAGGAGGGTAACTGAGCCCTGTCTAGGACGAATTTGTTTTGTGTTAGGGTTGTCAGCCCTAGATCCTGACTCAAATTAGCCATGATTGCACTGAATCTTCAGTTCCTCCCTTTCCCTGCTACTCGGAGCCCTGATGAAACATCTACATTAATTGATTCGTTGATGCT
Source organism: Alouatta palliata (assembly GCA_004027835.1). NCBI lineage: Eukaryota > Metazoa > Chordata > Mammalia > Primates > Atelidae > Alouatta > Alouatta palliata. The sequence continues at coordinate 147,657 of PVKV010000278.1, forward strand.
GTGAATAATCCCATTGGAGATAAATAATGCATTCTCTGGAGGCCATGTTTGGGCATGGCATTGATTGAGAATAAAGATGAGGTGGCTGTCCACACAATGAAGTGTCTTCTAGAAATTGAAGTGACTGTCCAGTAGGGAAGATGGAAAAGGCATGTACACCTGGGTTTTGGGAGAAGCAACCCTTTGACCACCATGGAATAAGCCTTGATTGTGGTGTGGTTGTCTCCTCCCCACCCCCCATGTCGGCTGAATATGGAAGGGTGGGCTCTTTGGGTTCCTGCTGTGCTGACAGCCCACTAACGAAAGCCAGGTGGCCAAGCACAACATCCTGTAGTATATTCTATGAAAGATGGTGGAAATTCAGGGTTGACCTTCTAGGTGAAATGAGAGTATGCCTTGGCGACACCACTGTGAAAGGATGTTCTTGGTACAGCGTGGACTCCTAAGCTCACATGCATCTGTAGGAGTCAAACTTCAGTCCAAATCCAGTCCCTAGAAAACTTAGCTGGGGTTAGTCTAGGCTGAAGACAACACTAAAATTCTATGCTCTTAGTCAAGAGGTCTTGGCTGGCTTAGTTTGCTCTGTGAGTGAGGCGTTAGCTGCTGCTGCTCTCAAAAGCAGCTTTGCCCCCAGTGTTGGGCTTTCTTGCTGCACCCTCACAAAAAGGCTCTTGATTCCTACTAAATCCAAGACACAACAAAGAGCTACATGTACCAGACAGCACTTCTCTCAAAGTATCTTTATCTTGGATATCCTTAATAGCCAACTTCAGGTTTCTGCCCCACAGTAGATGTTCAAATGTAGATCCCACAACATTGAGTGTCCTTCCTGATCAACATCCCTCCTAAGGGGACTAGTTCTAAATGGAGGCTGAGGTTCAGTTCATGCCTTAGTGTAGGAGTTGGCCTCTGGAGGGTAAGCTTGCTCACAGGGGAGATGACAGCTTCAGAAGCATCTTTTCCCAAGGTGTCTTTACAGTCCTGAATGACAGACCTCAATGATAAAATTAACCTAATGTCTGAGGGGGCCTTCCAAATCTATAACTTCCAGCCTCAGCTAGACATTCAACCAGATTCATTCCAGGTCTTAGTAAGCTTCACTATGTATCGTTTCAAGCCTCTGCCTTTACCTGCAACAGAATGGTAGACATAATTGTACCATCTCAAAAGGTATTACTTGAAGGGCTGCCCAAAATCCCCACAACCAAGCTTGGTCTCCCTGTAGTGCTTAAGCTATGACAAAGCACAGACATAACTAATATGAACAGCCTGTTTTCTATTGTTGCATAACAGACTTAGCAGCTTAAAACACTCCAGCTCGGCTCTGTAGGCCAGTCATCCAGGCAGAGTGACTGAGACTCTGTTCTGGTATCCCAAGGCTGAAAATCGAGGTGTTAGCCAAGCTACCTTCTCTTAAAGCTCTAGAAGATGTTAGCTTCTAAGCTCGTTCTTGGTGGTGTAATTTGAGTTCTTGGAACGTAGGATCTGCAGTATCTTCGTGGCTGTCAACTGGGGGCTGCTTTCTTTCTGGAGCTTCCTGCCTCCCTGGCTCTGTAGCTCCACTTTCAAGCCAGCAATGGTATGTTGAATCCTTCTCGGGCTTTGAGTCTGACTTCTCTTAAAGGGCTTGTGACTAAGTGGGGCCCACTCGGAACAATCTCATCCTATAATAGAATGATCACATGCATGATCTCATGTATAAGGTCTGCCCACTCAAGGGGTTATGTGGGGTGTACCCACACAGGGTGGAAGTCTTGGGCCACACTTCTGAGGATGCTGCTCTGCTACCTATGACATCCGCTAGTCTCCCTGAGGAGACAGGTCTTGGCTCCCTCAATGACCCCAGCACCTGGAGCTGGGACATGAGATGCTGGAGCTCTGGGGCTGAGTCTTATTCAGGGACTCGAGTATGTTCCACCAAATGTCTGCATAGATGCAGCTTTTAAGTCATGAACTACATATCCTAACTTAAGAAGGCTGCCTAAGTGGATCCTTTCAGCTTGTATGATGTCCAAAGCATACCTAAAAGTCTCATTTAAACTAGCTCTGCTACTAATGCCATCATCACTCACAACTTACACTACAGGCAGTAATGAACCGGAGCTCTCCAGGCGCGACTCGCTGACTGGTGGGAGAGTAACTCTCGAATGCGCCTTGTAAGGAGGCACCAAAGGATTCCTCTGGAGATCCACTCAGAAAAATCTCTATGCTGGGTGAGTGCTGCCCCCTCTAGGTCAGAGGGAGTCGTCCTTGTGCTGGCTTTGTACACTCTAACCAAGTACTGTGGTGTCCAGTAAAGTGGTGCACTGAGACCTCACTACCTTCTCCCTCGGGAGGGAAGTAGCTCCTGGGCTGTTGCTGTCCCCGAATGTATGTCGGGACTACCTATTTTTCCATATGTTCTCGTAGGGACCAGGGAAGTGCCACATCAAGGGCAAGGAAACCAATCCTGACAGTCCTGAGTCTGCCTTTCCTATGTAAAAGAGTTGCTCACTACGTGGCAAGCCTGCCACCATTCCTCCCTAAACCCGTGGTAGACATTGCTAATCCATCCAGAACTTGGCTTATAGTGAGCTGATACATCTGCAGTTCTTGGTGTTTCTGGCAGCTACTAGCAGTTGACTGCAACATAGACCCTAAAGGAGTCGAGAATGGCTTATAACAAGCCTCAGTCCACAACTCTCCACACTGCTGGAACAGTAGTGGTATGTGCTGAAACAATAGCGGGATTAGCCCAGTAACTTCTTTCCCCAAACCTCCCTTTGAGAGTAAAGGGGCCAGGCTCTGGAAGTCCCTAACCTTACCTAAGCTCAGTGTGGATATGAGGTTGGAGACTGCAAAGTCGAAGACACCTCCAAGATGAGATTGTCTTGGGCTCATGGATCTGTCTGGGAGCGAAGCTGCATGACTTATAAATGTGAGGCCAGAGTCTTCCAAGTCCTTCAACTGAAGGCTTTGGGAAGAAACCTGGTCCTCCCCTTCAGGGGTGTTTTAGTCTGGGTTTTGTTGCCAACAGCTGTCTTAGCCTGCATCTCTTAACCTCTTGGGACTCGAATGCAATGAATACCTGCTTACCTTCAGGCTTTCAGGGATGGTGTAGTGTGGCAATTGGCGACTATCAAGGTCTCGAATGGGCCGGTCTTCCCCTAAGGCTGAATAACCTTCACTCTTTCCATGAGGTCTCCGTCTTCATCCGTAACTCTCCCAGGTTGTATTGGGTCATCTTTCAGCCCTTCGGGAATATGGAACTCCTCTGGCTAACAGGTCCTGTTAAGTAGTGACATGACTGCACAGATGCTCCTGAAACCAGAGCATCAAAGCCCATCACAGGCTCTTGCTGGCCCTCCGGTGACCGGGCAATGACGAACTGCTGCCAAAGGCAATAACCAAGCTCAGCCCTGTGGATACTGCTTGCTCGTTGGCCTCCTTCCACACACTGCTTCAACCCGAGCTCACATCTCCACCTGGGACTACAGGGCCTGAGATGGGAACTATGGAACTGGGGGAGGATGGCTTCAAATCTACTGAACCCCAACTTTTAAACCCTCAAGATGTGAGACTGTTATCCTAGATAAGACAGCTTAAAACAGGATATGAAACAAATCTCTTAGCTTGGGAATGTAGTGGAGTAATCCTTTGAGAACACATCCCTGAATGCTATGCTACAGAGCTGCTTTGCACTAAGGATGTAGTGGGAGCGTCCCTGCTTGCATGGAATGTTCTGGATGAACAGTGTCAGGTAGTGATCCTCTTTATGAAGGAACGAAGTGGGCATACAAGAATGTCTTGACATATGAATGTCTTGAGCTTAATGTCTGACCTGCCTGAAGCTATGATCATCAGTAGAACTTGACCATGCCCATCCCACCCACATCTTGATGCAAAATCCACTGTCAGTTCCAGGGGGAGGTGTGTGCTTCCACCCTTGGGATGCTTACTAGATGTTCTTCAGAAGGATAGAGGAAAACTTCACCCTAAAACTGAGAACCAAGGGTAGTGAGTTCTGGACTCGGGAAGTGGAGTATCTCTAGTATCTGGAAACTCCCTGAAGGGTGGGGCACCATCGCAATGGGAAGCACCTGAAGCCTATTTCTCCTGGAGGACTTCTAGCCTTTAGTTGAAGGAGTCAAGCCTGCTGGGCATCTAGGCTGTAGGATGTACACGGTTGGCCTTGGATTTTCTGAACCTGTTTCTAGACGCAGGGCAACAACTTCATCTGGTTTCAATGTTTGTTGGGCTCCTGTTTGACTCGGCCCTTGGTGCCACTCAGAATAACTCGTGTTAGCGGGAGCAAGAGCAAGTACTACCGTATGGATACTGGATCATAACTCAGAAGCGAAGAATAGGCATATGACAGCATAGATCACAAAAACAAAGTGGAATGTCCTGTATCGTGCACACATGTGGGAAAAGATCACAATAGCCAGCCTGCACAAGCTACTGAGGACAGATGGTCAGCACAATGGATGGGAGAACAGGGGACTTCCCTGACCTATTACTCATTTTGGGCTCTGGACTAACTTGAGCTCCTTGTCTCTCCCTGGACCGTCCCTAACCCCCATCTGAGACTAGCTGGAGAAATGAACAGTTTCCAAACTGAACAGGAAGGTGAGCAGAGTCTCAGCCCCCCCAGAATGGAGTGAAAAGATAGCAAGCTCAAATGAAGGGACCTGGCAGACTGCAAGTGTCATGGAGCCCTGGGTCTTCACTCCCAAAACCAGTTTAATGCTTAACGGGTCCAAGTAGGTAGCTCCTGAAAGCTTATCTTACTGACCATCTCGTTTGGCTCTGAATTATCCTAAAAGACATGAGGTGGAGGGCACTCCAGAATTGACTACCAATAGCCATCTGCTTTGGGAGAAAACTACCAACAATGCCTGCTTTGGGAGGAAAAAGGTAAATGGCAGTAACTCTGCCTCGAGGTAGAGTTCCCTGGAGCACCTGGGTAGAGCATGCTCACAAGCTTATCACCTGAACAAGGAACAGTAGTCTTGTACATATAGTGCAGTCTTCATACTTGGAAGACCCTGTAACTTCAGCCTCTGATTCTCTGTGGAACAGGCGTCCCTTCCAAAGTTTCCTCCGAAAGGAGTCTTCTAGCCAAGGCCTTGGTGTTCTGTATGGAATTGCTTCTCTACTTCCTCCCTCCTGTGGGAGGAGGCCAACAAACAGGCCCCAGCTGTGTTCGTGCCTGTGTTCGAGTCTCCATCCCCCTAGGAGATGGGATTCAAAGTACTCCTGAGCCGGAATCCTTTTTGTGCATGGGGTATTGTCCATGCAAAGCTGGAGGCCTCATACAGTATGACATTCCCTCTATTTGGGGATAAGGTTGACTTTAAGTGGTGTGGCCTTCAATAGCACTGTTTAAAGCCACTTCATGGGAATGTGTGAACAGCAAGTTAACATACCCATTGGATGGCACGACTGGTGGGGAGAGACCTTGGCAGGGAGCATCAAGGTTCTCATACTGTGAACTTTAATTGCCCCTAAACTTCCACAAGCATGAACGCACTAATACAACATGTGCCACTAACTCTTGTCACTGAGCCTTGTGAAAGGAAGGCAATCTGAAGCCAGAAGTGAAGACAAAGCAAGTGCCAAGCTCATACACTGAGCAACTCTGGACTGGTCATTTAAACTCCATACCTCCCTGCCGAGGATGTAGATTAGAACAGTGTCACTTCTCCCAGTAATCTTACTTGCATAGGTAATTACCTCTTGAAGCCCCGACTCCTTGAGCTCAATTTAATTGTTCATCAATCACAAGTGAGCCAATATCTAGCACAGAGCAGCTGTTAGATGCTGCATGAACTGAATGTAAACAGAATTCCTGATTACCCTTCCAAAGGGGGAGTCTCCTTATAGTTGGACCTTAGTGTGGCATGAGATCACACTTCATTCTGAAGTACTGCTTCGGAGTTCTCCCCTGAAATCAGCTGTTCAAAAGAAGCAAACATTATGCAGACATCTATTCCTAGGGTGTGGTGCTGAAGGCCACTGTTGCAAAGCATTATTGTGGCTTGATAACATTTCCAGCTTACAGCATTGTATACCCAAGCTGTCTAAATGGAAGTAAAGATAACTGAAAAACCCCAAGTGACTCTAGGTAGAAGTGTACGGACAAGTTACCTAATACTTAGATCCCGTCACTTAAGACTTCAAACTGCGTGCTTACCTGTAGTATTACACTGATCTACGTACACATCTTGATCAGACTCCCCTTACTGGAAAAGGGTTCTGCCTCCTTTGAGGAATCTCGAATGGCACTGACTAAACATCCTGCTGCCAGTGATTCTTCTAGCCTCTTTCTCATTAAAGCAAGCCTAGCTTTAAAAGTGGGAGCTCTACTGCTAAGTTCTTACTGATACCCCTCAACTACCAGGCTCTCAAACCTGCGTGTGAACATTAAGATTTGTCTGTATGGTCTACCTAAGTGCTCTGAGGCCGCAGAAGAATGCAGACCCAATATGACCAGACTTTTTTTCTAAAGACTTGTAGACCCTACTCCTTATAAAGTGAACTGTTTTCTGAAAGCTTAAGTAGACCAAACCAGACACTGATTCTACAGGGTGGGTGTGTGCCAGGCATGCAAACTGCAGACACTCCTTGGCTCCTAGCTCTACTCAGCCACGAGAGCCTGTGCATTCCTGTGCACTGTATCCAAGGGTTAACTCCTATTTGCAACAGGTAGATTCAATACTGAGCAATGGGTATAAGTCTGTCTAAATGTCCTGCTTATACCACAACCTGTAACTGTCTTCAACATTCTTGAAACTTAAGGATGAGATTGCTGTTGTCCTTAAGCTTGTCAGTGATAAAATTATGAAGTGACAGGCAAGAGGTGTGTAGGGCTCCCTGGTAGCTTACACCTAAGTTACTTTAAGGGCCCAGTCACCCTGCTGTAACCTCATGGAAGGCAGTGGATTTGTTAGCTGGTGGCTGCTTTGACCTGCATATCCGGGTGTGTAAAGACCAACTCAAGTTACAGAAGTTAAACACATAATCTGCCGGTCTGCTTTGGAGAGACCGGCTATCTCCCCACTCTACCAGTGTTTTTATCTTAACTTTGCTCACCAGGAACTTGCAAAGAGTTGCTCTGAGATTTGGACTCCAATACCTTCACCTTCTCAAAGGATGAGTAGTGATCTTATGCCTTTTCAACCTCAGTCCTTGCTCTGAGATGCTACTTAGGAAAACGCCACACATAAGACGTCTTGGGACGAAGCTGGTCTCATGGGTTACATTGAACTTAACCTGGAGTTAGATTTCCTCACTTAAGGCATTGAACTACAAAGCAAGCACACCCTGGAAGTTACCCAAAATAGACTACTTGGGGTCCTTGGGAGTCTTCAAAGATCACTTCTATAAACAGGTCAATACTTTCTCCAGTGTAATGGCTCTACAGAGGTGGGACCCTCAAGATTCATACCCTTTCATGTGAGTGCCTAGGCTGTGGTCTCAGACGTGAGTTTGATCACTTCTGCACCCATGCCTTGGGTTTCCTCGGAACACAATCCTGCCACAGAATGGCTGAAGCTGGAAACACTTCTTAGCAGCCTCTGTAGGCTCTCCACTGAGTCTTGGTCCCATCAGGGGTGAGTCTGGGCTTTGGGATTTGTGTTCCTATCATGGACCCATGGCTCCTGGCTTTAATTTCCCCACCTGTGAAATGGGGAATGCTGGGACCTACAGAGTTGTACATAAACATCTATCTCCTGTAGGATGAACTCAGGAGGACAATGACTAAAACCCAGACAAGTTGATCCTTAAGATCCACACTGATCTTGGCTGAACGTGGGTCTGAAGTCACTGCTGCTTTACCCACTGAATTTCTGACTTGATTCTGTGCCCAGTAATGATGTCCTTATGTAGCTCTCTTGAGACAGCTTTTTAACTCAAATCCAGGGGTACCTATGCAGGCTTGTCACATAGGTAAACCTGTGTGACGGGGGTTGTTATACAGGTTATTACATCCTTCCTGAAGTGGGATGAAGATGTCCATGGCCCATAGAGGCAGATACACATTGCTATATGCTAGTTACCTCTGGGTGCTAAGGTGGGTGGGGCAATACAAAGAAAGGATGCTCTTACATAAGCCACAGCCAGAAAAGGAACTGAACACAAAAATGGCATCTCCTGAATGGCCATATAGACTCAGTTGTCACAAAACCTACTTGACTGCCCAGTTTCATGCTTCATTTGCTTGTCCTCCAGTGAGTCAGGCTGGGCTCATCACCCTGTTGGCCAGGATGGAAGGCAGCTATTTATTCCACAGTGAATAGTGATTACGAGACATGACAACATGGCTGAACAGGGGACTGGGCAGTTTGTGCCCAGGGTGAGGGGTTAGGAAGGGAGATATGCTTATCCTAGTATTTTTTTTAAAAAGCATAGTAATGTATAGTCCAGGAAGAGAAAAACTCGAGACGGATGCTGGAGACAGTCATCCTAAGTATGACTCGGGAGCAAGGCTTCAGTATCGTAGCTAGAAATGCCTGCCCGCCCCATCTCGGGTCATGGGTGTCCCCAGATGCATGCACAGATCCTTGCATCTCTCACCCAGGACATAGGTCTTCACACATGGTGAACCCAAAATGGACACTCAAGAGGTGCTTTACATGGACAGTCTTGGGCTACCCTCTTCAGAGGTATACATAGGGAAGGTGGACAAAATTTCATGTTCATAGTTCATTTAAAAACGTCATTGACAGGGATTTGCTTTCTGAGCTTGGCTTTTCTATGCCCAAAATGTGGTCAGTCTTCGTGACTGTTCAATGGCGTGAGCATCTTGATTTCACTTGGAAGAAACTAAGTGGTCACAAAGCCCATTTGACTGATGGGTTATGCCCATGCCTGCTGTGTCTTCCCATTACTGATGAAGTCCTTGGCTACAGGAGTGGATTTGTCTTACTAGTTCATGTAGCATCTTGTACTCTTACTGGGTACAAAGACGACTTGGACCGTGATTGCATGTAATGCTCACTCTCACTCCTGACAACTTTCTCTGCCACAGTCAGCTCCGGGTTTCTTTCAACTGAACATATTGCATCTTTCTCCCTCCTAAGCTAACTTTGTATTTAAGTGGATTTCTGTCTGGTTCTAACAGTCAAACAAGTCAGCAGCCTAGTCATTTCAGTGGTTTGTAATGGTCTGTAACACACCTATCCCCCAAACCAAAAGCTGTTTACTCCTTGATTTTGGGCCCCTAAACCAGCTACTGAATAAGCACTGTTGCCTGTAGGTCAAGCCGGTGCTCCCATTATTATGGCATAGATTCCCAGGACTGGGGCTGCTGGTTTCAAGTGTTAGATATAACTAAGTCTTACTAGCCATTGGCCAAACTGATTTCCAAAAAGGATAATTCATCTCCCACTGTGAAAGCATAAACTCGTCACATGAACAAGGCACAGCAAGTTGCCTTATGTGTGATAGTTCTTACCTGCAAGATCCTATAATTCTTTATCTGGTTGTTTAACGTAGCATTGTAGAGCAGGCATTTCATGTTTGTCTATCCCTGGAACAAGGAGTCTCTTACCCAGGCCCTCAGTGTTATGAACGGAAGCACTTCTGTCTCTTCTGTTACTGTAGGGAAATGGAAACCGAGAAACGGGCTTTGTGTGGTGCAGGCGTTTCTGAATCTCATGCTTGGAGATGGGAATCGAAGGACTCCTGAGCTGGAGTTGGGACGGGCATCTTCCATGCAAAGTTAGTGGCCTCACAGAACACATTCTCAACTTGAAGCTGACTTAGTTGCATGGGGTGTGGACTTTGACCTTAAAGAAGGGACTCGTATCAATGCTGTTCTTGGTTTTAAAAACCTTAATAGGAATGTTTGGTGAACACACAAATTCTGCCCCTTGACAAAAGGGATAGGGGAGACGCTAATCAAGGTCTCCTCCTGGGCCTCACTTGGCATCTTGCCTTTTGTAGTTTAAAGGCACTAACAGATACTATGCACTAAAATTCCCCCCTCCCTGAATCTCAAAAGGTATCTTGTAGCCAGAAGTGAAGACTGAGCAGGTACTAAGCTCAAGCTGATTCACCTTTAATCGGGTAAGAGCATCACATATCCCAGTCCCCTAACAATTTTATAAATGTGACCATCTCTAACTCTAGACTGAGTTCTGCAAGGGGTGGAGACTTGTTGACCACCCCATCCTACTGGGCCGGCACAGAGCAGGTACCAGACATTGTCTAAACCGAACGAAAGCCTATTCCCCAATTACCCCTGACTACCTGGGGCTGTGGCCTCATGGCTGGCATGGGCACAGTCGGCAATGGATTTGGTGGCAGGTGGCTTGTTTGGCCAAATCATACTGAAAGCTGCAAGAGTTGACCTATCTTCAGCTTGCTTTGGAGCAAGACTGCCATCTCCCCACCACATTTCCTTGCTCAACCAGAAACTGTAAAGGAGTGACTGCATTCAGGAAACTAGACTCTAATATTGTCAGGCAGGTACTTATTTGCATATACTTGAGTTACTACATCTGAGCACTGTAGTGGTGGGTTAGGGATACTGAGATCCTGCTTAGTCATAAGGAGCCTGAAATACCTGAACATAGAGAAGTAGCATCTTCCAAATGGCCAAGGAAGTTTGAATTTGAAACACTTAAATACCTTCAGCTCTTCTAGATAACTCAATCATCTTGATCTCACTACACGATGACCCTTAGGTCTATACTACCCACCATTTGAAAGGTGAATCAAGACTGACTCAAACCAAGCTATGCTCTGTGTCCTTCAGTTTGTGGCAATGCTGTCATGGAGACCCTTCTCACTTAGTTTTGGGAAGGTGTTTTGCTCTTGTCAGCAGGAGTTCCCCAGTCATCATGGGAATTAGTTTACCCATGAGCCTCCTGTTCTCTACAACATGCATCATGCTTGACTCGCCATCCCCTCTTGTGGCTTCCTGGGAGCTTGCTGTATAGCTGCTGAAGGAAATGAGTAGGGGGAGAGCAGAGGACTACAGAAGCCTGCTCTAGTCTTCAGTAGGAATCTGACAAAACAGGCCCTCAAGGGCCCGAAGTAAAGGGATTGTTTTGAAAGGGTTCTGGTGGGATTGAATTAAAAAACTTGAAGGCCTTGGCGCCTTCCAGGTTCTGATCGGGTCTCTTCTGACCTTTGGTCTATATCAAGACAAGCTTTTATCTCTTATTCCTGATGGCTATGTGGCATGTCTTTACATACACCTCCCACTTGACAGCCCCTTGGTCCATGCCAGGTCCTCAGCTAGGTCCTCCAACTCAGCCTGGTGAGATGTTCGAGGATCAGGTGGTCACCTCAGTCCAATCACCTGAGCCCTGGATATTGATGTGATAAAGCATGGCTGCCTGGTCATGAGCTAGGAGTTTGGGCAGTTTCAGTTCCCAGGGCCTGTGCTTAGGATGATCAGTATATCTGTAAAAGGAAGGTGTATAGTCTGGGAAGTCAAGCTATGGTCTGATCTAAGGAATAAGTCTCTTGGAATCAAAAATCAAAGCTCTACTCTTGTAGCTGGAGCTGTTCAGGTAGGCTTATATGAATCCACTTATCTCTCAGGCCCCTCTGACTTACGTCTTCACGGTGAGCCTAGAATTTGTGCCCAAGGCATCTAAAGTGCTCTAAGTCTTAAGTTACTCGAGTGTATTCTAGGCAGGGGAAGGTAGGAACAAATTCTCATGTGCATGTGTACCTGGCTGTATAACAAGATCAACCAATCTACCTTTGGGCGTGGCTCTTCTATAACCCCCAAACATGGTATAGGTTGAATGTTCAGTGTGAGCTCTAGAATATCCTGTTGTAGAATGTGAAGTGTTCTTAATGTAGTTTAGTGTGAGGGAGAGAGGGGTCCATGGTCTTCAGAGTGGAATTGCATGGGGAGCTTGAGGGCTGTCGGCTCTGGTGCAGCTTGGGGCTGTCTCAGTGCAGTGGTGGTTCTGTTATCACCAGCTGTTCCAGGAATTATAGGTGCCAGTGGCAATATCTGATCGTGGGGCTAATGCAAGGCTAACTGGAGGATCTGATACCACTGCCAAAGATGCAGGATAAAACTTCCTAGCAAGAGGAACCCCTTGCATGGCTCTCAAATACATAATACACTGGTTCGAAGACTCCAATCTTCCAAACATCCCAAGTCTTTCAATGTTGCTTGTCCTTGGCATTATGTACTGCATCAAATCTGTTTAAGGTCTTTGAGATCGGCTTCAGCCAATTCACTGCCAACATCACTCCTTCCTCTTCGTGCGTAATCTTAAGGGTCATCTCCTGAGATAGCTTCAGAAATTGAGTTGCCCTCTTGTATGGTGAAGAACAGGGATAGAACCAGACTCTCAAGCAACAAGGTGTGGTATCTTGTCTTGTCTTTTAAGTGATCTTTCTTCCAGCATTCTCATGGTCTGACATTGCCAGCATCAGACAATTTGCTGAATTGTTAGATCCCTTCATAGGGTTCCTGAAACAGTGGTCTCACAACGTTCATTGGACTGACGTTAGACTGACTTGTTACTGATCTAGCTATCACGTGTTGCCTGCTAGCTCTGCCCACTGTTGAGGGGTGGGGAGTTGGTCTCCAATTATGGATGACTTATTTCTCAAAATGCTGTCTTCATCCCAGGTTTTGCTTATTAGGTACAATGCATCAGGATGAACTCTAGAGGACTGTCCCCTTTATCATAATGCCTGTTATCATTACTAATTTGTCCTATAGCTGGCTTTGCCTGACACCAAAAGCAAGCTGTAGCAGCTATACTAGTGTCAACATGCTATTTTGATCTCTACTCATAACTTTAAAGCAGGTTTCTCACAAACAAGGCCTGACTTTCGTGGACTTACTGCTGATCTAGCTATATCACTTGATAGGACTCAAGTGATACAGCATTAGGTGTAATTGACATAGCTAGATCAAACTGACCAAAACTTAAGTCAATGGTATACCTCTCAGTCATTTCAATGTTATGGTCCTTAAATTTACCCCTGCCAAATTAAGGAGAGTTAGCATGTTTGGGGGGGTAGCCTCTAAACACTGAAATACTGCTACCTGTGTGTTCCTGCAAACCAGTGCTTATGACTATGGGATCGATCTGTGGGACTGAGATTTCTGACTTTGGGTATAATTGAATCCTAGCTGCAGCTGAATGTCCTTCCAGAAAGGACAACCTGTGTTCCACTGCAAAGGTATATGGATGCCTCACCTGAACAAGGAATAGCCTTGTATGTATAAGGAAGTCCTTATATCTGGGCTACATCTTTCTAACTCTTTGCCAGTGGTTCTCCAGTGTAGTATCCAGGAGCAGGTATATTTCAAAGGTTCCTCTTTACACATCCCTGAAGTTGAGGATAGCCTTCCTTTAGCCACAACCTTGGTGTTCTACATGGTACTGCTTCTCTACCCACTCTTCCTGTGGGAATATGGAGGCCAGCAACCAAGTGCACATGTTTTGCCTGTTCATGGCTCCATCCCCCTTGGAGACAGGATTCAAAGGACTCGAGCTGGGTGGACTGCTGTCCATGCCAAGCTGGAGGCCTCACATAGAACACATCCATGTGGGGATAACATTTGACTTCTATTGAGTGGCTTGTGGGCTCTAACCTGGAGGTGATCCGAGCTGCAGTAACACCCTTAGCACAAGCTATTTCATGGGAGTAATGGAGAACAAATGAGCACTGCCCCCCAATGAAAGGGAAGCTGAGAAGCAGTGGGATTGGTGATAAAGATCCACTTTTGATACCATGAACCCCGCTCGGCACCTAGCTTTCTAATTTTTCTTCCACAAGACGATCCTAAATGTTTAAGTAGGCATGAACCACTAGGTTCCAGTGTTCTGTCTATACTCCATCCAGGATATATAACTTCTGTCTCTAGTGGCGAGTTTCTCAGTGTGCTACTTCCTTGTGTTTAAGAATTGCCCAGCGTGGCTAGGGCTGACAGCTGGGACTCTCCTGAGACCTCACTTCTGGGAGCTGCTCTAAGGACCTTCAAAGGTAACCTGTCTACCTGGGGCTGTAGCCTTGTGACCAGTATGAGCAGAAGGCAATGGATTTGACAGGTGGATTTCTTGGCCTATACATTCTGCTGTACAGACTTATCTAACATGTCTTATTCAGTGCTGCTAAACCCTACTCTCCCTGAATCTCAAAACAGTCGAGCTAGAAGTAAAGACTGAGTTAGCACTAGGTTCACACTAAAGTGACTCTTCGTCTAAACTTTATCCCCTTTTCTGAAGACTGAAACAAGAGTATCCCTGCTAGTAATTGATCTTATGTATACAAACTGCCTAAGTTCTGCAGTGACTGGGTACTTTGGCTATTTCACCAAATGGACTAATGTCTAGTACAGTGGTATTAGACTACGTGAACTGAGCATCAGGAACTTTTCTTCCCAAGTCCTTTCCACCAGACAGGATGTCTCCTAAGCTTTAAACTGGCAGATCTCAGCTGCCGTATCTGAAAAATGTTAACTGGGAATCCTTTCCTGAAGTCAACTGATTATAAATGTGAGGTCCTAACCTAGGAATAGGTTGCCTAAGTTAAGTTCACCTCTTCTACAAGCAAGTGCCAGAGGTGGTTTCAGAAGCATACTATGGCTCAACACAACTTCAACCATAACGTCGTATGTTGAAATTGGCCATCAAGATGAGATGTCTGCTAGAAAAAACAGCTCTAGTTACAAAATTACCTTTCACAGAAGGGTGGACTGAAGACTAAGCAAAGACTTTCTAAAAGATTTCAGATATATAGTCAATATTACAGGGAGGCATAGAATTTCCATATAACATTAAGTCTAGATAAGACTCTCCTATTGTAGGAAAAAGTTCCATCATGTCCGAGTGTCAAATCTCAAATGACATCACTAAGCCAACCATACTATACCTGCTAGTCACTCTTCCAGAATCTTCATTTAAAGTAACTCTAGCTTTTAAAGGTAAGGGGATTCATTTCTCAGTTACATCATCCAATACCCAACTTCTGGGACCTATGATATGCTGTAAATACTAAGCTGTGTTAAGCCCTTCAGGGAACCAAATCTGAGACGGGTTAAGGAATGCCAAGCGGGGCTTGGCTTGGAAACATGTCTTATTCAGTAGCACTAGTCCTAGTCTATTCTAGCTCTGGGGCCACAAAGACTGTAGCCAGAATCCCCTAGCTTCTATTAGTGGGGAATACAACCTGGATTCTTAAACTCCTTTCTTAGATTAGCATCCTTATTCAGGTCTCTGAAGGTCCTTATGAGGCTAACCCAGACACTACTCCTGCAGGCTGGATGTGTGCCACAGGTACACCTGACTGCTTGGCTCCTGGTGCTAGCCAGAGGACCAGGAAGAGCCCTGTCCAGCCATAAGAGCCTGTGCTGAGAAACATGCACATCCTTGTACACATACCATACTTCACCCTGACGTAAGACCTCTAAGAAAAATCCTAAATGCTTAAAGTAGGTATGAAACACTAGGTTTCAGTATTCTGTCCACACTCCAGCTAGGATGTATAACTTTTCAGTGTGCCACTTCGTGTTTAAGAAAGAATTGCCCAGCGTGGCTAGGGCTACTCCAAGGACCTTCAAAGGTAACCTGTCTACCTGGTGCTTTGTGACCAGTACGGGCAAAAGGCAATGGTTTGGTAGGTGGATTTCTTGGTCTATACATCCTGCTGCATGAAGACTTACTTAAAGCTATGGAGGAGAACTTATTTTGGCTCACTTTGGAGCAACCCTGGGTTCTCCCTGGCTCTTCCTCCCTAGGAAACTGCAGGGAGTAGCTGTACCCAGTTTAGATTCTAATACTCATGTTATCAAAGGATGGGTAGGGATCTTGTGACCTTAGTTCTTTCTACTTAGCTTGGTTTTTTGCTCTGAGAAGATGCCCTGTGTACCAATTGAGTTTTCACACAAGGCATTTGTTGACAAAGTTGGACCTATGGGTGAAACTGTCCACTTCAGGAATTAGTAGGCTGGTCGCCCTCATGAGCACTGATGGATGTAAAAAAAAAAAAAAAAAAAAGCTTATCAGATCAGGATACTGATCCCACTGATCTTTTGGGTCTTCAGCAGGAATCTGACAAACGTGGTTTTATCTGGAGAGTGATTGTTCCCTTACATAACATTCAACGTTCTCTCTGCTCTGCAGTCAGCATTGTCTGACACTAACATAGCTACTCCAGCTCTCTCCTGATCAGTGTCAGGAGTCCTTCCATTCTTAGACTTATCTGACTTTAAAGCAGGTTCCTTGTAGATGACATACTTAGGTGAATTTTCTAATGTCTAGGGTGGGTGGGGAGGGCAAATCAAGTCGATGAACTTAAGCTCAGTCACTCCAATGGTGTGTCATGGTTTCAAGTAACTCACCCATCCCCTGACTAAAACTTCCTTGGGGGTTTTGGTCCCTAAACATCGAACAACTTGGGAAATCCTTGAACTGGCACCTTTATTACTATGGGGTAGACTTGCAGGAGTGGGGTGCTGATTATTTTAAGGGTGCCAGGTAGTTCTTACTAGCTGTTAAATTGCTTTCCAAAAAACGTACGTTCGCAGCAACTGGTTCCCCACTCATTAGCACTAAGAGGCAGAATGCTGCCAGGAATTGCCCAGAGAATTGGAATCTTGACAAGAAGGGAAACACTCAAACCCCAATCTTGGCTTGTTGGCAGGCATTTTAAACTTGTCCCTACACAATCCCTTCTGCCTACTGATACATCATGAACTAAGATTCTAAAACACAAATGTCAAATCTACCTCCATCGTTTCTTGTAGAATGTCTAAAGGAGCACTGTTTTCTCCTAGAAGGCAGAAAAACCTAAATGTAACTTTTATACACTCCTACCTTTTACATTTGTCTCTAGTCATCTGAACTCTGAATTGAACTGAACTCATAGTTCAAATGACGCCTGAATTCTTATTCCTTGATCTCCCACCTCCAGAGGTTTAACATCCTAAGATCATGCCCAGAAAATAGTTAAGCCTTGTTCCCTAGCTCTTCTGTCTTCCCTTCAATAGATACATATTTAGAAACTGCAACCTTCTAAACAGGGTGGCTATTTGAATAGGATATAACCAGGGTGTTAAACAAAATTGCTTGTGGCTTTGGAATGTGGGGTAGGCTTCTACACAACAGCTTTATCTCTATCCCCACTTGCCACTAATAGGTCATTAACTTATCTGGGCTATGAATGTGTTCCTGTTGCATGTGTACCAAAACCATAAACCCACAGCCACCCTGGCAGATCACACATGGGATGCTGTAGAGGTCTGTCTTGGAGCCAAGTGCTTTATATAACTCCACAGTGGTGGCCCCAACCTGCTTGCTTTTCAGCAGCTCGATGTGACACCTTTGCCTGTCTCTCAGTGACAAGCCAGGACCTTCTTCAGGCGTTTTCCCAGCCAGCTAATCAAATGGCATCAGTGGGAATGTTTACAGCTTGCTGCCACTTAAGGAGTGTTATCGGAGCCCTTCTAATATCGGCCCCCCAACCCAAAGCTGATAACAGAACAGGAGGGGATGTGGGGGATGGACAGCCTCAGAGATAGTGAAGACCAGAAAACAAGATGTCGATCTAATCTGAGAGACCTCCCATAGGGTTCCTACCATAGGGGTAGCAGCTTGGTCTGATAATTCCTGGGATGGCATGCTTCTAGTGCATACAGTTGGCTTGGCATCTAGTGCTATTGGTCTACTCACTAAAGCATCTACCATGTACCAGACTGGCATCTCTATGGTGATCAGATGCTGTTCTCAGCCTGGTAAAAAATGTGGACAAAGAATCAACCCCAGTTAATTTCTGCCTTTGTGTGACCTTGATGTTTTTGGCCATTTGTATTAGTCTGTTCTCGTGCTACTCAAAGACCCACCTGAGACTGGGTAACTTATAAAGAGGCTTAATGGAATCGGTTCCACATGGCTGGGAAGGCACCACGATCATGGTGGAAGGCAAAAGGCACTTATGTGGTGACGGCAAGAGAATGAGAGGCAAGCAAAAGGGGGTTTCCCTTATAAAACCATCAGATCTTGAGTCTTATTCACTACCATGGAAACAACATGGGGGAAACTGACCCTGTGATTCGGCTATCTCCCACCAGGTCCCTCCTACAACACGTGAGAATCATGGGAGCTACAAGATGAGATTTGAGTGGGGATACAGCCAAACCATATCACCCATTTTATACTCTAAAGTGGGGATCTCTTAGCGCCAACTGTACCTAGGATGCAGTGAGGTATGAAAGGTTGAAGATCAGCTTTGACCCTCCCGCAATTATGACTGACATGAACTTAGCTCTATCAGATGCCTTTGGGGAGAATGGGATAAAGGTATTAAGGCAAGAAACCTAAAGACAGGTACCTCGAAAGGGCTTCAGTGAGTCTCCTAGTCCTACTTCCTTAATGTTCAAACTGCTTTTGCTGGAAAACATACCATCTATATCACAGATTACTCAGTAACACTATCAGCCCAAAACAAATACTCTATTAAGGGAGCCTTGTGCTAAAGCAGGCAACATGCAACTGTCTGACTGTTAATCACAGCTTAATCCCAGGAAGACCTGCTGGCCTTATATTTGGACTTCCAAATATGAGTAACCGAAGGTAGCCTTGGTACCTAAGCAAACTGAATATGGTTGACTTTGGTGCCTTCGAGTTGTACAATGTGCTCATTTTCAGACATCTAGGGTCTATGCATGAGTCCTGTCCATAGTTGGTGACCAGAGGTCCTGAACACAGAAGGGTGAAGGAGCACTTTAGACAGCTGCAGTCAGCAGTCCTCACCCTATTCACTTTCTTGAAGTAAGATCTGGCCCTCTACTGCTGGAGGACTTACAAATAACTGCCATCAGCTAATCTGCCTTGACTGAGGTAGAATTCTTGCTCTACAAGCAGTTCATAAGATTGCCTTGGGAGGAAGAGATTCAAACTTTCTGAAACTGCTCCTACGTGCAACCTACTTCAAACTCTCAAGCAGCATGTATGCAGTCAAAACACAGCTGCTGGTAGCTGTATGGATTGTGGAAAGTTTGTTCAGACTACAGCATGAATTTGGCTGGTGGGCTCTTGTAGCAGGGAGGTGGTGAGGGTCCCATGGTTTCACACAGTTTAATGTCTGTATCTACCTCCCACTGTCTTGAAATCCAGCCTCTGGCCAAATGTTTAGAGAAGACTTTAGTGGGATTAGGGGTCTGAGCAGTGGGGCGGGGCAAGCAAACTTTCAAGGGCTGAGTATGAAACTGCTGTCAGATGCTCAGCCATCCTGTCTCTGACCTTCCCAGGAACCTGAGGCTGCAGGTTCATCAGGTGGGTCCATCTCCTTTTGTGTCCTTCCTGCAGAAATAGTTCTGGCTTTCTGAGCTCCTTTCAGGCACATGCTGCCTCCTTGTCTGGAAGTTCCTGATTCTTTTAACTTTGGCTTGTCCTTACAAGTTAATAACTTAATTGACTTGAGCAAAACTTGGAGGGGAAAAAAGCCTCATTTTCATGGCAGACCTAAGTTTTGACTTATTTGTAAGTCTTAGAAACAAGACTAACAGGTTGAAAGAAGCCCACGACTACCAGTGTGAATAATCCCAGCTCTAACAATGCTATTGACCAGATCTGCCTCAAATCACTGGCCAAATATTGAAGAGGGTGAGTCGGGTCTAGTGTGCTCTAAAGACATGACTCCATTAACCTATGTTGATTGAAGGGCTGCATAGCTGGACAACAAATACTCCTTGTATCCTGTTTCCAGGAGCTAACAGGGTTGCTTAAGGTGCTCTGCATCAAGGTTTATTCTAGAATCTTCAGGACACTGCAAAGCATCTTGATAACTTGCCTTGAGATGCATTTCACTTTCTAGCCTCAAAGGAATCTAGAAAGGAAACACTGAAGATCATACTGCAAGGGTGTGTTAGTGAACACCTGGTGGCTTGAATTATAGCCTTATCTTCACCTTTCTACTTTGGCAGCTAACCAGTGTTCAATAACCAAATCAAAAGGTCAGTAACCAAGTGAACAAAAAGTTAAGCGGAAGCAGTATCTGCTTGGTTGCAAAGTATCTCCCCAGAATGCATGCCAAGTCTTTTTGCCTTAAGGACAGAAGCTAAACTAATTCCAAAGGCAGCCTCGGAAGCAGGAGGGGAGGGATCCAGAGGGCAATGTGAACCAGAACAGAGGATGACTTGGAGGTAATGACAAGGAGGGCATGTGGGCTGGGGGTGATGGTCCAGTCACAACAATGTTATGTGATGCCTGTGTACGTTCTTGTTAGCCTAGTTAACGATGTAAAATGCAAATGTTCTTACCGGTAGCTACAAGGCTCAACAGTTAAGTGTAGTGTTTTTTTCTTTTATGTGTTAACTTAAAACAGGCTCTTGTCTCAAGTATAAGGACCATGGAAGATGGCTGTGACGGAACTGAAATGAGCTCAGGGGTGGGATAGGGTGCTGTGGCAGCTGTCTCAGATACGAAGCATCACGCTCATAGCTTGTTCTGAGAACAAGTGAGATACACTCATGCTAGAACATACATGCTTTCCTGTATCAGAAAGGCTTTGAGGGTATATGTAACCATCTTTTTTATGAAGCCCAAGCTAAGATGCCCTAAGCAATTTCACATCCTGAATCCTACAGCTGAGGGGTGGGGAACAGGATCCAGGTGCTACCCCAGTTCAGATAAACTGCTTCCTGAAGTCGTCTTCCAAGGATATAACTCCTGTTTTTGCTCCATCTCTTGGTCTTCATCTTACTGTACTTAAAGCTCTACCTTTTTTCAAAATGTTCCTGAGGGCGGGCTTGTTCCTCTGCTCACAGGTTCCTCTGCAGATGGTCACCTTCCAAGATCTCGGGCCTCCCTGGTAGATGGAGCTTTGTGGAATATCAATCCCCCTGAAAATATCTTGGGGTTCAGTCTTTCCCAATGCAGGGAGTCCACATTAGTAAGGCTTTCAAAATGGGGACAAGATCCCTGGATCTAAGATTGGTAGCTGCCATGGTCTGAAGCTGGCTTCAGAAAAATGCCAGTTAGTGCTTAACTCATTTGGGTTTGGTATACTAAAGCTCTAACTAATGGCCCACCTTGTACTTTGCTTTGCAGCACCTGTTTTGGGCACCTAACTTTCTTAGGGCCCTTCTGGGAGAAGGTGAGGCAGATAACGGTACTTAGTTACCTTCAAGTCCCTGATCTGATGCCATGTAGTTGGCATACTGACTTCACTTTAGACTCGGGGGTAGGAAAAGGGGAGGTCAACATGTTTGGAACCCCTCACGGTTGTGTAAGTAAAGGCCCTCAACTCTATCACCCTGCAGGAATTTTCCTAGTATACTTTTAAGTGAGAGTTGGTTTGAGAGTTGTCTCCTGGTGATGGTCGTGTTTAAATCGCATCCCTAGATTCCATGAGTCATAGATACTGTTGTCTTGACCCATTCGTATTAGAAACACATCTGTCTCAGACAAGTCCCAAACCGTAACTGAGCCCTATAAAGGATAGAAATGAAGTACCAAGGGGTTGATGAGCAGATTTGATCTTCTGGGAAATCCAGAGACCTCTGGTGATGTATACCCTTCTAGACACAGAAGGATGGGTAAAGCTTCCCCGCCTAAGTGTAAAGAGCATTCTGGACTATAGCTGTGTGAACCTGTGTCCAGTCCAAAGTATAGAAACTGGGTGGTTCAACATCACAAGGTCAGGAAGAGATGATGGCGGTGGTAGACCACAGGCAGCTGACCACCTGGGAGTGAGTTTACCAGAAGTGACTCAAAGGTCTCAAACTAGCAGTTCAAGTAGGCGGCTTAATGGGGTACTTGAGCAGCCAGATATTTTAGGCTGGGAACCTAGGCACTGACCACCCCACCCCAAGCTCCAACCCCATCTGGCTGTAAGGGGTTTGCTCCAGCTCTAATTTCCTTGGGGAACAGCTAGGAACTCCAATGACAAGTGAAGAGTCTCTTCATGTGATCCCAGCTTTCAGCCAATCAGGCTAATGGTCTGGACACAACCTAACTTAAATCTAGGTCCTACTTGTGAGCTTTAGAGCAGAACAGGAGTTGGAAAGAAGCTGACTGGGTTACTTGGGTCCAGAGTTCAGGGTAAAACCTTCAGCATCCCTTGTGCTGCTTGTTCTAAAACAATTCCCGTGGTGTGGCTTCTCTCCCCCGAGATGACGTCTTAGTCTAACACCTGTCAGGTGTCTCCAGCTTAAGCTTTCTCATGGTCAGCCTCTGGTCAGTTGAGTAGACCAGTGTTTCTCAACCTTTCTCTACTTGTGCTCTCAGCTGGGAACCTGGACAAAATCAGGAGTCTTGTCTAGTTCTTGGTACAGATTAGACTGCCCTGGCTTCTAAAGTGTTCTGAGATTCGTGATAACCTTAGGCTGGTGTGAAGTACAAGCTACTGATCTTAGATGGGAAGCATGCTCAGAAGTGAAACAACTCATCAGAGCCATGTCGGAATTGTGCCTCAGGTCTCTGAACTTCCAGTTGGGTTTGTCATCTGCATATGTCCCTAAACTTAACCAACTTGGCAGTGTCAACTTCAGCTTGTACAAAGCTTTCTAATGACAAACGGCTCTAGAACACCCTCTAAGCCTTGAAGCTTCCAAACAATGTCTTCAAGCCAGCTTCAGACACATTCTTTATGCCTTAGAGCTCTGAGAGGAGACGTTGAGCTGATACTTTTGGCCAAAACTTCAGGAGTCTAGAAATGGAGAAATACAGGTAATTACACTATTTTGCGTTGACCTCAAGTGCTTGCGACTTTCAGAAGGGGGAATCTAAAATGTTGAGTAGAAAAGCCAGGGTAAGCATATTGCACACAAACGAACCCATAGAGGCCTTCAAGAAGGGATACAAACTTGGCTCTAAGGTTACTGTTGGCTTGAAACATCGTCCATGGTGACTAACCCTCTCTAAATTCAAGCCTGCTCAGATGCAACAAGATCATTTTTCAAGCAACAAGATGCCAAGAGCTGAAATCCATAGGATACATTAATAACATTGTGCCAGGCATCAAGCCAGTGTTCTGATGTCTTAATCCATGAGGCATAAGATTCATTTTACAGTAGCAAGAACCAGCTCAAGCCTATGTTCCTGTGAGCTTGCAGCAAGGAAGCAGTTAACACTTAAGTCTAGGTCTAGACTCTAAACTCAGGCTCTTATTCAGTGCTGCCTGTTAGGTGTTGAGTTGGTCTTATAAGTGATGGCAAACAGTTTTGCCAGTACAAGCCAAGATCAAGAGTTTCTGGGATAATTGTCCTCCCAGGAACAAACAGTCCCCAAGTGCGTACCTCACAAGTCTAAATTAGCAAAGTCCAGCATCTAAGTAGTTGAAACCTCACCCTTCAGGCAGTCCTTAGTCTCCTGTGCACAGTCTCTGAAGGCAAGGCAGAGCCTCTGAGGATGTGATCTCAGGTCAGAGCCCTGAGTTTGTGGCTGGTACCTTTTAAAGAGAAGGGTTAGGTGTGTGCTTTCTTTCAAAATATTCCTATTTAACCTGTAAATTCCACACAATTCATGAATTACTATATGGGAGGTTAGTCACTCTTGAGATGACCATTGTTAATCTGAAGATGTGTAATGGCTTTCTATTCGGTGTGCCTATTACATACAGCAAAATAGGACTCTATTATATAATCACACTCAGATCATTTAACTCTTGATGCACTTAAGACTCAATATTCACTAGTTTAGCCTTTATCTTGATTCACTGTCCACATCTTGCGCCCATCTTAACAATACCCTGCCCACTTAGCTCTGAGAGGAGTATATTCTGTCAGGAATAAACAGGTATCGAAGTAAAGAAGCCAGAATTGCTACCTGTGCCTGTGGTAGCTATCCTACCCAAAGTGCATGAATCCTCTCCCCCTAGGACCTCTGGGACTCGGTAAGCTTGTCTGTTGCTAGGCAACAGGTCTCCATCCTCAGGAGCTTAGTTGGCTGATGGCTAGAGCTGGACCAATCCTAAGCAGCCTTACTGATGGAGAACAGAAGCAGCTGCCTGCAGGCTAGGGGGATGTGAGGGGTGCTTGTACAGGGAGGAAGCACAGTGGGGGCAGGGTGCTTACAGCTGTATACCATTACTTACAGCAGTTCTAGGTGAGAACAATTCTAATACTGGCCACTTCTCCATTTAGATTTTATTGCTTTAATCCCTCTGTACTGGCCGAGGCCAGGCAGTGACAATATATTTAAGTAACAAGGCATGACAGCCAGGGCCTGCCACAGTGATTAGAACACAACTAGCAGGATGTGAGCAGGTCCAGAGGTGAGGATTGTAATCCCCTGGAAATGCCTGCAATGGTGAAATGGCAAATGAACACAATGCTCAGACCCAGCATGGAGCTGATAGCCAATTTGAAGCCCCCATTTGACCTACATGTGCTTCCAAGAAGCATAAGAATAAAGGGACTCTCCTGGGGCCAGGGAGCCAATGGGTGACGGTAAACTCTGGCCAGTATTAGACACTCAGCAATTACGTACTAGGATTTAGGCAGTTCAGCCTGTGACTACTTCCTAGTATCTACTAGATAAGCTTAATCCCTTAAATTTGCCATAAGACAACATAAGTAATAAAGCATCAGGCTAAACTTTTCCTAGCTTAGACTGAGCACATTTCACACATAAGATCAAATCATAAATTCTTGCCATATGTTTATCTGATTAAGCATTCTGTGGCAATCATTCCACACTGGTTCCTGCAGATGTACCTTGATTTTCTTAGCTGAATCTTGTTTGAACCCCCGCCTCCCCTTAAATGGCCACCTAGGCTGTGACTACTTTTAATAGACAAATTACATTCTTTGCATGTCTTCCTGGAACACTGGAAGGTTGTGGGGGGCGGGGCGCGGTGTTGGGAGGCTAAGTTTAAACTAGAAAGACTTGGTATAGAGGGTCCAAGTTTCAGAGTTAAACTAGCTAACGGATTCAAAGTTGCATCTATGACTATGAAAAAGCTAGGTGGAGGCAGGAGGCTGAGGTAGGTGGCATCTTGCACTAATGACAGTGAGGGTGGATGTATACTAAGGGCTACTAAAGAGTCCTAAGACCAAAGCATATGCCTCACGGGCAGGCCCACTTATCCACACACTCGAGAATCGAGAAGCAGAGAAGCACCTCCTGTAGGTGTAGGAGACTGCAAAAGTTCACCCTTTACCTTCTCAATACCCCCAAAGACTGAGCACTCCCATCAGTTACAGAAAATTCTGCCTGTACTCATGGTCTGGAGCCAAGTCAGAATTGCTTTGCTTAGAGCAATTAAAATTGGGCTCCAGACTCTGAATTTGGGTTCAACTATTGCTATGTGGCATTAGGCAAATGCTTAACCTCTGAGCCTTGGTATTCAAGCTGGATGCTGTACTCCCGCATTAATCTAGGTCCTCAAAAGCTAAAGCAGGACTAGACATGCAAGAGAACTGTAAGGGAAAATGGGCAAGGCGGGTGGAGGATGCCGAGAGCTTTAGATCTTGATACAAGTCTGGCCCTCTAAAGAGTGGGTGAATGGACTAATACTACACTAGGCAGTCCAAGAAAGCTTGGCAAGGCCACTGGAGTCATCAGCTGGGAGCCACTCATGGAAAGACTGGCCTTTGCAGGTCGTCTGCAGACCTCACCAGCTGGTGTCATCGGTCAGTTATGTGTTCAGACCGTATGTGGTTCCATGGCTACCATAAGTCACCTGAGATGTGAAGACTTGATAAATAGCATAAGATGCTTAGCTCAGATAAGCAGATAAGTGTTTTGTTCTGGGGAGGCTCTCAAATTGCGTGTCACTTATGCTGCCTATGTGCACTTAGAGGCATGGGGCAGGAAAGCGATATGCCTGTCTGGAGAAAGACTAAGATGAACTTGGAATGCATGTAAAATGCTTAGCCAAGCAAAAGCTCATATCTTGAACTATTGTTAGCTCTTAGTGTTTTTACCATCAGTGAATCTGAAACCTTCCTGCTATAGAAGTACATAGCTGGACCCCTCCCCTACCCCTATTCTCAAACTTTCTGGACCAAGGTAAATGGACTAGTCTCCACAGTTTGTTCTCATACCTGGACAAATGGCAGACTTTATCCCCTCTTAAGGAATCGCAACTACATGTCCAGTGGATAGTCTTGCCAAAAAGCCACGACACTGGTAGAGCGCTTAACCATTCCTTACCTGTAGCCCTGTGTGATTGGTCTTGGCCTGGATGAAGGAAAAAAAAAACTTAAGGTGGATGCAGGGCCAGCTTTATGGTTATACAATTGACAATCACAAAGGGCTTTGCTTAGGAGCCCCGTGCTTGTTAACACCTTGATGCTGCAGGTTTAACCTTATAAACAAAGGATCCACATTCTTTGTACCAGGTCCGGTAATGTATCCAGTGCTGATCGGGGGCCCTGGTGAGGAGCAGCTGGTGCCTTCAAAGGGATTTAGCTGGAGACAAGGAATAGGCTTCATGGAGATGTGAGCAGAGCTAAGGGAGCAAATGATGGGACAGCACTGAGGTTAGCAACAGTGGGAGCTGCCACACCTGGGTGTCAATTCCAGTAAAAGCCACAGGACAAAGGCTGCCTGACAGAGGCTGGGACCCCAGAACACCCAATGAGACTAGACAGGTGGGTAGACAACACTACTGAAATGGATGCATGTAATGGGCATTAATTCAGCCCTCAGTATGTTCCTGAAGGTAAGAACATAGGCTGTACTTTGAGTCTTGTCAGTGCTCACAATCTCATCAGGATGACTTGGGGTCATATTTCCACTGCAGAAACTGCCACAATAGTTGGAAGTAAGCCTTGACATTTGCTCTCACATATAGAAAATTATTGTAGCATTTTAAACATCACTGAAGGGAAGCTGCCTTGGGACCATCTTCTAGGTGTTACGTTCTTTGTAAATACATGACTTCATGGAGCGGAGCTCACTAAACACTAGTGTATGACTCTTAATGATCAATGATTGACCTTGGACTACATCTATTCCCATTCTGCCTTATAGTATTTATGTGCTCTAGGTAAATATTTCTGAGCTAGTTTCATCTGTAAAATGGGAATAACTTCTCAAAACTACAAGGATCAGATGAGGAGGCCTTAACACACTTTGGGGTGCACCAGTACCTCATGTGACTAAACGACTAAACACCCCTATGTTCTTGCCCCCACAGTCTAGCCTACTGGGAGACAGATCAGTGTATTACTGCCTGATAAATGGCCTTGGGCCAAGAGAATGCTATGGGAACTCCTAGAAGAGCTTTCTGGTCCCTGTAGCTTGGAAACCCAGCAAAAGATGCTTAGAATAACTGGTATCTAAGCAAGATCTGCAAACAGGATTTGGAAAATACTGTCTGAGCTCACTGGAAGCTGACTGGGTCACTTTGCTCCAAGTGACTCCATTGTTGCCTATGCCATTGGACATACCATTAAGCAAAAATGAATTCGAGACAAACTCTCCCTCCCATACCCTACCCATGCACGAGGAGTTGTATAGCAAACGG
The DNA here is from genome assembly GCA_004027835.1 of Alouatta palliata. Lineage (NCBI taxonomy): Eukaryota > Metazoa > Chordata > Mammalia > Primates > Atelidae > Alouatta > Alouatta palliata. The sequence continues at coordinate 175,047 of PVKV010000278.1, forward strand.
CAGACTTGAACGGGCATATAGGAAGTCATAGCTGGAAGGTGTACCACTATCCTAGTGCTCTGCCCACCCTCAGGGTAGAAGGAATGCCACAAATCAGGCATTCCTCTCCCCTTCCCCAATGCAAGCATGTGGGGTCCCAGCACTTCCTGCCATGGTTCATGAGGGGCTCCAGCAGGGGTCCACAAGACTTCCCCCTTCATCAGCAACCCTAGGTGAGCAGACAGCAGACGATGCCTAGTACATCAGGCCTGGGACTGTTCTCCCAAGTTTGCCGGCACCCAGTAGACCTTGGTGCCTGAACACAGGGAGGTGAACACACACATGTCCTCCCTGACAGCCATCCACAGGAAATACATTAATTTCCAACCTGTTGGCGAGGCACTGACAGTGCAGAGTCGCAGCTGTGAGTGCAGAAAAGTTGCAGGGGAGAAACAATTTCCCAGCCTCAAGCTGGTGCGGAAGGAGAAATTGAACACTTGCTTGTAATTTCCCCCTGAGATCTGTCAGGGACTAATCTAAGTAGGCACTTGAGCTGAAGGGCAAGCACAGTCAGAGCTGGGACTCTTTCCAGTGGCCACAATCGATTCCATCCCCTGAGCTAGCACTACCTTGTTTCTATTTTCAGGGATACCAAAGCCTTGCTAATGCCCTCCTAAAGCTGACCTCTTTTATAAAACAGACTTAAACCTGGATTTAATGTTGTGACTCTGAACTTGGTATAACTAGAAACTTCAGTCTCCCGTAAAATATCATGAAGACTAAGAATGCATATGCAGGTTGTGAACCAGGCCCATTGTATTTCACCTGATCTGTAACTGTCTATGCCTCAGTTACTTAGGGCTCATACTGCCCCTTTCTGAGAACCCCTTGAGATGATAGGGAAGGTAGTCCATGACAGCCGATTGCTCAAAAGTCTGACAGGGCACGGTGCGTGCGTGTTTAGGGGGAGTCAGGCTGGGTGTTGATGGATAAGGAGTGAGAAGTTAGACAAGTGCTGGTGGGTGGTGGAGGGTCTCGGACTCTAGAGTACTGCTGATCTCTTGCCACAAGCCCTCAGTATGGTGTTCAATACACCTGTGACCTGAGCTATCCTAAACTCTTTGGTCTGCCCTTGGGTTCAGACCAGAGACTTGAAATCAAAAACTTCAGTAGCTCAACTCCTAACTTGACCCTGTTCCCTGGAAAGCACTACTCTACCCTGAGTCTCCCTAAGTCTAGTCTTGCAGCCAAGAAACATGACATTCTCATTATCTTTCCCCAAACTTTGCTTTTCTTGGAAGAGGGCCTCAAAAAGTGTCCAGGCTTGTCACTCTGTTCAAGGCATTCACTCCCAAGGTTGCATTATATTCCAAGGTCTCTGCTAGAGCTTCAGCCACTGTCTGGATTCCAACCAATGGAAGACAGCAGAGGTACCTCACTTATCCCTTTTTAAGAATACTGCCTGGGATGTGAACTCACAGGTTTGACTTACATCCCATTTGCTATCTCATGAGATGACTATACATAGTTATTAGAAAAACTGCCTATTCTGGGCAATCTGGTTTACCCAACTAAAAAGGGAAGCTTTTACTGGGAAGAGGCGAGGACTGACATTTAGGGCTGACTTGCAGTCTTTGATGCATGACTTCAGTGTCCAAAAAACTGGTACTGTGGCTTTTGCTGCATGTCTTTGGCACATTAGCTGTTTCCATATCTGTAAAATGGGCATACTGCCAACCTCATAGGCTTTGAGGGTTGGCTTTGACTCGGGAGGGTGTCTTGCCTGTTCCTAGCACCTAACTATTTGAATCCTGCCTTCTGGGTTTGCGCATGCTGGATTGGACATTCTGCATATACCTTAGTAAAAACTGACTTCTCTAGAAAGAAGAATCTTAGGAGAAATGCGAGTTGTATGTAAACATCTGGGCCTGATTTAGAAAGTCTTTGAGAGATGGATGCTTTGCAAAGAACAATGCCTTTGTCAGAGGCCGCCTGCATTGCAGGGACACTTAACTGCTAAGTACAAACAGCTGTCCCACATCTGCAGGATCCATTCTCAACTGTATACAGTAGATACTGCTGATTATGAGCTGTTCCTTGCCAGACCTAAATTCATTGGGTGTACAGACTGAAGGGTGCTGCTAGGGTTCCAAGGTGCAAATGATGATTCCAGAGAACAAGGGAGTCTTGGGAGGCTGTTTTGTCTGTCTTCAGACATGGTTTTTGAGTAAAATGAGACAGGCTGTTCTGTTTTCTGTAGAAACTTGGTATATACAACTGGGCAGAACTGCATTATTGCTGCCCAATGAACTTGAAAGCAGTCTCCCTTACCCCCAAAGAACCGACACAAAGATCAGTATCTCAAAACACTAGGACAAGGAGAATCCATAAAACCAACCTATCCACTTCCTTTTCTGGGCAGGAGGGTATACTTCAGAGTTTCACAAACATCCATCCATTTCATGGAAGGAGGCATTTTACTTGGGTATCTGTTCTATTTGTTGTGACCCCAGTAATAGAAAGTGCTGCTTAAGTCTGACTATAGGTACTCGGGTGAGATACTGGATTGCCTCAAGGTTGAACTTGGAATTACTATGACAATGTCCATGTTTTTTTGCAGCATGATCTCATACTGAATATGGACTGGGACCCAACAGCCCGAGTGAGACTCCTGCCTGACCACTCAGTTGGGAGATTTCAGTGGCAGGGGCACGTCAACTCATCTAGTTTCCTCAGCTGAGACACACAACTGACTTAATTCTCAACGCTATTAAATGGGCTTAAAACTGCCTAGCATGTAGTGAGCTGAGTACTGAATTTCTGCTTTTTAAGGCCCACAGGTGCTCTGAAGCAGGTACCCTTCTTGGCCCCCTGGGGTTGTTGCGATGAGGAGTGCTCTGAAAACTACCTGTGCAGATAACACAAACGGTGACCACACAAGCATATCTATGTCGTGCTCTAACAAGACTGGAACAATGTGAAACTCAATGTTTCACCTGCATTGTAAGAAACGTGTTTAGGAAAACTTTCAAATGCTTCGTATTTGCTAGGTCAATCTGAAAATGTGTTCAGGGAACTTACGTAACATTCTTGGATTTATCCCTTGAAATTAAAGCAGGAACCAGGAGTCTTCCCTGCGGTCCTCCTTGCAGCTTTACTGCTGACCTGGCCTCCAGGGCTAGTGATTGTGACAACTCCGTTGGCGACTGGGAGTCAGGAACCCCTTGAGCTCGGCCATCTCTGGTGGAGGATTCTTTGCCATTTTGACCAAAGCTGACTTTAAGTGTTTTCTTAGACTCCCTTGTGGCTAAATCCACTGGAGCGGGTAAATCTTGGTAGAAGCTTACAGACCTCCATTTAGAAGCCATGTGATCCCACTGGGATGTCTCATGGAACTTGTGTGCTCTCCTCCCCTCAATGTCTTTCATAACCTGGAGACAAACGAGAGGCACTGGTGGTGCTTTAGATAACAAAAGCCTAAGACTTGTTGACTTGCCTATAGCTGCCCAGCTTTCTGGGGCTGGTGGTAAATCTGGTTCCTGAATCTCCCTTCTGGTGTCTTCTGCCCTTAGGAAAGGGTTTCTTGGCTGCTTCCACTCACAGGTGGTCTGTGTTGGCTGCTGTGCCACTCTGGGCCACTGATGCTAGGAGCACAAGATGTCTGCAATGTGTACAGCTGGAAACCATGCCCTTCAAGCTCCAGCTTATTCTCCAACCATATTCAATGCTTCTGGCCTAGAATGGGCTCTTTATAACCCAAATAAGCTAACCAAGACGATCAAACTCTTCCAAGCTTGCTGTAAAAAACCTGACCAGGCTTGACTGCCTCTTAATGGAATAAAGCCTCAGTCTTGGAGAACTTTGGCAAACGCCGAGACTTGTTTCCTGTTCCACTCTTCTCCTATGGTGCCTGCCGTCACTGAGATGGAGCCTCTGTGCCCCGGATCAATTAGTTCCCAGGCCATAAAGGACCAGAACAAAGCTAGTCACGACTGCTCAATGCAAGGGGGACAAGTAATATCCATCCTTAAGGATCTGGCCTTAATGAGCCTGAATACTTGGTCCTGGGTGCCTGCCCCCACCCCAGCTCCCTGTAGAGGCGATTATCCAGAGCCTGACATCTTAAGAATAGAAGCAAAGACACTCGGCCTCTCTAATGAGTCCTGACAGTGGCTCCAGCCTTTGGCTTCGGGACTCAGGGGCAGGCAGGGGCTTGGGAGCAGGCCACCTCCAGAGTGTCTCCTCCCTGACCTGAGAGAACAAAAGTCTGTTTCCCTGCTGCTAGGGATGGGAGGCACCAATGGGGATCCCTATCCCTAAAAAAGAAAGAGCACGGTGTTTGTTTTGCGTTCACTTAAAAAGGAAGGATTAAACTCAAATGCCAGAGCAATCGGACACAGGAGGTACGAAGATCAGGGTAAGTGACTTCCCCCAAAGACTGATCTGAAAGGACAATTTGTCTGATTCCAAATCTGACTGCTGAATACCTGAGGAATGGATGCTGACAGGAGTTGGATAGGGAAGCCTCTACCAGCCCCTTGGTGTTGAAAATTCTTCCCTGGCGTGGGTACCCAGGGGTATAGGGATGCCTGGCCCCTGAGGGAGCAGCACCTAGTCTCCCGGGTGTCTCTTCCTTCCTGCGTTCTCCCAACATCTGCTTTGACTATGAGGAGAGACTTGAGCTATTTCTGAGGTAAACAGTCTATTTCTCATATCTGGGAAGTCTTCATCTTCCACCTGGCTGCTTACCTTGTGACTTATGTCTAGATGCTATTTCAGGAGCTGAACCCAAGCTTCATCTAAGAACTGACTTTTCTCCCATATCTATATTTAAATCTCAAGCTCTTTATCTCCATCTTATTTCTTCATATGCAGTTCCATGCATCTGTTGAGGAATGTCATTAGCTCTTCTGTACCTCTGTCCTAATAATCTTGCTGACCAACAGATGCCTAGAACTGCAGGTTAATGTGTCATAACTTCAGAAACCCGTTCCATCATCTTGAAGATCCTTTATGCTAGACCCTTGGGGTCCTGTTTTTTCTTCAGCTGGAAATATTGAAGATGGAAACGGCTGTGGTGGTTCATACCTGTAATCTCAGTGCTTTAGGAGGCTGAGGCAGGCAGAACACCTGAGGTCAGTTCGAGACCATCCTGGCCACCATGGTAAAACCCTCTGCTAAATACAAAAATTAGCCTGGTGTAGTGGTGCATGCCTGTAGTCCCAGCTACTCTGGAGGCTGAGGTGGGAGAATTGCTTGAACCTGGGAGGTGGAGGCTGCAGTAAGCTGTGACAGCACCACTGTGCTCCAGCTGGGTGACAAGACTCCACCTCAAGATGGAAACAACCTGCTTTCTCGCCTCACTCCAGGGCCAGGTGTTTGAGGCCAAAGATCTTGTATCTGTGTGGTCAAAGAATTCATGTGTTGGGAAGGTGCTGATATTTTCCACTTGTGCCTCCTGCCAGACTCACTCTTCATTCTTTACCCTGTTCTGTGAGTTACCAGGAGTGCTTTCCTTGCTCAGTAGTTCATAGGCTGCCTTGTCTACTAGTGGGATGTGTTTTCCCCCATCTGCCACCTTACATGGAGGCCTATAGTTTGTCAGATGGCCGCCTCCTATGGCCAGGGCATCAGCCAGGTGCTAATAGCTATGGCTTATCTTCCTGGGGTAAGCTCAACTCCAGAGCCACTGAGGTTTGAATGGACTTGAGCCTTGCTGGTATAAATCTGGGTAGATTAAGGGGTATTACCTATGCTAACAAGTATTTGGGAAAAGTCCCCCCCTCCACCATGGCTTTTTTTAAAAATAAACTTGGGCTGACTTGGCTGAAGCCAGCAGTAATTTTTTCTCCAAGTCCTGTTCTTCCCAAAAACCTATTCTATAAACGTAAAGTCGGTTTCGTACACCAGGAAGCTAAGGTCTTCCCTGGTCTCACTGCAAACTAAAACGGAAGAACCCTCCTGGGTTTGGGCAGGCTGAAAGCAATGAAGAGAGTATTATGTTCTGCAGAACCATATCATTGATAGAGAAAAATACTAGAGACTTCATTTGAGCAGACTTTAAGGGGCACCTTGGAAGCAGAAAGCACCACTTGGCAAAAGAGCCTCCAAATGACTGGATCTCACCTGCTGCTCACAGAACCTATTTCCTTCTCTGACGAATTGGGGTGTCTGTCCGAGCCCTAGTGGAATTCAGCCATGGTACTGAGGGGAGTGGAACGAATGGGATCCTCACTGTCACTGAGGTGAGGAGGCAGGAACAGGACGTGTGCACCCCATAAACCCCAAAGCAGGGTGCACTCACAAAGAGGAAGTGATCGGTGGATAGTCCAGAGGCCTTTCCAGTGCATTTTCTGGTTTGAAGGGGCTGCTGCTGCTACTTTTCCATTCTGCCCTTCCAAGAGTTGTTGACTTCACAAGCTTCTCTTGAGCTCTCCTTGCAGCTAAACTCCATACCTGGTCTGTTGACTTTTCTCTGGGGTATTTGTTCCTGAGAGGGAGCTCCCTTCTAAGAAAGGCTCAAGTTTGGTTCCATATGAAGTTTAAGGTGGTTTTTTCCAGTTCTGCGAAGGTCATTGGTAGCTTGATAGGGATAGCATTGAATCTGTAAATTACTTTGGGCAGTATGGCCATTTTCACGATATTGATTCTTCCTAGCCATGAACATGGAATGTTTCTCCATCTATTTGTGTC
>PVKV010000278.1:181818-277636 GCA_004027835.1 Alouatta palliata
GTTCTCCTTGAAGAGGTCCTTTACGTTCCTTGTTAGTTGTATTCCTAGGTATTTGATTCTCTTTGTAGCAATTGTGAATGGCAGTTGGTTCTTGATTTGGCTGTCTTTAAGTCTGTTATTGGTGTATAGGAATGCTTGTGATTTTTGCACATTGATTTTGTATCCTGAGACTTTGCTGAAGTTGCTTATCAGTTTCAGGGGAGTTGGGGAGGGATAGCATGGGGAGAAATACCAGATATAGGTGATGGGGAGGAAGGCAGCAAATCACTGCCATGTGTGTACCTATGTAACAATCTTGCATGTTCTTCACATGTACCCCAAACCTAAAATGCAATAAAACATATATATTAAAAAAAAAACTCAAGTTTGCCATATGCCAAAACTCAGACCACTTGCCTCTCCCCCAGTGGCCTCTAGATGGCTGAGCTCTTCCAACTTATTCTCAGGGGATGGGATCTTATAGGGGAGATTCTCTCTCCATAGGGAGTCAACTCCCTTTCTGAAAGCTGCTCATGAAGACCTCAGGAGTTTTGAAGCATTGTCAGCCACCTGTCCTCACGGGTGGTTATCCTAAGGGATAGGATCTACTTGTATCTTAAACATCTACATAGCTAGGACTGTCTTCAGATGAAACTAAATATTTCTCATGGCTTCAAGGTCAACCTCCATGGTCTTCTGCTCCAGAAACCATCTAGAAAGTAGGACTGGTTCTTCCTCTAGAAAAGCAGCTAGGCCTGGCAGCTCATAACCACCAGTCAGGAATGGATAGTACTTCCAACACTGCTTTGGTTCACATAGTGATTGGGTGTTACCTTACAACTTTGTGCTGTAATATGGTGACAGACACAGCTGTCTGACTTGCAAACGAAGATCGGATAACTTACATTAAAAGGCTGCTGTGACTTCTAGTTCTTCCAGCATGTCCTGAGCCAAGCCAAACCTGATGGTGCCATGTTCATGGATGCTCTTTTTTTGGTCAGTTAGACTGATACCATGTAGAGGGTATACATTGGGAAGGAAACTCATAGGGAAGTAACACTTCTGAATGAACTGCATAACTTTGGGTAAAAAAGAGACCATGCTGAGGGAAGTCATGGTGAACTAGAAATATATGGAAATAAAACTAGATGTCATCTTTAGATCCAAAGCTTTGAAAAAGATGGTCAGGCTGGTCTTGAACTCCTGATCTCAAGTGTTCTGCCTGCTTTGGCCTCCTAAAGTTTGGAGATCACAGGTATGAGCCACTGTTCTTGGCCACTTCCATCTTCTTAATTTCCAGCTGAGGAGCAAACACAACCCCAAGGGTCTAGATGCTATTGCTGTTTTCCTCAAAGCTATTACACCTTCATAATGAAGGGTAGAGTCAGATGTATTCAACTGCACGTCTACCTGCTGTAATACCAGCACTGTTGAGAAATGCTGTGTGATAGAAAGGAAGAATAATGGCAAGGAAAACCTAGCTGCCCCCTGCCCCCAGCCCCCAAGTAGAAAACTACTCGGGGCATTCTAAAGTGGCAGGACAACATATAAATATCAGACTGATTAAAACAATTTAAGTGTGGGACATCTGACCCTGCCCCTGTGGCGCTCTCATGGAGAATACTTTTTAGTTTGTGATCAGTGGTAAGTGGGCACCAGATGCCTAATTGGTATACTTTCGTGTTATGAGAAAATACTGAACATCTGTTAATCATCACCTGTTCAGAGAATAAATGCGTGGGTCAGATTCTGTTTGAGGCCCTCAGCCCAGAATGCTGTCAGCCCCTGAGGCTCTCAGCTCGGAAGGCTGTGGGCCCCCAGGATAGATCCACTTTGCTATTCTATCTGGATGTCTGCTTCTCAATTTCTTCACTACTTGGATGGGGGTCTCTATGGCCAAGCTGGTTCTTGGTATAGCACCACTTGCAGTTTGGCACTCCTATGGATACATTCTACTTGAAATTAACCTGTATCCACCTGCATGTCCAAAGCAGGTATTTCACATGATTCTTTCTATTGGCTCCACTGGTGGTTATGTGTTTTCCCAATGTAGAAATGACCTCGGAAAACCAAGGAGGCTGTGGTGGGAGCCAGGAGAGGACAATGACAGGGACATCCCTCAATCTGTAGACTCAGACTTAAAAGCTCTGTTTGAGAAACCAGTACACAGGCATCTATGGTCCCACAAGCCTTTGGCAAAGTTACTGACATTCCTCCCTGATTCCTTAAGGGACGCAGCTTAAATGCCCTGGACAGGAAGATGATGGCAATGTTGGCACACCTGTGGAATACTGTTATCTCCAGTATCACAGCAGGCTGCTGAGCAGTTTAAGTTGCTGTCTTTGAGATAGCAGGTTGCAAGCTTCTGGAAGTAGACTAGCCAAGAAGTAGGAAAATAACTTGGGTAGATCCATGGGGCTATTTCAAACTTGGAAGCTGCTGGGGTTGCCCCTCTGTTACAGCTTGTGTGTACATCCTGATCTGGTCTGAATGATCCAGATGCACCCCCTGGACACACTGTAGTTGGGACTTTGTAAGACATCCCAAGGTAGTTGATGGGGCTTCCTAGGCTTGAAGTCTCTCCCAGAGTGGTGAAAAGACCCTTAGCTCTGGTACTCCAGGTGCTAGATTCCACTTGGTCTCTTTCCCAGAAACCCTCTCAAATGGAAGCCCTGATGCTGTCCACCCTCTTGTCTGCTGTCTTGCTGTCCAGAGTTCTAGGGCTTGATGCCTCTGGAAACGGGTTAGGAAGCAAGGTTAGGTATACGGGTGAGCTGTTCATATAGACTTGATAGAAGCCTTGGCCATGTTCTAAAGGTAGAATGACCTGAGCTGTCTTGAGTGTAGAGGCAAGAACACCGATCCTGTCCTGTCGATTAGTCTCTGGCTGGAGCAATGTTTGGGAAATGGGTGTAACCTAGGAGGCAGCTCTTTTCAGATAACAGCCCCAGGGGCTGACCACCGAGGGCTGTCTGCAAGGGAAGACATCAGAATGAAGCGGGTAGGGGGTTCTGAGTCACTGCATCTGTTGCAGTTGGCAAGCATGGATTTTCCCCAAGTTGAGATGTCTTCCTTGTTGAAGTTGCTTGAAGCCCACATTCCTGTGTTATGAGTGATTGGATCAAATCCTGTATTTCCCATCTCCTTTAGCAAGCAGAAGTGAAGCTTGCAGCAAGTTACATATCATTGTTTTATGTTTACATTGAATCTTACTGATACACATTTTAGGTAGACACCAGTCTTAACCTGAATGTTCTTAAAGCATAAACCAATTCTATCACTTCTAGGAAGTACTTCTGCTTAATACCTTCTTCCTGGTCAAATGGCACCTATGGTATCTCAAGGACACCCTGCCAAGATGAGCATTTCCACTCCTACAGCTATCATACCTTTTTCTGTGAGTTATACTTGAGTACCTCTGTGTAGTGCTAAAGTAAGAAAAGTGATCCAACTGGTATTCCATATAACTTAGTGATCAGACCAGGCGGGCTTTCTGAAAGGTAACCCAGCCTTATCTAGAATCTATATTTAGCTCCACTTATACCTCTACTTGCCTGAAATTAGGTGAGGCTGTTGAACCAAGCCAGATAAGATTAGGCTGCATATGAATCGTGAAGGTATGCACACTATCCATTCCCTGCTCCAGGGATGGTTAGTCTCTCTAGCTTAGGTCTGGAACCAAAGTGGTCTTCATCCTCCCATATTCTAAACTTGAGGCACGTCTGAGCAGAGGCATGTGAGTAAAGCCAGAATGTGAATAGCAAATTATAGCAACCACAACACTGCTTCCTAACATGGTTGAGAAGGACATTTCCAGTTAAATGACTTGTTATTCTCAATATACACCCCATGAATTAAGGTTGGAGCTTAGAAGATACGAGTTCATGATGAAGGAAGGGCAGGAGAACAGAAAGGCCAATAATTGGGCCATTGGGTAGGTGGGAAGAGCTATGGGTCACCTGGCCTAAATTTTGAACAGTAATTGCTCTGGTCCTGTTGGTTCTGCAGGAGGTGCTGGATAACATCTGGAAAAGGCAACTACCCTGGGCCCTCATGGACAGAGGTGGGACATAGTGGGTACGTGAGTGGCTGTGGTCATAGTACTGGAGTGGCCATGCCTGTGCCCTTGAAGCAGTCTCCAGTATATGCGGAGCTCTGCATCTACACTTGCCACACTCCAAAAGGGTGGTAGCTGCCCAACTGGTGCCCAGGTTGGCTGAGGGAATTACCTTGACTACATCCACCTTTTTTCTCCCACTTCATAACTTGGCACTGAACTTCCACTTAGTATAGAAGAGTCTGTCTCAGTTTAGTATCCCAAAGCCTTTACCCAGACCCTTCAGAGCACCAGGATGGAGATGAAGTAGACTTCTCATCTGTCTTCACCATATTTGCTATTCCCTTTCTTGGGATGCCATCTGGCCTGAGCTGGCCACGTTTTCAGGGTTTTACTGACTCTTGAACCCGTATGTTCAAATACTATCTTGGGTAGACTATCCCCCATTTGGGGTGGTCACTCGGATCCCCATTATGTCAATTTAGTGCATGTAGCCAAGAAACAGGTGAAAATGTTCGTGTCATCTAGAGATGAAGCCCCTCCACCATGGGGATCCTCAGCACTATGGTGGCACCTTATTTAGAACCATCTTCAGAATCCTCATTGTACTTCTGTCCTGTCTTGGACAAGATGGCTTGCTTCATGCTGTTCCCCTCTATGGCCTTCATCATAACCATTCACAGGAATGCTCTGGGGAACTATGCTATGTGTGTCATAGCCTTGGCACTAGAACACCTGTTGGCTGTGGGTACCGTGATTGTTACTGCATATGTTTCTGCCCTTGCAATTGCCAAATTGGGCAGCCCTGGAGGGGTACTCCTAGGGGGCACATGCCAAGATGCCTTGGTTTTTATCATTTTAATCTCTTCCAGACAGGGATCATTGCATTTTACATTCATGGGAAACATACCATGCTTTCTCTAAAGTTTTGTGAGTAAATCAAGTACAGAATTTTCTACAAGAAAACCAACCTGGACTGATAGTCTTTGATTCCTCCTAATCTCCCATGTAGCTGGTGAGGACTTCCTATGGTATGATATTTAGAGGAATATACTAGGAGTGGGGCTCACTACTGGGGAGGCAGAAGTTGATCTCTAGTTGAGATGAACATCCATTCACTGGGAAGGTATCTGACTAATTTGTGGTCTGAACATTTCACAGCCTCAGATGGGTGACCTTAATGTGTCTTAACCAAGGCCTTGAACTCCTCCTGAATTGATTGAATGGTAACACTTCTATCACTTGGTATACACTTACTAAATGACAATCAAGAGTTTCTTCTTTCCTTCTAAATATCGCAGTGGGTTCAGATTCTTAATGACTTGATAGTCTTGTTCTAAGCATCTGTCCAATGGAAGCTCCTTCAAGCTGGCTGTGTCCTGTGCTACCCAACATCCTTCATTTACTGCCTGGTCTTACGGCATAACATTGTCCGTGCTCACCTGGGACTCTTCCTATTCCATATCCATAATTGGCCTCTTACCTAAATGGTTTTGGCTTATAGTGGGAAAAGACTTGGCAATCAAAGGGGTACTAAGTGGGTTTAGTGCCCCAGGACCTAATTTAATGGAACTAGTGATAAGTTAACACTAGCCTGGTTTAAATCAAATAATTAATGAGCAGGAACTTAACCCAGAAACATTCTGCCCTTCCTAGGGAAGCTTAGTTATTGGTCGGTGAAGGTCATTTGTCATTGCCATGGTAACTTAGTCAACGGACGGCATCTACTAGTCAGACCAAGATGGAAGATGTCTCAGCATCAGTTATTCCAGCCATCTCATTGCATAAGCCAGGGATACGATCAGTGAGATCTCCCAAACTTGAGCCCCTCTTAGTCAAGGTCTCTGACATTGTTTGATCACTAATCCTAGATTCTAGTGTCTGACTTGTATGATTAGGTGAGCTGAGAACCAAGCTGAAAAGTTGCAATATGTCTACCCTCAAAGTACATGCTAAGCAATTGTCAGATCTCAAACTGTCTTCACTATAGCTTTAGCTATAGTGTAAAATAGCTTTTAAATCTGAAATCATGGTGGTGGTCTGAGATCAGGTGCTTATGTGAGTATGATTAAGAAGGAAACATCACTGCAAAAGTGTTCTTCTGCGTGTTTGAAACTTAAAACAACCCAAAAGTATCATGGTGCTCTCCTTGGTGACTGAAGCTAGACAGTATGGCTTTGCCACTTGCAGCAACAAAATGGTAAATCCCTTGACAAACTTAGGACCATGTAGATGCTTAACTAGTCAGGCTTCCCTCATCCTGCACGTTCTGATCTTAGAGCTTTGGTCCACATGAGCTCATAAACCCTAGGGCCAGCTCGCAAACATTCCATAAACCTTTCCTCAAATACAACCCTAGATTTGGAGAAGTAACAAATACCTGTCTATTAGATATGACACGGTCATCTGGGTCTCCTAGTCACCTGGACCACTATCGGACTTTGAACATTGGGAGAAACGTCTCAAGGGAAGACTTGGGATAGGGCTAAGAATACCACTAGGGCTTTGTCTTCACTGGGTTTGAACTGTCCTCTATCCCTGGAAATGTTGGCGGCTTGTGAGCTCAAGCCTTGTATGCACCCAAAACATCGGACATCTGGAAAAGCACTTGAACAGGAAATCCATGGGACAGTTAATTCTATGGTAGGCAACTCTAAGGTAAAATAAGAATATCGCCTCAAATACCAAGTATCCTGAGTGGAAACTTCTCCATTTTTCTCAATCTTTTGGCATCTCCAAAGTTGCAAGAATGGATTTTAACTTCATGAACAGGTAATGACTTGAGATACAAGGGTTTCAATTCCTTGCAAGGTAACCTTGGCTACCACCTTGATTATTCAGGTGACGCCTTTACCTGTTGAGAGGACTTGGACAATACACTAAGGACTCTCAGTGCAAGAGTTCACTTCAGGTGGGAGAAACTGCATCTGCTTCAGGTTTTACTTGAAAAAGCTGTTTAAGCTACTGCACATTTTGTCCAGCCCCTTTCTCTGGACATCCTGACTCCATGGAGAAGCCTGGGAGATCATGGGAAAGGCCAGTATGAGCTGCTTCAGGCTGATTCATGCTGAGCGTGTTAGAGGAGATCATGGTTGGAGCATTTCAAGAATAAAAAACTCCTTGGTCTAATTCCCTTCGTTGCTTTTTTACAACTCATGACCATGTTAGAGAAATGTAGCTGTTCTTTATTTTTAGAAACGTAACTGGTTTCTAAAAAAAAAAAATAATAAAAGCTGTTCTTAATGGAGAGCCTGACTGCAGTTGGCATTTGAGCACAGGAGGCTGAGGCTCAGAAGGGTAGAGGGGTAGCATCTGGCTGAGACTTGAGTATGGGAAACTGAACCTTACCTCCCATGGTGCAGAGGAAAGGAAAGTTGGTTCAGGCTCACCTGACCAGTCACTTTCTAATCCAAAATCCTGAGATTGGGCCTTCAAAGAAGCATAACTTGATAACTAAGGGCGTGAATGTGGAAGTTTGTCTTGGAGGGAGAACAGGACCCCCTCTGCATTTCCTTGGGTGTAGCTCTGGGTTCCATTCTTCCTTGGTTCCTTCTCATTTGCTGTAGAATTACCCCTGCATGCAGACTTGGTGGGAACCTCCTGTCTGCAGAACAGGCTTCTTGATGGTGTCAGTACCATCCCAGGTTGCAGATTCTACCTCCTGGTGGCTAGAGGAGCACCCTGTCGTGACAACTGGGTCTCATCAAATGAACCTGATGTTCATGAAATAACTCCTTGGTTGGCTGTTTGATTCAGGGTAAATACGTGTCGTGAGTAACTTCCAAGTGGCTCCTAGGAGGCTTTAGTGTTAACACAGAAGTATCCAGAGACCTCTCCAAGGTCCATGTAGGATGTCAGTATGAAATTCTTGCAATACCCAAGAGACTGTTTCCTCTTGACATAAGACTAGGGACAACAAGGGAAAGTATCTCCAGAGGCTTATATAAAACTGCAGGCCAGAACATGCACTGGTCTCCTGGGTAACACAGGAAAGGTAGTTGGTTCAGCTTTTTTAAAGCCTGTTATAGAAAAGACTCGCCCAGATAGAACAGTGGTTTTAGTCCTCAAAAGTATAATCCATATCCACCTGTGATGCATGGTGAGTCTTGTTTGCCTCCACCTACCCCTATCCCTGCAGCGTTTTGCAGCAAACATCCAACTCCACATTTCTTAGAAACATTGTAGTTTATGTGATTATGCTAAAGAAATTGTTAGAGATACAACACCTTGTCCATACTTAAACTGGGCTCCTTGATCACTAACCATAAGTAGTCAAACTTCAGATTCAGGTGTCACAATCTTGCAAACTAAACGAGGATAAGAATTGTACCCATACGTGCTGCTGGTTGATGTGACAAGTGTCTCCTAAATTGTGAGGTTTTTTTACCCTGGCTACTTACATGAAGGATGACCAACATCCTGCAGATGTCCAAAGCTAAAGCTTCCTGTTGCTCTGTTCACACGTCCTTCCAAAAGCTGTCTTCCAGCCATGGAGGATGACAAAAACATTGCCTCAAATACTGATACTTCTCCCAGTTCCTAGAGAATGTAATCTGTCACTAATGCCTCTGCAGTTAGTCTGCCAGGTAAAAGCAAGATACATAGCTGATGCATTAAGGATAAACTGGACTCATCTCCTGATAGACAGGAGGTTGGAAACCTTGCAGGGAAGTGACCTGTAGGTTTCTCTAGTACTTAGTCTCTATACTGAGGAGCAGCTTACAAGGCAAAACCAAGTGAGGCAGAAAAGCTGCTGTCCGAATGCTTCGAAGAATAAAATCTTCAAAGCTTGGAGCCACGTGGTCTGCCTGGGCTTGCTCTAAGCCCACAGCATGCAGTGAGAGACTTACAGGCAGTACCTAGTTCCAGCTAAGTGACCAGAGGGGTATCTGTTTTGGTCACTCTGGTTGCCTACTGAGAGCCAGGAGGAAAGCTTTGGGACATATCACAACTGCCATGTGGAGCTCCACATCCAAAAAGCTCCCAAAGGGCTGGGCTTTTTCCATGCATTCCTGACGTCGGGTTCATATGCAGGGGATATGAAGAGATAGTGTTGAATTTCAAGTGCACAGAAGGGCCATTGCAGGCTCACCTGATTGCATCCCCCAGGGACCTATTCTAACTCTTGGGAAATCCTGATCTTTATCAGGCAAGATCACTTGGCAGCTGGGGGCATGAATGTGGAAGTCTGTCTTGGAATGTAGGGCTCCAGCGTACATTTCCTAGAGCATCTCTGTGCGTGCTACCACTGCTCGGTTTGTTCTCCCTCACGTGGACTGGGGAGATTTCCTGGGTATGTGGACTTGGAGACTTTCTTGCTTTATCAGACAAGCACCACGATGGTGTCAACACTTGTCCTGGGTTAGATTCCCCACCCCTATTAGGTAAGGGGACACCTTCACAGCCAATCACTCCATCTGTGTTGGGATAAGCCTGATGAATGTCTATGAAGCAACCATCCTGGGGTTACCATTACTGCTCCTGATATAAACAGACTTGTCAGAGGGGCCACCTAGATGTGCCCACCAGCACTTCCTGATTTAGAAAAACAAGTCAGAAAGCCTTTAGAATAATACCACAGTAATATTCTCACATAGGACCTCCGTATAGAGTTTCTACAATGCCCAAGGAACTATCCTTTCCTTGAACTAAGCAACATAATTGACAGGTCCACAGAAAAGGAAAAATACTCTGGGAACTTGCATGAAACTGGGTGTCACAATGTACTCTGGTCTTCTGGATGATTTGGAAAGGATCTGTGGTTTTTTTTCATGGCCTGTAATAAACTCTACACACAGAACAAGAGAACAATAACTCTAGCCCTCGAGCATGACCATGTCCTACAACTAACTCATGGTAAGTCCTGTATCTTGCATGTTTCCATCTGCAGCACTTTCGCAGCAAGCACCCAACCTTGAATGTCTTCAGACAACCGCTCTGATGTGCATGTGTGATGCTAGTTATAATTACTAGATACACAGCATTTTCCCTCCTACACTTCTGCAAGCACTTGGATTCCTAGATCATCTTAATCCATGTGTGATCCTCTCCTGAAGTTGGTCTATATTATCCTATATTTGGATGGTAGAAGCCCTTCTAACTAGAACTGTTACATGATCTCTGCATTTTATTGCTTTAGGGCAAGACATCCATGTTCAACTAGTTATACTCCAGATGCTTAACTGGCCTCTTACCTGGAAGACACTGTCCACATTCAGTGAAAAGTACTTGAAGACATAAGCAGTAGGTGAGTTCACTGCTTTAAGCAGTAAACTTACCCTTCTCATAAAATGAGCAATTATGATAGTACTCAAGTTTTCCTGGAATGAAGGTTCTTAGAAGTTCTTCTAAACTCTCTCCAGGTCCCTGCAGAATCAGTTTTGTGACTTCCTACAGAAGTTCAGGACAAAAAGGCAAGAGGGAATATCTGCTACTGTCCTCCAAGACTTCCCATTGTGACAGCAGTTGCTGTCCTGGAGCAGAAACAATGTGTTCATGGGGGAATCGTGGCAAGGTGAGGGCATCTGGTGAGATGAGTTATTCTTCCCTCGGCTTCCATGGATAAGCCTTGGAAGGGGCCAGCCAGGGTCTTGCAAAATGTGCCAGCCTTGATGAGGTTCTGGGCGCAAGTGTTTCCCTATCACATCATGTGAGCTGGCAACCGTGCAAGAGTAATGGTGTCCATCCTGAAAGCATGGTCTGAGTATCTGACATCCAAATTCCGGCCAAACTCTGGTTACAGATTCTGTAGGTCTAGATCCTGAAAGGGACATGCCTTTTCTCCTCTGACTGCACTGAAGATTCTAAAACCTGGCACTTTCTGATCAGAATCTGCTTCGGTGGGGCATGTGTCAGTGACCTTAATGCTGATTCTCTGTAAAACTCACAGGACTCTGCCTAAAGGTACTTTAAGTACAAGGCCACATGGGATAGGGCTGTGGGTCCCTCGCCTGGCTCAAGCTCAGAACCAGTTGTTTGTATAACTATTGTGTGGATCATTCCCCACCTTCTGTTCTATAAAAAAATCACTTAGTAAGCTCAAGGCAACTTCGGGTCCAAATCCTGACCTTTTAATGTATGCTCCCAGAGATGGATTCAGACATAGACTCATGCCTGTTCATTAAACAAATAAGCATGACGACTGTGTCTGCTGGTGTCTGGGCCATGGGTATCTTCAGAAGACAAACCTGTTCAGGAGAACATGAGATGAAGCTGAGGATACCCCCGGGGCTTTCTCTGGCTGGCCTCTGCTCTGAGGGCTTGACCAGCCCTTCCACTGTCCTCACTGCTCGGATTCTGATGGGCTCAGGCCCTGTAGATGGCAAAAGGATCAAAAGAGCATGCCAGACAAGCCATCGAACAAGAGGGTCACAGCACCGTTAGAACCATCCTTCCACGCGGAACCCCCCAGCTGGCAACATCCACTCCCACAGGTTGACGGCTCCCACCCCATTGACAGAACTCTGCCTCCCTTTCCTCTTTCATTTTTTTTTTTTTTTTTTTTTTTTGGCCTCTCCAAGGTCATGTGCAGCCCTTTCCTAGGTCTGGGAGCTTCCAAATGACAGGGCGTGACAATTCAGATACATATGGTCTTGATTCATGAGACAAAAGCTTAGTTGTGTCACCCTTGACCCTTGTGGCACTTCTTCAGTTAAGATTCTCTCTCCAAATACTGTCTCCTGGAGCACCCCCTCCTTTGGTATGAGTTTGTCAGGTGGGAGAAACTGCGTTCCAGCTTTTGACTTAAAGCTGAAACTGCTTACATTCTTTTATGGCTTCCTCTTGGTCGCCTTGACATTGCCTGGGAGGCCTGGGAGCCTCATGGAGTCCAACAACATGCTAAGATGGAACTAAGCTGTATCGGATTGGACGAGGTCACATCTCGTTACACTCAGTCTAGAAGGGTAAGCAATGAAACTTTTTACTCTTCAATATTCTACATCTATCTTCTGTGCTTATTAAATCCTGAAATGTAGTTGTGTCCTTAACACGGAGACTAAGGAACTGCTCTTGGCATCTAGACACAGGCTGAGGCTCAGAAGGGGTAGCATCTGCCTGAGGCCCCAACATGGGGGCTGAACCTCAGGTCTCATAGTGTAGAGAAAGGGCTGTTAGTCTCACCTGACCAGTCTCTCTGGGTCCCCTTGTTCCTTAGAAATCTTAAACTTACCTCTTGGGTGAGAAGTAATTTGGCTATTAAAGGCATGAATATTGACCTACAGGGACTGCAGGGCTCCTGTGTACTATGCTTCTGTCACTGGGTACCATTGCTCTGTGGGTTCTCTCCCACTTTGTGGAATCCACTTGTAGGTGCAGAATTGGCAGAAGCTGCCTGTCAGGCAGGTCTATCACTTATGGCAGCATTGTTCAGGCTGGATTTCTCCTACATTAGGTAGGACACCTTGTCCTTGCCACTGTGTCGGATGGACTGGATGATGAATGTTCATGGACAACTCTTCTGGTTTGCCTTTGCTTTGCCAGCATAAATGAACACCCATGAATGGGAGTCCCTATCTGATGCTCCAGACACTGCTGGTAACAGGAAACAGTAGCACTGTCTAAGGCTGCATTTTAATATAGAATGTCAATATTGAACTCGTGCAACACTGGGGAGGTGGCCATTTTCTTAAGGTTAATGGCATAATGGATAAATCAACCTCAAAGAAGGCAATGTTCTGGGGGGCTTGTGCAAAACTAGGTAGGGTTACACGATGCACTGGGCCACTGGGTAACCTGAAAAAGGGTCCTGGGATGACTTGACATCTTATAGAAGACATCAACCACATAGAATGGAAGCTCTACCCTTCAAGTAAGCCTACTCATAGCCAGTGGTTGACTTATTTTATTTTATTTTTTTACCTATTGTAAGCCTCTATCAACTATATCCCTGTCTGAAGCAGACAGCAGACCTCAACTTCACATATAAAAAGTATACATCTCAAACAACTTTCTGATCGTAATTGTAGTACCTTTGGACACGTGAAAGAATTCCGCTAACCTTTATGAAATAACCTGTTCATAGTCAAATTGTTACAAGTGTAATTCTCCTGGACTACTTAAATCCGGATCTGAATTGCCCATATCTGTGGCTGGTTCCTATGACAAACATCTTTTTTTAAATCGTAGTTTTCATCTTGTTTCCTGGCTATGCTACTTCCTAAAAAACGGCTGATACTCTGTAGATCTCTCATCCCTACAGTGACCCCATGTTCCTCTACTCCAAATGTCCCTCTAAAGATCTGTCTTCACTATTTCCTGGAATAGGCAGTTGTCTTGCTCTCCTGATTCAGCTTTTTTTCATTTGAGAATATCTTCACCACCCAAAACTTGGAGGCTGGGTACAGTGGCTCATCCCTGGAATCCCGGTGCTTTGGGAGGCCAAGTTGGGAGAATTGCTTGAGCCTAAGAGTTCATGATCAGCCTGGGCAACGTAGTTGAAACCTGTCTCCACCAAACAAAAACACCTAGCCGGGTGTGGTGGCATGTACCTGTAGTCTCAGTTACTTGGAAGGCTGAACTAAAAAGATCACTTGAGCCCGAGGTTTGAGGCTGCCCTATGCTACGATCGTGCTGTTACACTCCAGCCTGGGCAACAGCAAGACCCTGTGTCAAACTTCGAGTAACACAGGGACTCCATCTAGAACCCAGACAATGCTTCCTATGTACTTGTGGCACTGAGTACTGGGATGAAAATAGGATGAGTCACCAGGTACTACCTTTGCAAAACAATGAGTTAGCTGCAGGTGCTTCAGTTGTAGCTGTGAACTTGGCTGCAACCTCAGTGCCCTTGTGACTGTCTTCCCTTCCTAGACCCTCTCAGTACAAGAGGCTTCCCCTTAAATCTGACTTAGTATTGAGCACAACTTACTGGCCTTACATAAGGGTGAGGAAAGTGTATGTGGAAACAGGAAAGCTGTTTCCCTTGACACTGACCTGATCACGTAGCTGATACCTCTCAGGTGAGCCCCTCATCCAGCTGTGACCTCTAGGAGACACTTGTAGTATCACATACTATCCTGAGCCAAATGCTTCTGGAATCAAAAGATAACAGCTGAGGATGCCACTGTAGGGTTTCTAATTTGTTCCCCTTCTTGAAGGTGATGTTTGTGTGGGCCTCAGAATGAGGTCCTTTCAACCTGGGGGTCAGGTGGGCAGCCATTAGACTTCTTAGCCATCATGAGCTTTTCAGAGCCAGTTTTTCATTGCTTACTACTAGGGCTCTCCCTGAATGGCCATCTCTAGATATTTGAAAGCAATACCCCATATATGAATACTTAAATGTAATTACAACCAAGTCTTTCCAGCATGAGTGGTAGTCATAAGTCTGAGCACCTCCATAAAGATCCCCATGTAGCTCATCAGAACTGACTAGAAAAGGGATATTTTGCAATTCAACCTTGCATCAAGTATCCTCTTATTTCTGTATCTGCCATGGCCCTGTTCTTTGAAGCTTCCTGGAGATAATGAAAGGAACTCTTCTGTTCACAACAGTCAAGATTCAAAAACTAAACTTATATCCCAACTGCAGATCCCTGGAGACGATTTGGGGAGATCACTCTATGGAAGAGACAAAGTTCTGGAATGTCCACCCCTCCCAACCATGCAAGATAAAAATCCCAAAGAATGGGTGCTACATCAGATACCGCCTCTCCTCCCTGTTGGCGGGGGAGTACATTAGCTCAGGTGCTACTTAAAATTCTTGTTAGCCTGTCAAGGCAAGGCAAACATAGGTGACACATCAGATGACTTTGATCTCAACATGAGGCTGAGGATCTTGCGGTGAAATAAGTACTCACAGGCTTTTACTTGCTTCTCTAACAATGACCTAAGGAAGCCTGGCAAGGCCAAACCGTGATAGAAGGGCCTGTCTCATTGCAGCCTCAGCTCAAAGGAGGGAACCTTTCTTATGAATAGCAAGGTCCACTTTGGCTTGTTTGAGCTTAGAGCAGGCTGTGAGGTGGGGCCTTGGGCCAGCCTAGTCTTGGCTCATCGTAATTATGTGCTCTGAGAATCAGATAATGGGGCCTTGAAATACCACAGCTGCCCCACAAAGCCCCATGTATTCAAAATGCTTGGCCAATAAAAGGTCTTTTATCTGTATGAAGGTGGTATAAACAAAGCATACTGACTTCAGCCAGGTAGGGTCTTCGCCTCTAACTTCCAAGCACTTCTGCCACCTATAAAAACAGGATTGGGTTCTGATGGCTAAGTAGAATCTGTGACGTGTCACAGGGGAGTGAGTTCCTAGCGAAAGGACTCTGATCCTGGACTCCCCTGGTTCCTTGGGCACAGGCCCTGGTAGAACAGTAGCTGTTAAATGTGTTCAAGAGCAGAGTGAGATGAAGGCATCTAGCAAAATGCGACTTTCGTAGCTCATGGATGAGCTGGGTGTTCGGCCAGCCTAGACTTCCAAAACTGAGCCAGCCTTAACCGAGCTTTGGCATTGGCTGGTCTGTCTAGGCTCTCCCCTTGCCCTTTGGCATCTGGTATGGTGGCAGCCACATCAGAGTTGCGCTAAGCATCCATCCTGAGACTGGTGACTGAGAAACTGACTCTAAAAACCCAGTCAAACTCCTGTTGACCCTACAGGCCTAGATCTGAAAGGGCTGTGGCTTTCTCGCCTATCTGTACCTGGGCTACGATTCTATGGCCTGGCATTCATATGCAGGAAACCTTGCTTTGCACTAGCAAGAACAAGTCTTGGTGACCTCAGCATTATTCCTCAGTAACATCAGGGAATTTTTCTGTAGGAATAAGCTTCCCTCAAATATGAGGCCATATAGGGTGAGGCTGGGTGTTCCTTGCCTGACTCGGGCTCAAACCAGTTGGTGACATCAGACACTATGTCATTTCCCAACTGCTATTCTTCAAAACGTTGATCTGGGTGAACTAGGATGTGTGAGCCAGAAATACCATCTTCTGTCTTGAGGGATTATATTAGACAAGTACCTGTTTGCTATAGACAGCATGGCATGGTCCAGGTCCACTGGCTTCTTGGGTCACTTGGGTTCTTTTCTTGAACACTGGAACAATTCTCAAGGAATCAGGATAGCTGTGAAGACACCTGGGGCTCCATGTGGTTGGTAGAGATATGAACTGGCAAGGCTTGACTACCTCCTCCATGTTCATCCTTGGTGTCGGCCGCTGAAGAAGCTCTGTTTTAGGTTGGCACAAAAGTAGTCATGAGTTTTGTCCCATTACTTTCAATGGCAAAAGCCACAGTTGCTTTTGCACCAACTTGAAACCTAAATGACCAAGAGACTCGGTCCAGACATGTAATGGGATAAGAGGTCTATGTGCCACAGATTATCTTTCCACGTTGAATTCCCAATACAGGGAGCCTGGGAACCTCTGCCTAAGGGTAGAGTTTCCTCTTACGTTGAAAGATTCTCTGCCTTCTGTGTATCTATAGTCAGACCTCCAAGGTCACAAGCAGGCCTGCGGCTTTACCCATGTTCAGAGATAGAGCATTTGAACAATAGGTAATGACAGAGCAGACACAGATCTTCCATTCCCTGCAGGCTAGTGAATCCTCTCCTGTCACCATGGCCACTGAGGAAGCCAATGGTTTTCTCTAAAGAACAGGGATCTGGGAGACAAAGTTGAGGGACTTGGAAAAAGAACTTGCTTCAGGGGAACAGAACTGCCTGTATTATGATATAGATTTTGAGTTAATCTGTAAAGCTGCTGTTCTACATCCCAGGCTTCTCTCGATTCCTCCTGGCTCCTGGAGGAGGAAGCCTTGGAAGCCTGATGGGAAGCCAACGGGGAACTTCTAAGCCAATCAAAACTGGGTCACAAGTGGGAGTTGTGGCTCATGACTGTCAGCCTAAAGTGTAGGGAGTGAAGCATCTTGCATTCTTCTCCCTGCTTGTTAACTAGACGATCTTGTCAAAAACAGAGCTGAGTGCTTAGTAAAGAGGCCAGTGAGGAGCTGCCCTTGGCATCTGAGTACAAGCAGAGGGTAGTGTCTGCCTCAGACCCCAGCAGGGGAAACTGAACCTCAGGCCCTGGAGTCCAAAACAATGCCAGACTCATCTGCCTGGTTCAGGAGGATTCCTCTGCAGTTCCTTTGGGGAAAACTTGAACTCCTTCCATAGGTAAGAGAAGTTAGCAACTAGGAGTGAAGGTGGAAATCTGTCACTGGAGTGCAGGGCTCCAATGCCCTTCCTGGACACACACGTCCTAGGCTGTCCTTGTGGGTGCCATTGCTTCTTGATTCTTCACCTGGACTCTGGAGTCTCACTGGGTATGTAGACTTCATGGAAACTTCCCAGTTTTGTTGGGCAAGGAGCTTTCTGGCTTAGCACTGTCATCCTGGATTAGATTCCCCACCACTATTGGATAGGGGAATACTTCACAACCACTGTTTCCTGTGTCAGTGGACCTGGTGCTGAATGTCAGTGAAGTACTCATCCTGAGTTTGATGCTGCTGCTCCCAATGTAAATGCAGACTTGTAATGAGTGGGAGCCTTTAGCTGGCCCTTTGGGTACCAATTTAGCAAAACCTTCAGAATAAAGCAATATATTCATGTAGAAAGTCAATGTGACATTCTTGCTACATCCAAGATTTCCCTTTCCTTGAACTAAGACTTACATAAAACTACATGGGCTACAGGGCACACTGGTCTTTTGAGTGGCTTGGAAAGTGTCTCTAGCTCTTTTACAGAGAGAACCAGGACCAGAGCTTTAATCTTCATGTATTCTACAAGTGACCCATGGCAAGTCTTACACGCTTCTACCCACTCCTGTTCCTGTGGCATTTTTGCAGACACCTGACCTCAAATTTAGGAATGCATCATATGTACATGTGACGTTTTGTGTTACTAAAGACAGCACTTCGATCAAACTGAGCCCCATTATCACTAAACCTATGGAGTCCTCAAACTTCCAATTCTCAAGCATCAGAACTCCTGACTACACAAATGAGGATTCAAGTGTCACAACATTTGTGGCTAGTCAGTATCACAAGTGTCCTTTAAATCAGTTTTTTTTAAATCCTGGTCCTATAACTCCTATACAGGATGGTTGACATTGTGCAGATGCCTACAGCTCAGAGGCTTCCTGCTTCTGTTCACATGTCCTCCCAAAACTTCCGTCTCCCTGCTGTGAATAGTGGAGGATAAATACTGCCTCATACTCTTTCCTCTAACCTCTTGAAGAATGTGATCTCAGTTACCACTTAATGCCTCTGTGGCTATTTGCCAAGGAAAGTTGAGAAGTAGCTGACATGTAAAAAGGTGAAATAGATTAACAGATTGGAAGCCTTGTGGTGAAACGAAAGTTCAGTAGGCTTCTCTGGCTGTCCTTAACTTTTCCGAGAATTCTAGAAGGTAAAGCCAGGTGACAGCATGAAGACTAAAGGCTGCTGTCCTTATGTGGTTTCAGCTCAGGAGGGCCTCTCTTCATGGTCCATCTGGGCTAGCTTTTGAGCCCAGAGCAGGCAGGCAGAGGGAGGGCTATGGCAGTGTCGAGGTTTGTGTATTGGCCAGAGGAGTCTGGTTTTTGTCACTTTGTGGTCTGAGTCAGTGGATAATGGAACCATATCCCAACTGGGAGACATATCCCAACTGCCCCATGGGGCCCTCTGACTTTATTGGTCAATAAAGCATCTGTTTCTATTCTGTACACATAAGACATTGTGAATAGTGGGCACTGATTTCAAGTGGAGTCTTCACTTTCAGGACCTTTAAGCATTTCTGCCAGCTACCAGGAAGGTAGGATCTTAGAGGTGGTCTGTACCAGCCTTCTCAAACATGTCTTTACATTTTTATGACCGTTTAACTCGGAATGGTGGATAACCTGCAGGGCCCTGACCCTGGACTCCTCACTGGTTGCTTGAGTGCAGGCCCTGGTATAATGCTCCTTGGCAAGAAGTCAATGAAGATGAAGAGCTTCTTGTGTGTCCTTTCTAGAGGTGCACATGAGGGTGTTGCACAGCTGGGGCTGCTGCCTGGTGATGCCCATCTTTCCTCTATCATGATTCTTCTCCCTGTTTTGTGTCTGAGGGAGATACATGTATGAGACCCTTGAATGGTTTATTTGCTTCACTGACATACAGAATCTAAAAACATCCACCTGCAAACCCCATCCATAGATGTTAGGAAAACTTAATCTCCACTTAATGAAGATAATTTTCAGGTTTCTTCTATTCCTGGAAAACACTAGATCTGTAAATTGTTTTTAATGTATTGTGGTTTTTGACTGTTCTAAATTTGCCTACACTTGGTAGATGTTTCCTGAACTGGAACTTGGTTAACTTGATCCAAAACCCTATACATTTCATTGCTTCAGGGTGAAACATCCATACTTATCTAGCATTTTTCCTTCTCTGGAGGAAAAACTAGACCCTTACCTAAAAGACATTTTGTTATACTTACTGGAGCATTCAAAGAATACATAGATGCAATGTATTCTAGCTGAGTTCACTGTTCCACACAGTAAATTTGCCCTTTTATTGTAATTCTTTGTTTTTATTAAAACTTTGTTTCCGTAAGAAAATATTCTTACCCAAGAGTGAGTTTTCAACATTTGCCATGTTGGTGAAGAACCCCAGTGGTTGTCTCTTCCTAGGAAGCTCAAGGACTGAAAGCCAAGAGGGAAGAACACATTACTGTCCTGACTTCAAATTGTGGCACTGGCAGTTGCTATACTTAAGGACAGATGCCGAATGTGTTGACAAGATGAAGGCATCTAGTGAAACAATGATTCTTATCACTTCCATGGATGAGCCTGGGAATCGGCCAGCCAGGGTTTCCTAAACTATCAGCCTTAATCGAGGCTCTAGCACCAATGCTTGGCTTAGCTTCAGGTTCTAGTGTTAACCTATAATCTCAGGTGAGGTGACCACACCAGAAGGCAACCATCCTGAGTGTGGTCTCTCAGATGAACATTCACATTCCAGCCCAAATCTCTAGTAATGGACTCTAAGTCTAGATCTGAAAGGGGCATGGCCTTCTCAGACTGAGATGACTAAAACCTGGTACTGGTATCTTCCCACCTGGAATCTGCTCCTATAGGCATGTCGGTGACCTTAACTCTTAACTCTAGGTAAAACTCATAGCATTTACCCCTGAAAGTGTTACAGTTCTCAAGTATAAGCCCATATGTAAGGGGAAAGCTTGGAAGTTCCTTACCTAACTTGGGTTCATGAACCAACTGTTCATACTATTGCACCACTTACATCTATTCACCTTCTGGACTTAGCCTCATCTGAATGAGCTCATGGTAACTTCAGAGCAGGAAACAAGATGTTTAATATGCTCCTGGTATAGACCCATGCTTGTGGATTACTCAAGTGTGTATGACATCTTCTGTGTCTGGTATCTGGGGCCAGGCCCTGAATGTTGGGAGAAACCTGCTTGTAGGGGGAGCATGAAATGGAATAGAAGACACCTCAAAGGTTTTGATTCTCTGGCTGCTCACATGTATGCTTGCTGGGCTTGACTGGCCCTTTCTTCACTTTACTTGATGCACATCCTTGGGGGTTCAAGCTCTATGCATCCAAGGAATCAGTTGCTCCAGACAGGAAATGGAACAGGAGGTCTAGGACCACTGGAAGTATCCTTCCACATGGAATCCCTATTCTTAGGTTAGGAAGAGAACAAAAGAACGTGAATGACCACGGGTTGAGTGATCCTACCCCACTGACAGAACTCAGCCTCCCTTTCTTGAATCACCTTGTGACCTCTCCAAAGTATAAGCTATCTAGTGGCCTTTCCTGACTTGGAGTGAAAGCTCCTGAATGATGTCTAAGGTACATACAGGTTCTGATCTATGGCCAGACAGATCAAGCTCAGCTATCAATCTTGGCCACTGAGATGTTTCCTTCTCATGTAACTGGGAAGGAGGCTTGGGGAGACACAATACTGGGGATTGAGAAGGAGTTGGACCACAAGGGTTCATCTCGGGTAGAAGGAAGTGTATACCTATTATATTCTAGGCTCTGACTTGGAACAGCTCTTTAAGCTTTTCTTACACATTTCTCCAGGTTCTTGCTCATTTTTGGTCCTCTTAGCTTGGTCAGAAGCCTGGGAAAGGCCAAAAAATGAGCTTGTTCAGGAAGAACCATGCAGATCCAGGTTGGAGGGATTCATGACTTACGATTCTTGGCATACTACTGGAAGGGTAAGCAGTGAACACTTACTGCATTTACATAAATTCCCAGCATCGAATTGCTCTGCTGACTAAAATTCTCACCGTGTCTTCAGGGAAATGCATCTGTGTCAATGCCAAACCTGGCAAGAAACTGCCCTTGGCATCTGGGCATAGGAAGACTGAGGCTCAGGGCAGGGAGTAGCATTTACCTTAGACTCATATGGTAAACTGAACCTCAGGACTCCAACAGTGTGGAGGGGAAAGAACAGTCCACAGGCTCATTTATCCCCTGCCCCTTAGTTTTGTGAGAATCTCAACATGTTTCTCAGATGAAGTACTTTGACAACTGAGGGTATGATGGAAATTTGTCCCCACAGGAGTGCAGGGCTCCAGTGTATACTTACTAGGGTGTCCCTGTGGGTGCCACTGCTCCCTGGTTCTCCTCACCTGGATTCTGGAGGCTACCTGAGTGTGCAGACTTGGTAGGCAAGATTTGTATTTGTATTGGCACTTAGATTCCCTACCATATTGGATAGAGTGCATTCCCTGTCAGGAAGGGACCTGACAAATAGTCATGAAGGGCTGGCCCTTGTCCCAGTATAAACGTAGATTTAAGTCAACAGCAGACCTTTCAAACACTTCCTGATTAGCAAAAGAGCTAATTAGCTAAACTAAGCAAAGAGCTTTCAGAATACTAAGGTAACACTTCCATGTAGAAGGTCAGCATGGAATTCCTGTGAAACCTGAGATTCTCCTTTATTTTGAACTAAGTGACATGGACAAGTCAGCCCCCTGGCAGAAAAAAACATCCGGGGACTTGTACCCTGTGCAGTTTCATGCACCATGGGCTGATCTTGTGACTTGGGAAAGGGTCTGTTTTTAGCTGCTTCACAGCCTGTTAACAGAAAACCTAAAAGCCACACAGAATAGCAGTTTCAGCATTCAAGTATGACCAATTAACTAATTCAATACAACTCTTAAGACTTCTGTTTCTGCAGCATGTTGCCACATACATCCAAATTCAAACTTCATAGTGGTATCTAATAGTTACTAGAGATACGACACTGATTGTACCTCTCAGTGCAGTAGTAAAGGAGTTGTGTGCCAACTTCGAATTCTCAAGCATCCAATTTTCTTAGATGATGTAAATCAATACCAGTGATGGCCCTATACATGTGGCCAGTTGATCACAAGTGTTCCTTAATCATCAGGTTGTTCAGTTTTTACTCTAGTCATTCATCTATGAATGACAGACATAGATGCATGGAGCTCTTTAGAGGCTTTCAGTTCCTCTGTTCACACACCCCTCGTGTTCTGTAGAAAATGGAAGAACAGACACTGCCTCAGACTCCCCTCTGACCCGCAACCATCCCCAATTCCTGTAAAAACATGTGACCTCAGTCACCATCTAATACTTTTTTGGTGATTCTGCCAAGGCAGAACAAGAGAAGTAGCTGACATGTGAAGGATGAACTGAAGTAACTGCTAAGGTGTTGGAAAGCTTGCAGTTAAATCTCTTGGTAGGTTTCCCTAGGCCTCAGTATCTTCTGCGTTTTCAAAGGAGTCTAGAAGGTGAAGCCAGGTGATGGCAGAAAGACTGCTGTTGATGCCCTCTTGGCTCAGAGGGCCTCATTCCTCAAGGTGAAATCTACCTGCGCTTGAGACAGGCAGGTGAGGCAGTGTCCAGAGGGGTCTGGTTTTGCCACTTCCTGGTGATGTGCTGAGTCAGTGCAAGACCCCAGAGCCTTAGATGAATTGCACCTGCTGCATAGGCCATACCCAAAACATTTCTGGTCAATAGTTGGTCATTTTCTACATGTTCATACTGTTCTGTCCATATGAAGGTGATATGAATAGACAGGGTCCAATCTCAAGTAGGGTCTTCATCTTGATAACCTCTAATCACTTCTGCCCACCTGCTAGAAAAGAGCTACACTAACCCTACCCACCACGCGTGAATTTTTGACCAGCTAATCCAGAATGTAGGATAATCCATAAAACAATCTAGACTCCTCACCGGCTTCCCTCTGAGAAGGCTCTGGTATAAGAATCCTTGTCAAGAAGCCTGAATGTTGAGGGTAGCTGTTAGGGTTTCTGATCAGAGGCACATGCCAGTGTGTCCTGTCACTGAAGATGGCAGAGATTGCTATGGTGAAGCTGAGACTCTTTGCTTAGTCATAGTTCCTTTCTTTGTGGCTACCACGTGGTATAAATGTTTAAGGATCTTTAAACAGTCTTTTTATTTCACTGAATTCTCAACATACTGAAAGGGCTTATAACCTAGCAATCTAATTCCATAATTCAGTCTATACTTAATGAAAAACTTTCAAGTTTCTTTTTCCCCACTACAAAAAGCATTATAGACACAAGGTGGCTCAGGTACTGGTGGCCAGAAAGGAATCTCTTCCTCCATGACTCTACACTGGACAGTGAATCTCTGGCCAAAAAAGCAGTGTTTTAAGGAGATAAGTATCTAGATAGGATACTAGTTAAGTATCCTCCCCATAGCTTGTATGGATGAACTGGAGATTGGGCCAGCCGCGATTTCCAAAGGTGAGCCAGTCTTTATTGGGTTCTAGTGTTGATCTTCTGTTCTAGGCTCTTGGTTAGGTTTCTCTTTATCAAATGCAGAGATAAGTGCTAAGAATTCTACAATGGGAAGCTGGATGAAAGTGGAGAGACCACTGTCCTAATGGTCTTGGCTCAAGAGAGCCTCACTCTTCAAGGTCCAATGGGGCTTGTTTTTCACCAGGAGCAGACAACGAGGTGAAGCCTGGGAGATAGGGTCAGGCTTCCTGTATTGACTGGTGGGGTTGGGTTTTTGTCACTTCGTGGTCACCTGATGAGTCATGTGGAGGAAGCCTGGGGAGAGATGTCTCACAACTGCCCCATGGGTCTCCATGTATTCGAGACACACTTCTGGTTGATAAAAATTGTCTTTTCATACATTCCAACTATTCTGTACATATAAAAATGGTATGAGTAAAAGATAGCATCTGACTTCAAATAGTCTTCACTCTGACTTCCAAGCTCCCCTCCCTACCTTCCAGGAAGGTGGGGATCTTGGATATACACTAGCCCTACCTACCATGCGTGTTTTCCTTGGCATGACAGGCTAACCCAGGATACAGGATAACCTGTAAGATTCAGAATCGGGACACCTCACTGTTTTTTTAAAGCCTCCAGTAGAATACTTTTCACCAAGAAGCTAATGAAGTTGATGAGTATCTTGGATGTTATCTCTAAAGGCACATATGAGGGTGTCCCACTGCTGGGGATGTTAAGACTATTTGGTGACACACTGAACATCTTGCCTTTGTCATGGTTCTCCTCCCTGGTTTGTGGCCACTGAGTAGTATAACTGCTTACAATCCTTTAAATGGTTTACAATCCTTGAGATGGTGTAGGGTTTGAAACTTGTCATCTTGCAAACTTGTGAATGTTAGAGGAAGTGTCTCAACTTGAAAGACTGAAATATTCCTTCTTCTGAAAAGCACTATGGACTCGCAAATTTCCTCTATATGATCCTCTTGATTAATCTAATCCATCCTATATCTGGATAATAGATGCCCCCTTCAAACTTGAACTGACTTTAATATGTCCCAAAACCATGCATTCCATTGCCGTGGGGCAAAACATCCATGTTGTTTTTTTCCCCCAACCTGGTCACTTAGTTTTATCTAAAACTTTGTACATTTAGCAGGAAGTATTTGAACATCTAGGTGCCAGGTGAATTCACTGCTTATGGCAGAGAACTTTTCATAAAACTACATGGAATTACATAATCTGTGGCTTTCTAAAATAGATCTTCACCTAAGAGTGAAGGCTCATTCTGAATAAAGCTCACTCTGAATAATTATCTTGCTAGGTCCCTACAGATCAGCTGTTCTGTCGCTTCCCAGGGAAGACTGGAGACTGGCAAAGGAAGAAAAATAAGAAAATGCCCACCTTTAAATGGCCCAAGGTGGGCCATTCTTCCCCTTTCTTGCAAGGAGGAAGAATCTGTCTTCCATGATCTCATATTGTGGAGTTAGCAGTGATTGACCTTTGGGGAGAAACTAAGTGGGGATCAAACGGTGAAAAGGTGTCTAGTAAAACGCTCAGTTTATCTCCCTTCCAATTCCATGGATAACCCTAGAACTGGGCTTCTCAAAGTTGTGCCAGGCTTTAAGTAGGCTCCATCAGCATTGTTTGGTCTTTGGTCCTAAGCACAAGTGTTGCTCTGTATCCTCAGTGAGTTGGTGACCAAGCAGGAGACTGAACATCTGAAAGTATAGTTACTAAGGGACTGACTTTCAAATTCTAGCTGAGATTTCTGGGTATTGACTCCATAGGTGTGGTTCTGAAAGGAACATGATGTTTTCTTAGACTATACTGGCAGAGAAAAACTTGACAGTGTCTGCCAATTCCAAGTCTGCTTGTGTAGGTGTACATTGGTGACCTTGACTCTAACTCTTAGTATCATCATGGAATTTCTCCCTAAGTTATGGTTCTCAAGTACAATGTCCATGAGGTAAGTCTGGGCATCCCTCACCTAGCTCAGGATCAATTGTTCATATAACTCTATCATTCGGATCATTCATCTCCACCTCTAGTTTTGGAACCTTATCTGGGTGTCAATTTTGGGGCCAGAAACTTGACCTTTAACATGGCTGTAGAGACTTCAGATATAGACCTATGCTTCTCTATTAGACAACAGAACACAACTACTTCCTGGTGTCCAGGGCTGCCACCACCAACTCCTTGTGAATGTTGAAAAGCTGCATCTCGGGAGGGCATGGGATGGAGCTGAGGACAACTCTGGGGCTTTGATTCTCTATAGATAATAGTTCACTGGGCTTAACCAGTCTTTCACGGTTTTTAATACTGATCCTTTGGAGGCTTAACTTCTTGTGGGCTCAAGTTGTATGTGCTCTCAAAGGCCCAAAAGAACATTGCAGACAAGCCATTGAACAAGTCCAAAGTACCATGAGAAGTATCCTTCCACATGGAATCCTTTGTTGGTAAGAGCCTGGGAACGTCTATGCCCAAAGATTGAGGGATATTACATTATTGGCAGAACTCTGCCTCCCTTTTCTCTCGAATTTTCTTGTGGCATCTTCAAGATCAGAAGCAACTTTATGGCCTTTCCTAGGTATAGAGGGTGGGGAAATTTTTTTTGTAGTGCTGGTTTGGTAGTGGTGAATTCTCTCAGCATTTGTCTGAAAGACTTTCTCTCATTTATGAAGCTTAGTTTTGCTGGATACAAAATTCCTGGCTGACAATTGTTTCAGGAGGTTAGATGGGGGCCCAATTCCTTCTGGCTTGAGAGGTTTCTGATTAAATCTGTCAACCTATAAAGGGAAATGTATCCGATTATTGGATGTTTTTGTCTGACAGCACTTAAGATGTTTTTCATCTTGACTTTAGATAACCTGATGACTGTGCCTAAGTAATTTTTGCGATGTATTTTTCAGGTGGTTTGAACTTAGATTTGGATGTTTATATCTCTTGTAAGGCCGTGAAGTTTTGCTCAATTATCTTCTCACATGTGTTTTCCAAACCTTTAGATTTCTTCAGGAATACCAATTCTTAGGTTTGGCCATTTAACATAATCCCAAACTTCTTGGAGACTTTGCTCATTTTTAAAAAAAATTCCCTTGTCTTTGAATGATAGAATAACATCTGAAGCAAATACATATTGACTCACAGCAAGACAAAGCTCAGCAACCACCTTTGGGTCAATTCAGGTGGGGCATTCTCTTATGTCCCTGGGGAGAGGGCTCTGAGAGACTGAAGAGTTGAGGTGAGGACTTCACCCATGATAATTAAGGTGAAAGTGCATCTATGTTCTCGGCTTTGACTCAGAATGGTTGCTTAAGCTGCCATGGAATGCTTTTCTGGGTTCTTGCTCATTCTTGGCCTCCCAGCACTGCTAGGGAAGTCTGGGAGCCTCATAGGAGAGACCAACAAGGAGCTTTCTCAGGCCAATCAAAGCTGTACCAGGTTGCAAGGTCATGATTTGTGACTAGTTACTTGAAGTGTAAGCAAAGAAACACAATGCTGTCATGTCAATCCCCTATACTTATTTCTATTTATTAAATCTTAACCATATTTTGAGAGAGATGCATCTGTGTCCTTAATGTAGATTCTGAGAAACTGCTCTTGGTATCTGGGCACAGGCAGGCTAAGGTTCTGGGAAGAGTAGGATCTGAGATTCAAATACAGAGAAAGAGCCACTGCAGGCTCACCTGCCTAGTCCTCTAGGGATCCCCTTAGTTCCAAGGAATCCTGAAGTTCTTTCTCAGGTAAGAAGTAACTCAGCAACTGAGTGTATAAATGAGACTGTCTTTGAAGGAATGCAGGACTAGAGGGTACCTCTCCTTGGTGTCCCTGTGGGTGGCATTGCTACTTAGTGAGTTGTCCTTTGCCTGGAGTCTAGAATCTACCTGAAGTTGTAGATCGAGTTGCCCAGCTGGGCAGCCTGCTACCCAAGCTGTCCTGCAGATGCAGTTGCTGATCATGAAGTGAGAAACTGAACCCTTCCCATCAATTGCTGGAAATCTGGCACTGACCACAAGCTTCAGACTTTGTTCTGAAGTCCAAAAACACTCAGTTTAATAAACTAAGTATTACACTGTCTTAGGTGGCAGGTTCTCTTGCCTTGTTCTTGTGACTGGGTCATATATATGAGATGGATGTGATGGTGAATGTTCATGAAGTGATAACTGTTTTCCTCTTCTGGCATAAATGAAGATCACCGTTGTTAATGGGAGTCTCCAGCTGACCATCTGGACAGTCTTGCAGTAAAACAAGCCTAAAGCAGAATTCCAAGGCAACGTTCTAATGGAATGTCAGTGTTGTTCGTATAACACCTTGAGGTTCACTCTAGCACAAAGAATAAGTCAGGATCTTGGGAGATGTAAACTTCTGAGGGGTCTTGAAATACTGAGTTACATACAGTATGCACTGGGTGTCCTGGAAAGGCACCCATGTTGTAACCTCTTAAAACTGCTCTAAAACTTCAGAAGCACCCAGAACTGAACAGAGCACTTGATCCACTCCTAGCAAGCCTGATCCATGTCTGGTTGCAACTCCTGGTGAAGCTTGCTTATTGTATGCCTTCCCCAGTGCCTCTTTGCATCAGTTTGGCACAGCAAACCTCAACCAACCATGCAGGATGACAAACAAGTTGAACTGATACTGGATTAGATACTCTTCTCCCTCAAGAGAAAATCGGAATTATCTGTAACTAAAGACATGTTTATCCTGCCAAGGCAATCTGAGAACATAACTGACACATCAAGGATAACCTAGACTTGATGGGGTCGGAAGTCTTGCAGTGGAAAAAGTACTAGGTGGGTTTTTTTTTTTTTTTTTTTTTTTTTTGGTACTTTTCTAACAGTGAGATGAGAACACTAGAGGGCAAAATGGTGATAGCAGGAGGTCCCTGTCTCTCCTCAAAGAAGGGCCTTTCTCATGAAAAGCAAGGTCTGCCTAGGCTTTTGAGCAAAGAACAATCAGAAGAGGCCTATGATGGTCCCAAGGTTTGCATATTGGCCAGAAGAGTCTGGTTTTGTCACTACTTTGTCATCTGAGTCTAGATTACAGAGCCTTGGCAGGTGAATCACAGCTGTCTGCAGCTTCCATACCCAAAGTGCTCTTGGTCAATAGTTTCTCACTCCATATGTTCATGTTGTACTGACCACGTGAAGGTGGTGCAAACAGGGCACATTGTCAGATTTCAGGTAGGGTCTTCACTTTGATCACCTCCAGCCATTCCTGCCAGAAAGACTCTTGGAGAAAGTCTATACCAGCCTTAGCCAACACATGTATCATTTTCATAATCTAATCTAAAATGCGGGATAACCTATAAATAAGACCCATAACCTTCTCACTGGTTCCGGTTCCTTCTGAGTTGACTCTGGTGAAATGCCTTGGTAATCCCATGAAGGTAATAGGTTGTCTTCACATCCTGTCTAGAGGTACATGCCAGGGTCCCACAGCTAGGGAGGCTAAGATTGTAACTTGAACAACTTACCTTTGTCATGGTGCTTCTTCCTGCTTTGGTTACCCCATGGCATAAACATTTGAGATACATAATGGCATGAACCTTACCGAGTGCTTAACGTGATTATGACTTTCTAATTACATAATTCAGTCTATACTTTTACTGAAACTCTTAAGCTCCTTTCCAATTGTGACAAGCATAGACTCGGGGCCTTATGGCCAAGGAGAAGGAACCTGTCTTCCTCTGACTTCGTGCTGTAGAATGAATTTTTGGCCAAAGGACAGCAGCTATTTAATGTGTTCAAGGGGATCATAGTAAGATGAATGCATCTAATAAAACCTGTTCTCTTCATAGTTTTTGTATGGATCAGCTGGGGATTTAACCCTGATTTCCAAAGCTAAATCGGCTTCAATCAGACTCTGTTGGCATTGTTTGATTTTTTCTGTTCTAGGATCTATTGCTGTCCTATGACCATTAGGAGGTAAGGTGGTGACCACATCAAAATCTCGGCCTCCATCCTGAGAATGGTCACTGAGAGGCAGACCTTCAAAATCCAGCTGGGCTGATCATCTCTATGAGACTAGGTATGAAAGGGTCATGGCTTTCTCTCTCCAATGAGTATCTGGGTGATTCTATAACCTGGAAGTCATGTACATGACTAGGTTCTACACCAACAAACACATCTTGGTGACCACAACGTAGTCTATACTACGGGGAATTCCCAAGTTTGTTATAGTGCTCAGGTATAGAAGGTCGCATGGTATAAGGCTGGGGTTTCTTGCTTGGCTGAGATCCAATTATTGACATCACTTAAACATTCCAGGTTTCTTCACTTTCTGGTCTTACTCATCTGGGTAAGCTGACATAAAGGCCAGAAATGACTTTCATCTATATCTCTAGGGATAGTTATAGACATGTCTGTCTGCCAGACAGTCTAGAATGATGACTTTTGCTGGGCTTGCTGGTATCTTGGGTCACTTGGGCACTCGAATATTGTGATAACTTACCCTCAACACTTCCAGGGCTTCATCTCTATGGCTGGTACAGATCTGTTCTCACTGGGCTTCATAACCTCTTTCTTCACTGTCCTTGACCTCCATCCTTGGAGGACTCGGCTTGTGAGCTAAAGTCCCATGTGCACCCAACCAACCAAGGCAGTTCAGGTGAGTGGGACAAAAGGTCCATGGGACCTGTAGGAATCCAATGCGGAATGAGAATTCTAATTAGAAGGGAGAAAGTCTGTTGTAAGTTCCCCTCTGGAAAGGGGGACACGGTCATTCCCACTGGGTTATACCAATCAGAAAACGACCCGATAGTGAATGTTACTGAAGGCACCATCCTTGGTTTATCTCAACCACCCCCTGTATATACAGACCCATCCTGCCCCATGATTAGCAGGGGCTCTAATGGAAATTTTCTATTAAAACACATAAGGCATTCAGAATTTTGGTCAATATAACCTTTTTGTATGGAAAGGAAAATTCAGTTGTAACAATGTACCACATGTCATGTGCCTCTAGATAGGATGTTAGTCTGTTTTCACATTGCTGATAGACGCATCCAAGATTGAGTAATCTATAAAGAGGCTTAATGGACTCAGTGCCACATGGCTGGGGAAGCCTCACAATCATGGTGGAAGGCAAGGGAGAAGCAAAGGGATGTCTTACATGAAAGCAGGCAAGAGAATGAGAGCCAAATGAAGGGGGGGAAACCGCTTATAAAACCAGCAGATCTTATGAGAACTCACTGTCATGAACAGTATATGGGAAACCAACACAATGATTCAAATATCTCTACTTGGTTCCACTTTTGAAGCATGGTATATTATAATTCAAGGTGAGATTTGGGTGGGGGTGCAGCCAAACCCTACCAAATACCTTACAAAAGGACCCAGTGCTATCTGGAAGTATGAAGATGTACCCAGGCACGTATTCCACACTGTGCTGTATAAGCCCCCGCCCCAAGTATCTTCCCAAAAGTCTCAATCTTTCACTAGCTTATTCAAGGAAATTCCCTATCATGCATCATTCTGAAATAAACAACTTGTATGCATGCTCCTGAACCAGTCATGCTGAGTTCTGCTTTCTCGTGGCAATGAAAAGCTCATGTGGAACCTTATCCCATGAAACTGGCAAAAATTGCTTAAATCCACTTAAGTCTCTAAAATGGCCCTAAGTTCATACAGTAAGAATTGATCTAAAACTCAAGAACTTGGTTCAAATACCAAACTCAAGACCTATACATGTTTTACAGCTCAGCTCAGTGTGAGAAAATAAACTCCAGCATGAGACGGCCGAGAGCAAGGGACTCCTTCACACTCACCCAGCTCCTATTTGGAGGGCTATTTCTCGGGGAGGGGCAGAACATAAGGACTTCTTGTCCTGCTTCTAGCCTACCTGTTTGAGGCTAACCCTATGTGTGTTTGGCTGGAAGACAGAGCTCTTGTCTTCTATCCAGCTCCCATTTATGGAATAGAGGCTCTGTCTTGAGCTAGGTGTGGAGAATACTAGGGCCCACAAGGCTGGGGTTTCAAGCCAAGAGGCAAGCTGAGGAAACCTGGGGTTGCTCTTCACCTTCCACCAAGTTTTCCTAAAAATAGGGGTGTCTAAGCTTTCTGTTATCCCTAGCAATAGTCATGGCTCACATTTCTTTTTAATGTGGAGAGGAATAGGACAGAACTCCAAATCTTGGAAGAACTGACTTCACGTGCAGTGGTGTGAAGTTCAGGCTAAAGGGCACTCCCAAGCACTGGAGGTTATGGGAAAACGTGCATTAGACACT
This sequence comes from Alouatta palliata, assembly GCA_004027835.1. Lineage (NCBI taxonomy): Eukaryota > Metazoa > Chordata > Mammalia > Primates > Atelidae > Alouatta > Alouatta palliata. The sequence continues at coordinate 213,723 of PVKV010000278.1, forward strand.
AATAGCTTAATTGGAGATGTAGGCTAACCTAGATGGCTAGCTCTGAGAAAAACCAGAAGGCAGCTAGTGGAGGCCTTCTTGGGAACTCACTTCAAACACTGCATGTGGGTAACTAGAAAACTGGTCAATCTTGCTTGAAGCAAGGTGGGTTAGGTTACTTGATCAAGTTTTGAATAAACCCAACCAGTTACATCTCCAAGGGATATCCACTACACAACAGACCATCTCGATTCAGATTGTCAAGAACTCACAAGGGATAGAATAGCTGAGGCTGCTGCTGTAGAATTTCTGGTCTTATTCCCTTGTTTAAACCTATGCTTATCAAGCCTTTGGAGTAAAGGTTTTGGCTCAACCCCTGGAAACCAGTAGGTAGAGACCATAAGTTCTTGTTACTGTTGTAAGATTTCCAGAGGCATTGCTAAGCTGTTTACCATTCCAGCTTTCCTGGATGTCTCTTGCTCATCTCTTACAAAGGTACGAAGGATAAACTTTGGAAACGCATTTGTCTTCATAGTCTCCACTAAATCTATTTCTGTTGCCTCTCAAGAGCTGGCATAAACCTAAATGCCTGTGTTTCATGATGAAGTGGACTGGTTGGCCATGGAAGCTTTGGGATTAGAGAAACTTGACACTAAGGAAGAACAGCTTTGGTTTCTGATGGTCTTAGAACCTCCTAGAAAAGGAGATCAAGGACGCTATCCTGTTAGTTTACATATCTTAGTCGATTATTCTGATGTACCAGCTTAGATTCCTGAATCAGTAAGGGAATTATTCTGGAATGAAAAGTATGGAAATGATGGAATGTTCCCTTCTCTGAAGATAAAGAAACTTCTCCCGTAGTACCTGTAAGAACAGCTAGCACGAGCCCTGATTTCTTGTCCTTCCAAATTTATAGTAGTGCAATTGCTATCTAATGCCTTTGTGGTTACCAGGCCACAGAAAAATGAACTTAGAGCTGACTTAGCATGAAATGAACTAGCTTCATGATCTGATGTTAGAAGCATTACAGTAAAATTAGAAGCACTCAACAGGTTTCTTTCATTGTCTCTCCAGAAATAATTGAAGTAGCAGCTTGGAATGTAAGATGTTAATAGAAGTTTTCTTAATGGACCACTATTTCAATTGGGCACGCTTTTCGTTTATTAAATTAAGTGTACCTGGACTTGTTTCTGAGCCCAGAACAAAGTCTGAAGTTTGTGGCCAGTGCCAGGTTTTCAGCAGTTGATGGGAAGGGTCCAGTTTCTCACTTCAGTCACTGACTCCATCTGCATGACAGCTTGGGCTCCTCTGTAGATCTCTCATATCAAAAGGTCCTCATCACTAAAGGTGAATATTGCCTGTGAACTTGCCTTTCTCCATATGTTCTGGCAATCAGTCCCACGTGGAGGATATAGTAGTATTGATAGCATTTCCTCCTGAGTGGTGGCATATCCAAGCACTTCTACAGGTCTTGAAGGTAGGACCATAATATCTATGCTCGCCCCTTCCATGCTTGTCACATTCTTATGACTAATCCAGAATGTGCAATAATTCAGGACGCCTAACCTGGACTTCTCAAAGTTACTGGTGGTTCTTAAGCAAGTTCAAGACTTCTTGGCAACACTCCTCACAGGGGTAGTAGGTGTTTAAGACATCTAGAGGCATACACCAGAAGCCCCAGTATTGATGAGGCAGAGGTTGATAACATAGTTGAACCTCTATCCATTGGAAAGCTGGCTTTTTCCTTTGTCTGGGATGAATCTTGATCCTATGGCTTACCTAGTATTTTACCTATTCTCTATAATACTGAAGTTACTTTTCAGGAACGTTGACTTAACTGGACTTAGATATTATAATCTTCAAAAAGGCTAGAAGTCCTTAATCCTAGCCAAGCATGGCTTTGGGAAAGATTCCCCTTGCTGGGGAACACCAAGGGAAACTAACGGAACAGAAGAGTACATAAAATTTTGTTCCATGTCTGGAAACTGGCAGTTAGCACTTGTGATGCTTTTCAGAATGGTTCATTTTCAGTCATCTGGAACCCAGTTATTCTAACTGTCAAAGTGATTCAACTAATAGCAATTTAAACTCCAATTATATCTGGTTGCTCCAGATACTTGAAAAGAGCTTCAAGTGGGCCATTAGATTTCGTGTCTTCTGTGGTAACTACAGCTTCTATTTCACTAATAGAAGAATGAGTTTACAGCAGGTAGAATTTAGTGCTAGCATTTAAAGAGCAAGCACAACAGCTTCCGGTCCTTGCATTTTGTTCTTCAGCTGGTTCTATTTCGCAAGTCTCTTTCCCAGCAAGTTTGGGCTTGTTCTGAGGAAGCAAATTCTACAACCTATTTGGAACACCAGGCTGCTTTTAGCATCCAGTGTCCCCCTACTCCTAAAGCAGGACATAGGTTTACATGACCTGGGGCTCCACGTTTAGCAGAATGAGGCCAATCTTTGGTTGCCACATCCTCCAAGCAACTTGGGGTCCTGTCTTAGTCACAGACTGTCTATAGGACAGAACTCCAAATCCTTCCTTGAAAGAACTGACTTCATATGCAGTGGTGTGAAGTTCAGGCCTAAAGGACACTCACAAGTGCTGTGAAGGCTATGGGAAAAGGTGCATTAAACAGCTTTAATAGCTTCATTGGAGATACAGATTCTCTCAAGCCTCAAAACTCAACGTATGACTTGGGCAGCTTCAGGCTTTCCTGAGATGTCTTTTGGAGCACAACAGCCACTCTCCCCATAACCAGTTTACGTGCTGCTGCTCCAGCACTTGCATCCTCAGGAGCTCTATCTTCTGTTCATCCCCAGTAGGCTAGGATTGTTCAAAGTGGTGCCTCTTTGAAGCTGCTGAGATGACAGCTTTTTTTCCCTTTCATCTTCCCTGGTAACTTTCTTGGTCATTGTTTTCTGTCCTGGACAGAAACTCGACACTAAGGAAAACAAGAATAAGGATTTATTCTTGTTCCTCCCCTTATTTTCCCCAAGGGGCCTCTGCTGGACCTCAGTCACACAAGAGTTAGCAGTTCATTCCTCACCTAAGCATGTCATCCAGCTTCCATATCACTGGATCCAGTTCAGCAATGGATTTTTAGTTGAAATCACCTCATCCTGCTTGTCCATATGTTGATCCTGGATGCCCATGAGTTCCTCCTGTTAAGAGGAACTTGAGGCACATGAATTTAATTGAACAAGGAATGACATGAAAACCAAGCAGCCTCCTAAACCAGAGAAGGTTCAGAGCAACTGGTGCTGCTCTGTGATCAAAGACTTAAGATAATGGGAGTGAGGCACAAAACGGACTGGTTACAACCTGGCGTTTACCTTATTCCAACTGTTTGAACAGTTGGCTACCTCTGACCAAGTCTGTGATTCTTACCAAGAGTAAGCTACAGCCTATTGACATGTCCACTTAAGTTACAGCCCGTAATGCACAGAGAAACTTCTAGGTTGAACTTAAAACATAAGGAGGCAGCTTCAGGCTGAACACGTATACCATGTAGAAGCTCACTCAACTTACCGCTTGGCCTCTTTGACCTGACTCAGCTCTTCATCCTCAAAGCTGCTTAAGTAGCTTCTGGGTCTGACTAGCCTGCATGCCAGGTTCCTATTGCCAGAATCACAGGGTCTTTCACTGTGACCTCCATCAGCATATGTTGTGCTCATGCTGGATGCACCGTGCCTTGTCCTGGTGTACCCAGTAGGGGGTGCAATTTCAGCTTAGTCTTATTGGGCTGCATTCAATTGTGGAGCAATCTTATCAGCCTGATGCTTGAGCAATTCTGAACTTGTTCTCAGATGAGAGGTGACTCGACACCAGTGGGAAGGTGGGGGCGGGGGCGCATGAATATGGATATCTCTTAGGACAGGGTTCCAACCTACATTTCCTTGGGCATCCTTTGGGTGCTGCTGTTCCTCGGTTAAGTCATCCCTCACATTAGAATCTACCTGCATGTGCAGAATGATGTTCCAGGCTTCACTGGGCAGGCCCCTCGATGGCATCAGCACTGTCCTGAGTTGTAGCTTTCCCCTCCTTTTGAGTAGGGGTATGCTTGTCACTGCCATGGGGCCACTTGTGCCAGAAGTCTAATAGTAAATGTCAAAGTGACCAACTTATTGGTGTCAACTTGCCTGATACTCAGTGTCAAGCACAAGAGCCTCCAATTGGCATATGGATATCTCTTAGCCAAAATGAAAACAAAAGCGTTCAGATCTGCTCAAAGTGAGATTTCAGATAGAATAAGTTCTGAAACTCCCTAGAAATTTTTCTCCTTGAACCAAGGAATGACACTGCTGTCTACAATCCCCTAGAATGTTTACCTTTCCTGTAGCCTCTGAACCTGTGTAGACCATAACTGCCCTGGCCTTTCAGGGAGCCTGGAAATCACGTTTAAACTTAAGTCCTCAGACATGTCAAAGTAGACAGTAGCTCTAACTCAAATGCCTACATCCAGCAATTACCATTCATGGCTAGTCTTGTTTCATCTGTGCCCCTGCCTGAGTCATCTGAAGCCAATGTTAGCCCTCAGCCTACTCAATATCTCTAAAGGGTTTTTAACCATCATGTAATACCTCAATACCTAAAAACAAGCTTAACCAGCTTCTTTGACACTAGATATAACTTATCAGTTTCCAGACTTCAAAGTGTCATACATGTCTTGACTTTATTTGAATCTTGATTCGAATAACCTTAAAACATAGTTGGTTGCTATCTTTTTTCCTCCTATTACCTTATCTAGTAAGTGGCTATGTCTTAAACTGCAGGTTGTTTCCTTCCCATTACATACTTCTGAAAAAGATGGCTGGTTGTCTCAGACTTGTCCTGTTTTGTATATTTTTGATTGCATGTCCATGCTATCATTTAAGTTTCTTCTACTTAAAAATCTCTGATCTACACTTGCAGAATAAACATACCTTTCTCCCTAACTTTCCTTCTGGGTGTCTTTGTCCTGAGTTCTGGAGCAAGAACTACTATGGGCATATCAAGTCAGAACCCAGAGAAGGTAAAGTTGGTTATTCTGTGTGTCTGTGGCACTGAGCACTAGGTTTAGGATAAGGGCCCATCAATCACTGAGGCCAACTCTGAACAGATCTGACCTTGAAGATGCTGCAGTGGCAACTGAAATCTGGTTGTAGCCTCACCAGAGTGCCCTTGTGGCTGCTTGTATGAAGTTCCTTCTCTATGAAGTCTCATCACTAAATCTTATTTCTGAACTTCAACAGCACAATCACTGTCCTTGGTTTGGGTAGCGAGGGACTGCATGTGGGTCTCTTCTACAGAAATCTCTCTCCCTTAATGCTGGATTGGTCTGGTTACTTGATAGGTTTTGGGTGAGCCAGTAACTATCTCTCTGGAGACCTGTATCATGTAACATAGGCCATCTTGAGTCAAATACTGACTTGTCCTACAGTAGTGGCCTGAGAGGTTCTCAGTATTTTTGCCTTTTCTTGAAGGCAACGTCTGCAGACACATTTGGACTGAAGGGTTCATGAGAAACTTGGTGAAGGGTTAAACCAAGAGCCCTTGCTGTGTGTTAAGCCTTTCTAGAGGCATTGCTGAACTACTCGCTCTTAAGTTGTTTCCTGAATGGCTTTCTTGCCCATCTCTGACATGGGAGGGGATTACTGGAAGGAAATATGTTGGCAATATCTACATCTGCCTGTCTGTTGGTCTCAACTAACGCAGTCAACACCATCTCTTAAAACACCTTGTTGATGGGGAGGCAGACTGGTTGGCTATGGGGATTATAGAACTAGAAACCTAACAACTGGAACATCCTGTCTTATGGTCCTAGAGCTACACGAAGGGAGACAGAACTATTTAAGTAATTTAAAGGCCCAATTTCCCTGAAGGTCTCTGTACATTCCTAAATGCAAATTAGGGTTATAAAAGGAAATTTTGGAATGTCCGCTTGGCCCAGTGATGGAGGATGGCAAAAGTCTAAAACTGCATGGGCCACATCTTTTTATTAGACTTTAATTTCTGGGGTGCATGTGCAGATATTGCTGAATTGTTACGTAGGTATACACGTGCCATGGTGGTTTGCTGCCTCCATCCCCCCATCCCCTACCTTAGGTATTTCTCCCAATGTTATCCCTCCCCAATCTCTCCACCCCCCAATCCCTCTCCTAGATCCCCAGCCCCCAACAGACCCCACTGTGTGATGTTCCCCTCCCAACACCTGTGTATGAGTGAAAACATGTAGTGTTTGGTTTTCTGTTCTTGTGTCAGTTTGCTGAGAAGGATCGCTTCCAGATTTAACCACGTCGCTGCAAAGGACATGAACTCATCCTTGATGGCTGCGTAGTATTCCATGGTGTATATGTGCCACATTTGCTTTATCCAGTCTAGCATTGATGAGTATTAGGGTTGGTTCCAGGTGTTTGCTATCGTAAACAGTGCTGCAGTCAACATACATGTGCATGTGTCTTTATGATAAAATGACTTATAATCCTTTGGGTGTATATCCAAATAGATCCCATTTGTCTATTTTGGCTTTTGTTGCCATTGCTTTTGGTGTTTCAGTCATGAAGTCCTTGCCCATGCCTATGTCCTGAATGGTATTGCCTAAGTTTTCTTCTAGAGTTTTTATGGTGCTATGTCTTATGTTTAAGTCCTTAATCCACCTGGAGTTAATTTTAGTGTAAGGTATAAGGAAGAGGTCCAGTTTCTACTTTCTGCACATGGCTAGCCAGTTTTCCCAACACCATTAAACAGGAAATCTTTTTCCCATTGATTGTGTTTGTCCAATTTGTCAAAGAGCAGATAGTTGTAGATGTGTGGCATTACTTCCAAGGCCTCTGTTCTGTTCCATTGGTCTATATCTGTTTTGGTGCCAGTACCATGCTGTTTTGATTACTGCAGCCTTGTAGCATAGTTTGAAGGTCAGGTAGGGTGAGGCCTCCAGCTTTGTTTTTGCTTAGGATTGTCTTGGCTATGTGGGCTGTTTTTTGGTTCCATATGAAGTTTAAGGTTTTTTTCTAGTTCTGTGAAGATCAATGGTAGCTTGATGGGGATAGCATTGAATGTATAAATTACTTTGGCCAGTATGGTCATTTTCACCATATTGAATCTCCCTAGTCATGGGCATGGAATGTTTTTCCAACTATTTGTGTCCTCTTATTTCCTTGAGCAGTGGTTTGTAGTTCCCCTTGAAGAGGTCTTTCACATCCTTTGTTGTATTCCTAAGTGTTCTCTTTGTAGCAATTGTGAATGGGAGTTTGCTCTTGATTTGGCTCTTTGTTACTGGTGTATAGGAATTCATGTGACTTTTGCACATTGATTTTTGTATCCTGAGACTTTGCTGAAGTTGCTTAAGGGGATTTTGGGCTGAGACGATGGGATCTCCTAAATATACAATCATGTAGTCTGCAAATAGACAATTTGACTTCTTTACCTAATTGAATACCCTTTCTTTTTCTTGCCTGATTGCTCTGGCTAGAACTTCAATACTGTGTTGAATAGGAATGGTGAAAGGGCGCTCTTGTATAGTGCCTGTTTTCAAAGGGAAGGCTTCCAGATTTTGCACATTCAGTATGATACTGGCTGTGGGTTTGTCATAAATAGCTTTTGTTATTTTGAGATACATTCCATTGATACCTAGTTTGAGAGTTTTTAACATAAAAGGCTACCTAGTTTGAGACTTAACATAAAGGGCTGCTGAATTTTGTTGAAGGCCTTCTCTGCATCTATTGATAATCATTTGAGTTTTGTCTTTGGTTCTGTTTATATAATGGATTATGTTTATAGATTTGCATATGTTGAACTAGCCTTGCATCCCTGGGATGAAGCCTTACTTGATCATGATGGATAAACTTTTGGATCTGCTATTACATTTGGTTTGCCAGTATTTTATTGAAGATTTTTGCATTGATGTTCATGAATATTGGCCTGTAATTTTCTTTAGTTGTGTCTGATTTTGATATCGGGATAATGTTGGTCTCATAAGCCCTAGGGAGGATTCCCTCTTTTTGTATTGTTTAGAATAGTTTCAGAAGGAATTAGTATTGGCTCCTCTTTGTATGTTTGGTAGAATTCAGCTGTGAACCTGTCTGGACCTGGACTTTTTTTCTTGGTTAGTGGGCTATTGCTGCCTCAACTTCAGACCTTGTTATTTGTCTATTCAGGGATTCAACTTCTCTTGGGGGGGGGGGGTAAGTGTTCAGAAATGTATTCATTTCTTCAAGATTTACTGGTTTATGTGCATAGAGGTGTTTGTAGTATTCTGATTGTAGTATTCTGATGGTAGTTTGTATTTCTATGGAATCTGATATCCCCTTTATCATTTTTCATTGCATCTATTAGATTCTTTTAGTCTGGCTAGCGGTCTATTTTTCTTTTCAAAAAACCACCTTCTGGATTTTTTTTAAATGTTTTTTGTCACTATCTTTCAGTTCTGCTCTGATCTTCGTTGTTTCTTCTAGCTTTTGACTTGTTTGATCTTGCTCCTGTAGTTTGTGAAGACAGGGTGTCAATTTTAGATCTTTCCTCACTTCCCATGTGGGCATTTAGTGCTATAAATGTCCCTCTAAACACTGCTTTAAATGTGTCCCAGAGAATTCTAGTACATTGTGTCTTCATTCTTACTGGTTTTGAAGAGCATCTTTATTTCTGCCTTCATTTCATTTATCCAGTAGTCATTCAGTAGCAGGTTGAGTTTCCATGTAGTTGTGTAGTTTTGAGAGAGTTTCTTAATCCCAAGTTCTAATTTGATTGCACTGTGGTCTGAGAGATTGGTTATGATTTCCATTCTTTTGCATTTGCTGAGGAGTAGTTTACTTCCAATTAGCCACATTTTGATTTCTTCTGTCCTTTGAAATACTTTGAGCTCCTGTCTGCTTACAGGATGCCTTTGGGGCTATACTTTCTAGCATGAGAATGCAGCTCACATATTGGATAAAGTAGAATATATTCCCTGATGTGGTTAGAAATCTTGCAATGAAATTAAAAGCACACTTTAAGAAACCTAAGTAGCATCCTGGAAAGTACTGTGCCAATAGAAGGGCTGCCATCACTTGCTTTCTTTCAGGTCCGCTTTGATAACCAGCACCACCAGAAAATAACACTTGTCAGTAACACATTCAAGTTGACCAACTATTTCTAAACCTTTGTGTATACAAGTACAGGTGTCTTTTACACTACAGCCAATGGGGCTCGGGTGATTGCAATACATACAAGTGTCTATCTCTCCAGAATAAGCAGGGCACAAGAAAAGCTAACATGGTAATGAAGGAGTAGCAGACCCAAATAGCCAACCTTAAGGCCCACCTTTCTGATCCCCACTAAAAAGGAGATCCTTATTTCTAACCAGATTACTCACCTCAACCCTGGCTTCTTAATAAGCAGGAAGGTTTTCTCTAGAAAAACATAGCCACATATGAATGACTTATTTTTATACTTAAACACACATCTTAATGGAAAAACCAAGCAATAAGATTCTCAAGATAGGGATCAATCAGCTTATACTCTGAACTGTGCCTTCAGGCAAGGACATTATGATAGGATTTTATCCATGTTTCTGGCTCATAACTCCCATAGCTTTCATGCCAATGTTAGGGCATTTTAGGCCTTAGATAGAAGCAGGCCTCAAAACAATCTCGTTCTCCTGCCTTTTCATCGCCTTTCTCCCCAAGGCAATAATCTTCGCCTGCCGTCCTGTCTTGGAGCTAGCCATAAAAGAAATTCTCAGACCTATATTGTCTGATTTGTAGGTTACAGGGTCCTATCTGAGCGGGCATCCTGTCCCACACTTTGGAGGAAGGAATGCTACAGAGAGGCAGGGAAGAATTGGAAAAATTGGGCCTTTCTGAGTTTCCCTACTCAGATAACCACGGAGCAATGTGATTGGATAAAGATTGTCAGTCACACTCATCTCATGATGTTGCGGTAAAAGGCCCAAGAGGACCAGGTCTGGGGAGCTTCCGGACAGCTGAACATGTGGAGTTTCCTGGAAGGTGGCCCAGAGAGGACATGGCAGCTCCATACCTCTTCTCTCATACTTATCCTATGTGTGATCCTATGTGTCTGTTTCCTTTGTAATATTCATAAAATATAAGTTTCTCTGAGTTCTCCAAGCTGGTCTAGCAAATTCACTGAACCCAGTTCATGGGGATCCCAATTGAAGGCTAATAAGGACTTCTGAAAGCCCAGACTTGTGCCTGGCAGGAAGTGGGGGGCAGTTTTGCGGGATTGGGCTTTCAATCTGGATGTGATGGTATCTCCAGGTAGATGGTGTGAGAATCTAAACTGGAGGATACTCTGCTGATATCCACTGCAGGGCTACTTGTTGGAGAAACACCTACACACTTGGTTACAGAAGTCTTTTTGGGATAAGTATTAGAAGTGGTTTTCCCCAACAGAGGCACTTAGACTCAAGCATGGGAAACACAGCAAGAGACCCCTTGTTTTCCTCAACCTCTAGCTCTCCTTTTCCCCTAACCAACTTTCTACTGAACGGAAAGTATGAACCCTTAAGAAATAGAACTTCCAAGATAAATCCTAAATCGGATCCTCCCCTTCATCAACATCAAAGAAAAATCTTCCAGATATAGTTGTCTAGATAGCTACATCTGTTGGGCAAACATACCTGATTCCATGGAAGCAGGGGTCACTTTTCTCACCTCCATCACTAATGAATTAGAAAGTTTCCATGATTACAGGGAACAGGTGAACATGAGATTAAAACATGTTCCCTCGATCCTGGCCAGCTAAAGCAGGAGTTAACTGAGTGTGAAAAATAGACCTTGATGTTCTACCTTTTACCTAACAGCTACTAGGACAATTGGGAGAGTTGAGTAGAATGAAGTAGGAAGACTTTGACAGATAGTCCACTTATCCTTCAGTACTGGAAGGGCTCAATGCTGGCTTCATTGACATGTGTAAATGAGGCTTCAGTCACTGCAGAGCTCACAGATGTGACCCACAGATGGTCTTCAGTTAAACTCCAGGTCAATGGCCCAGAGAATAGGGAAGCAGCCCCATGGGTGACCATGTCAGCAAGGAATTTAGTGGTTGCAGGTTTTGTGAATCTGGCTAGGTATTTGGCATCATCCAGGACCACCTTGGGATCATAAACCTGAATCTGGCACTGATATCAGTGGCTTAGTCTTTCAATGGCTGCCTCAACGTACTTCAACCTTCTCTTGCATGCCCTTAGTACTGAAGTTGGGATGATAACTGCACCATTCTAGTTACCATGAATAAGCACCTTTCATCCTAATCTAATGCTCCAAAGTCTTCTCTTCAGGATTACCCTGAGAGAATCTCACTATGTCAATTGTTCCACATTTCTCTATCAAGTTCCCGCTGGGCTTTCATGACCTTGGCATGCATCCCTTCCCTGATGTCCATATATAAATAGACTTGGTAGTGAGCCTCCATATTCCTGCTGCATACATCTATTTCTGCATCACAGCAAGATGGACCTTGGGGCCCAGGGAAGTCATTGGAAGGCTGAAGGGATGCCTATCTTCTTTGAGAAATATATTCCTGTTTCTTTACAAATCAGGGATGCTGGTGGTTCACCATGTTTTTATCTATATACAGGTGTGCCTTAAACTGATCTTTATAGGTTTGGGGGTATATTTAGACTTCACAGAACACCAGCTGGCTGAGGTCCTTGAAGGAAATGTCCCAAAATGGCAGCAGGCTGAGCTGTCACTGTCAGAGGCTTCAGACTGCAAAGCACTAGAGCCATCCACTCCACTCACTCTACACACTTGGGCCTGCTGTTCTGGGTGTGGACCTTACAGCATGATTCTCTTCTGATACCATCTAATCCAAACATACATGACTTGGTCTTTCCCACTTAGTCCCTTTTGTCTTGCTGTAACAGGATGTTTGAGACTGGATGACTTAGGACAGCTTTTTATACGGTTCTGGAGGCTGCGAAATCCATTACCAAGGAACTGGATTCAATTGTATGAGAGCTGATCTGATTCCGAGATGGTGCCTTGTGTCCTCGGTGGACAGAGCAAAAGAGCCAAATCTCAGATAAAGCCCCACTCAGGGCCTGAGCCCCCATGGCCAAATTGTCTCTTAAAGGCTTCACCTCGTGATACTATCTCAGACTTGTTTTTAAGTTTCAATACCCAAATCTTAAAGGGGGCACAAACCACAGCACTGACCCTGAAGCAGGAACATGTTATTTAACCCCTCTGTTCAAGTGGGAACTTGAAGTGACTGGTGGAAGGAGTTCTAGATGGCAACAGTGAGGAGAAACAGCCTCGTATGTGCCTCAGTACTCCACTTCCCTCCCATCCTCAGCTCTTGAAGGGATGCTATCTAATGAAGCTGCATTCTACCATGTCTCATCTAAGTGCCTTTCTCAAAAGCAGGATTCATTTGGGCTCATTCCTGTGTCTAGAGCAGACAGGTAAAGACTAGGGCAGTACCTGCTCTTCGCCAATTGGTAGGAATGGTCTGGTCTTGCTACTACTTGGTCACCAGCTCTGAGACCATAGAGGAAAGAATGTTGGCTGAATGTGTCTCAGCTGTTTCTTGGAGCTCCCATATGGAGTGTCATGTTCATTAGGAGACGCAATAGGCTCACGGGGGAAAGTCATCCTCCAGGTTGTATGAGGTTCATGAGGAGGTTTTAGAGCAAGAGTGGCATCTGCTTGCAGGTGGGGGTCTCCACCTTGGTCCCTTCTAAGGTTTAGGGCCACATGTATGGATTGGAAAGTAGAATCTTAAAGGAGACTGATGAAATACTCCTTCCACATGGTTTTTCTAAGACTAAAGTTTTTGAAGAATCCAAAGTCATATCAACTTGACACACTGAAATTGTCTCCTTGTTTTGAGCTTACCCAACACCTCGATAGTACTCCTACCAGAGGGCCTCTCTAGAAGCAACGCATCAGATTGTTACAAGTTATGCCGAATGTGATTAGGAGGAACACTTTGAAGCCAGCTATGCTCTGTTTATCTTCACGCACTTTTCTCAGTTTTATTCGCCTTTAACTACCTTTTTTAAGCTGTCCTGGTTCCTTTGTAGAAGAGAATAACTTGGAAATGAGGATCTTAGTGCTAAATATCATGGAAAGTTATATAACTTTGTTCAAAGTGCACTTGTCAATATCAGAAAACCATAAGTACGTGAAATGCTAGTTCTTAGCTGTGGTGAGGGAAACCTGCATCAAGTCCTCCCAATCCTTTTAATCTTCACTTCCAAGTATAACAGATATTGTTGGCTGATGGACAAGAATCTGGCTGTCATTGTACTGACAGACGTCTTAGGACCTGGAGAAGATGCCAGCTCCAAGATAACCTTGTGGTTATCATGGCAAGGGGACAAATTCCAGGAATATGGTCAGGTACTCCTCCTGTAGCCTTCTGGAATGGTCCAGGAATTTTCCAAGCATTCATTTAAGCTGAGTAATCCTGAGCAGAGGACTCCATCCTGCAATGTTCTGGCTTCCAATTCCAGCCTGAAATGTCACCTAAAGTGATAAAGTGACAAGGCAAAAGAGCAAGCCATGCTAACTCTAGCTATTACAAATCTGGATTATGAACAGAGCAATTGCTCATTCCCAGCGAAAACTTATGTCATGGTCTCTATAGCCCAGGTCTAGAACTAGGTCTGTTACTCAAACTTCATGGTTTATCCTGAGAACCATTCCTGTTGAAAGGATCAGGCTAAGAATGAGTCAGAATGCTTTATAAATCTGTGACATCTCAAATTCATTGCCCAGTGTGGTCAGAAGCACTTTCCTAAGTTTTTTTTCTCTGAAGGGATAGGCTAAATAAAGCACATAACATTATCACTTCTCCCTTCCAAAATACAACTGTAGGTTCCTTCATTTGCTCAGGATCCAGTGTCTCCTCTGGGGGAGGGTCAATCCATCTAAAGTCTTAAATTTGCCCACTCTTTCCTACCTTTCTGTTCTTGTTCACATGTAGTTTTGCTTGAACTAGATTAACTCTGACCCAGAGTCAGAGTTAACCACCGAATCAGAAACTAGTTCATTCAAAATGTGTAGCTCACTGCATCTGTTGCTTCAGTATTGGCCACTTGGCATCTGATTCCCCAATCGGACCTCAAGGGAAATCCCTGAACTGGGCTAAGGAGAGCCGTCCTAAATAAATGCTTACTGCAAATCTGTTCTAGATGCTTCCCCTACTCTTAAGCTATAAACTGGCTGGTATGAAAATCCCACCTGCTACATCTAGAAACTTAAGCTTTTAGGGCTTAGAATCTGGTAAGTGCCACATGATACATGTGGAAGAACCAGGATTTTCACCTGAGTTCACCTTCCAAGGCCCGTCTTCTACTCTTGACTGACAGTCTCTTGGCTAATAGAAATCTCAAATTCTACCGAAATCCAAGACTGACTGAAACCCAAAGCAGTGGTCAGTCTCTTGGTGAGCCTGTAAGCTTCTTGGAAGGTCTATAGATGATAGGGTTATGTGAGGAAGGTGCCTCTGAGAACAGATTGTCTCTTACATTGCCAGTGGGGAACACATGCCCTGTATCTGCCTAGGCATTTGTCCTTTTCATTGGGAACAGATTGTAAAACCTGGGAACTTCGATTCTGGAAACTCCTCAGAGGTCTTCAGTGTGACCTCTTGAGACAAAGTTACCAATAACTTTAGACTAAAGTTGGTGTTGGCTCCATTCTGGAACAATTCAACTTATTGTGTCACTGTCCTTAGAATGTTGCTTTCTGTTTTTGTCTGGATCATGAAAGCAAAGGATGAGTCTTGCAAAAGAAAAAACTAGTCTCTAAAATGGTTTCTGAATTGAGGGAGACAGTACTTAACAGAAGAGTTATTGGCCATATAGACAGGGAGTCTGATCATATGGAGCTTTTGAGAAGGTCAGGATGTTGTCTGAGAACCCTTTGGAAGCCACTGGAAACCAGGAACTTGTCTGGTGTTGGAAGTCTGACTTGTGGGAACTCATGTTTAACAGCTCAGCTCTAAGAACAGTCAGACTTAAACACCATATGCTAGAGTTTTTTGCCCTTAATAGTCACTTGTAGCTGAGACCCAGCGAGAGGTTGGGATCCTCAGGCTGGTTTCAGAAGAGGGGATTTCAGAGAGCTGGACTTGAATCCAGACTTTCTTGAGATACCAGGTAAATTTTCAGGGCATCCTCTTTTTACCTAATGAATGACTTTCTGGCGCTTGAAGCCAGGAAATCCGCAGCAGGGTATTAACGAGCAAAGCCAACTGGCCCCCATGTGCTGTTCCCAACTGGGGCAGGTACTTGACAAGGCCACATCTCAGTCCAACTTAATCTGGGCTCCATGCTGGGACTGCTGCTTCCCAAAAAGCAGGAAAAGATCAAATTTTCAGTAGATGTCAACTTAGACTGAGTATTTACCTGGTCTTCACAATATTAAAGCTGTTCTGAAAGACAAGAACTGTTAATGCCATCACTGGATCCACATCAAGACCTATCCATATTCTTACTGCAAATCCAGTAGAATCACGAAAGAACTATTACTCAAAGTAAATGCTTACTATACTCTGTTCTAGATGCTTCTCATGCTCTTAAGCTATAAACTGGTATGAAAATCTCACTTTCTACATCTAGAAACTTTAGATTCTAAGCCCTAAAAGCTTGTGTCACATGATACATGTGGAAGAACCAGGATTTGCACCTGAGTTCAGCTTCCAAGACCTGTCTTCTACTCTTGACTGAGCTTCCCTTGACTAATAGGAATGTTGAAACCAGCAAGAAGTTTTTGTACTGAAGTTTTTCTAGTGACTGTCAGCCTATGCCCATGTATTTTCAGCAGCTGCAGAAAATTGTGATTCTAGGATTTTGTTTGTGGTATCCCTCCTAATGATAGGGGATGAGGAGCAGAGAAATTATAGGTGGAAAAGGGATGGGTCCCCAACAAACCCCACCCTCAAGCTGAAAGGCCTGAAACTATGGCTGGAAGTGAGAACTTCTATCCCTGTTTTCCAGCTTGAATGTTGCCTTTTCCTAAACTACCCATGGCCTGCCCTGCCCACAATGCTGTGCCTGTAAAGACCCCAGACTTGGCTGGCAGAGAGAAGTAGCTGGACATCAGACTATGGCTGGACATCAGAAGTGGCATGGCTTCAGAGGGATAGCTTGATGGCATAGCTTCAGAGAAGAATCCAGCCCAGAGACAGCTAGACTCCAGAAGATTACCAACCTGCCCCATCCCTTTTTCAGCTCCCCTTTTGGCTGAGAGCCACTTTCATTGGCAATAAAAATCCCCTGAATTTACCATCCTTCATTCATGCAACCTCATTTTTCCTGGATGTCAGATGAGCTCGGGAGCCATGAGTGTGGATATAAAAGGCTGTCATCCCTTTGCCTTCTCTGGCAGAGGGCAGCTGCCTCGTGTGAAAGAGTGCAGGGCCCACTGAGCTGTTAAGACTGTCCACAGATGGCAGAGCTAAGAGCACTATAACAAGCCCCCTGGGGCTTCAGAAGTCACAGGCACCCTACCTGGATGCTGCTGTGGAGCCTGCACAAAGCTCCTGCCAGTACTCAAAAGTGCTTGCTCTGGTTCTTGCACCCACTCACCTGCACTCTCCCTCCCGTGAGGGGTGGAATGCAGTGGGTCTGAGTAAGTGGAGCTTGATCCTGCTGGCATCGAAGTAACCAATCAATTCCAGTGCTCCTGCTCCCCAGTTCCCACCTTGTTCACTTGCACGTTCCCTCCATTGAGGACTTGAGAGGCGCAGGCTGAGTAAACAAGGCACACTCCTGTCGTGAGTCCCACAAACAGGTCAGGGAAATACCCTGCTTCGATAACTGATCTAGGGATGAATGTCCTCATGGTCACTCTAAGCAGTGGTAGATCCAGCCTTGAGCTCAAACTACTGCTGAGAACTTAACACTCGGGGGCACAATTTGATAGGCAAGACTCAATGGGTGAGAATCTTAGTAACTCGACAAGATTGAGCCTTCATATTAGGAGTTGAACAGAAATTGGTGATTGAGTCAAAAACAGTCTAATTCAAAGCTTTCCATTATCGCTTACCTTCAACCTTTAGTTTTGATAGTCACTTCAACACAAACGACAGAAGTATACAACTGACAGAACCAGAAGCTATCACAACAGCTGGAACTGGCTGTATTTTGGCACCCAAACTGCTTAAAGTTCCTGTGTGTCAGTAAGCCCGCAGTTCTTGGTATCATTCGTAGATCCACCTAACCTTGTCCAGGTCATCTTCTCACAAACATCCTGACCTTGCCTATTGCCAATGTGTAGTCACTCCTTTTTGATAGCTGTACATATAAAATCTTTATTGGAAAATTTCAAAAATCACTTAAGCTGTCAATCCAGCAACACCCTTTGGGATCTGGGAGGACTGCTGCATTCTGCTTCAGGTGAATCCAGTGGTGAGCTCTGCAGGGGGTGTCTTACCTGTGGATTTTGGGGAGTGATGATCTGGTGCAATAATCCCAATCAAAACTTAAATGACCTGTGAGAACTCTTAGAAACAAACTCGAGGGCAGCTGAACCTGCTTTGGGAAGATACCTAAGAACTGCTGCCCATCTTCCTCCAGGTGGCTCAATCTCCCAGGCAGCTCATGTCTGGTGTCCAGGGCCATGGTGAACATCTTGTATTGCTCCTTAAAGGGTTCAGTTGCTGCCTCAAAGGGGCTGAGCATCTTGATTTGGTGGCTGAGGATGTCTGCCAGCTCCCACTGCCTCTGGCTGAAGCCTGTGCTTCAGCTTTTTTTTTCCCTGTAGCTTCTGCTGCTCTGCCTTTGAACTAAGCAAGACTGTTCTCCATCTTTACAGTTAGCAGAGTCGATAGTAATATTTGGGACTCTACTTCTATTACCTTGGAAAACTTGGGCTCTGAGGGGCAACAATGATGTGGACTTGGTTTTGACATTCCTTTCTAGCTGGAGTCTTACCACATTTGCCATGAATAGCAGAGCCAGGTCGGTGGAGTGGGGGCTGGGCTGTGTCCTAGACTGCAGGTCACCTTTTCTGAACCCACTGCCATCTGCTCTGCTTTCCTGGAGCAGGTTGGATTTCCTCTCACCTTGAGATACCTTCCCACTCCATGGTGCTTTAGTGTGGTGTTTCTTTTTAGGCAGGGTCTCTGTTGCCCAGGCTGGAATGCAGTGGTATGTTTACTGCAGCCTCAACCTCCCAGGCTCAAGTGATTCTCACCTCAGCCTCTTGAGTAGCTGAGACTGCAGGCGCACAAACCTATGCCTGGCTAACTTCAGATGGTCTTTAGCATATCAGGTGCGGAAGCCTTTTTTGTTACGCTGCGAGTGTCTAGACTCAACTACTCAACTGTGTAATCTTCTCACTTTCACTTTGGTACCACTAGGATCACTGGGACAAGCTGCAGAAGGCTTTTTACCAGTTCCCTGAGAAATGCAACTTCCTTCCTGCCACTCCAAGGCTGGACCTGACCCCTCACTTGCGGGTTGGGCCATGTTGTAGAGCTGCAGGAGGAACAGCCGTGGGCTAAATGGGTGCATCTCCCCACCCTAAGACGTCTTACAGAGAATGCAGTGCAGAACTTCATTCAGCTCATCTGTCTTGAGTTTCGGAGACATCAGTCTTGATCAGTGAATTCTTGCTCAACTCCTAAGAACTTATCTAGGACATGAATCGGAGTTGGCCTGCAGATGACAGGCTTGGAAAGAATGTTTTGACCCAAGACCACACCAGTCCTTCCTGAATGGGGTCTTCTGAGTGTCCATGTAGAAGACATAGACAAGATCTAACTACTCTTGTGCACCTGGACTTTATCAGCAGCATTCAAGGAAGGGCAGTCATGAGTTTTCGTAAAGAACTCAGAACTAGATGCTGTAACCTTTTCAACCATGAATAGGAAATCTTAACAGTTGAGTCCTCAAATAGAGGTTTCTGTTCTGTGCTATCCTACAGAATCTCAGGAGAGGTCAATGTCTGTGGGACTTGGGTTAGAGCCATGTGGCATGATATGCTCTGGTTGCCTGAAATAGATTTGGATGGACACTCTAATGCCTTCACGAGTACCAAAGTAATGAAACTACTGAGATCAAGAAAACATTAAAATGACTTCCTCCACCTAAAAACCATACCTTGAAATTGCCCAAGGTACGTCTTAGTGTTTCTTACAAACAAATAGGCTGGATATGGTGGCTTATGCCTTTGATCAGTACTTTAAGAGGTTGAGGTGAGAGGATCACTTAAGACGAGGAATTTGAGACCAGCCTGGGCAGTGTAGTGAGACCCCATCCCTATAAAACACAAACCCATGTTCAAAAATACCAGTGTAGGCCAGGCGCAGTGGTTCATGCCCGTAATCCCACCACTTTGGGAGGCCAAGCCAGATGGGTCACTTTGAGATCGGGAGTTCAAGACCAGCCTGGCCAACGTGGTAAAGCCCATCTCTACTAAAAATACAAAAATTAGCTGGGCTTGGTGGCACATGTCTGTGATCTCAGCTGCTCATGAGGCTGAGGCAGGAGAATCACTTGAACCCAGGAGGCAAAGTTTCCAGTGATCCGAGATTGTGCTACTATACTCCAGCCTGGGCAACAGAGGGAGACTGTCTCAAAAAAAAAAAAAAAAAAAAGTATACACTAAAAAGTGATGGTATATTCTTGTGGCAAAGCACCCCCCTCATTAAAACCCAAGGCCCAGCTGAGCCTTTCCCAGAGCAGGCAGGTGAGCAGGACTGGGGACAATGTCTAGGCCTCACCAGCTAGCAGGAAGTGGGGCCCACGTTTCCCTTTCCTCGAATGAGAGGCTTTGAAGGAGCAGAATCCTGGCTGGAATTTTAGTTACCCTGTGGAGTCTGTACATGCAGAATAGTCCCAGCCTTCACAGGAACCCAGAAGGGAAGACAGAGCTGAAGGTGCACTTTCCAGGTCCATATAGAAGTGGTGTAATTAAGAAACAGTTCTGCTTTCAGAAAGGACTTCTACTGGAGTTATCTCCATATGCCTTTAGATCATTTTGTCCTTGGGAGGCAGCACTGTCTTGAAAGGAACTGGGTCAATGGCAAAAAAGCTTAAATATCTTTATATGCAGTATTACTCCAGTGATACGGTTTATCTGAAGTGTATCTATAGCCACACCTCTAAAGTTCTGTACTGGGAATCTCCCTTACCCTCCACAAGATGTACATGGTAGAGTAACCCAGACCCTTATCCTTGAGCAATTCCAGCCATTGCCTGGCAAAGACGGAGGAAATCGAGGGCTAAGATTCAATGTTCTCCCTGGGTGTGAAAGTACCAAGTGGTGCCCC
This sequence comes from Alouatta palliata, assembly GCA_004027835.1. Classification (NCBI taxonomy): domain Eukaryota; kingdom Metazoa; phylum Chordata; class Mammalia; order Primates; family Atelidae; genus Alouatta; species Alouatta palliata. The sequence continues at coordinate 233,902 of PVKV010000278.1, forward strand.
CAATGACTTCCTCAAGCTCCAGACACTCTTTTCCAGATGCCCTCATGCTACAACAATAACTCATAACCAGATTCAGCTGCCTCTGCAGGTATAACTCCTGCCTGCCAATCTACTGGCAGGAACCTCGTCACTGCTACAGGCTGAATATTCCTTATTCAAAATGTTTGGGAACAGAAGTATCTTTAGGGTTTTTTTGAATTTGAGTATTTGCATTCACATGAGAAATCTTGGATGGGACAAGTCTAAACTCCACGTACACCTTCACCTAAAGGTTACTTTATACAATATTTGTGCTTGAAACAAAGTTGATACAAAACCATCAGAAAGTTAAAGGTGTCACTATCAGCCGCCGATCTGGACAATCGATAGCTTAGTATCATTCTTGACTTTGAGTTTGTATGCCACTGATAAGCATGACTACTTTCTTATTCACATGGCATTTAACAGTGAAAAGACATACGACTGATATAATGAAAAGTGCTCAGGGTAACTAGGTCCAGTAGCATCATCAGAATGCCCGCATCAGCTGTCAACACAAGTGGGCTTTCGGTCTACCTATGATGCTGTCTTTGATTAAAAGGTTACACTACATTTTCTTTACATAAGAAAACATCAGGCAGTTGAAGGACCAGGAAAATGGGCCCGTTAGGGATGAGACATTCCACTGACTGCCTTTTTAATGCTTCCTCCAGAGTCATCTACCTCATTTAAACAGTCATTTTTATTGATAAAATAAGGAGACTGATACAACTTAAGAGCAGTGTCTAGAGGGGTGCAATAAATGCCCACCAGAGAAGCAAAGAAAGATCTAAAATCCACACCCTATCATCAAAAATGAAACAGCTAGAGGAGCAAGATAAAAAAAAACCCTCAAAAGGTAGCATAAGACAAATAAGAGCAGAACTGAAGGAGATACACAAAAAAATCCTTCAAAAAATCAAATTCAGGAGACGGTTTTTTTTTTTAAAGTTCAACAAAATAGACCACTAGCCAGATTAAACAAAAGGGAGAAGAATCAAATAGATGCAATAAAAAATGATAAAGGGGATATCACCACTGACTCCACAGAAATACAAACTACCATCGGAGATTACTACAAACAACTCTATCCACATAAACCAGAAAACCCGGAAGAAATGGATAAATTCCTGGACACTTGCACCCTCCCAAGCCTAAACCAGGAAGAAGTTGAAACCTTGAACAAACCAGTAACAAGGGCTGAAGTTGAGGCAGCAATTAGCCTACCAACCAAAAGTCCAGATGCAGACGGGTTCACAGCTGAATTCTACCAGATGTACAAAGTATTCCAAACAATACAAAAAGAGACTCCTTCCCAAATCATGAGACCAACATCCTGATACCAAAACCCAGCAGAGACTTAACAAAAAAAAACTTCAGGCCAATATCCATGATGAACATAGATGCAAAAATCTTCAATAAAATACTGGCAAACAGATTGCAACAGCACATCAAAAATTTCATCCATCACGATCAAATAAGCTTCATCCTGGGGATGCAAGGCTGGTTCAACATACGCAAGTCTATAAACATAATCCACCACATAAACGGAACCAAAGACCAAAACCACATGATTATCTCAATAGATGCAGAGAAGGCCTTGGACAAAATTCAACAGCCCTTTATGCTAACAATTTTCAATAAACTAGGTATCAAAGGAACATCTCGAAATGATAAAAGCTATTCATGACAAACCTACAGCCAATATCATACTGAATGGGCAAAAACAAAGTATTCCCTTTGAAATCCGTTACTAGGCAAGGATGCCCTCTGTCACCACTCCTATTCAAGATAGTATTGGAAGTTCTAGCCAGAGCAATTAGGCAAGAAAAAAAAAAAGGGGGTATTCAATTAGGAAAAGTCAAATTGTCTCTATTTGAAGACATGATTGGATATTTAGAAGACCCTGACATCTCAGCCCAAAATCTCCTTAAACTGATAAGCAACTTCAGCAAAGTCTCAGGATACAAAATCAATGTGCAGAAATCATAAGCATTTCTATACACCAATAACAGACTAACAGCCAAATCATGAGCAAACACCCATTCACAATTGCTACAAAGAATAAAATACCTAGGACTACAACTAAGGATGTAAAGGACCTCTTCAAGGAGAACTACAAACCACTGCTCAAGGAAATAAGAGGAAACAAATGGAGAAACATTCCATGCTCATGGTTAGGAAGAAGCAATATCATGAAAATGGCCATACTGTCCAAAGTAATGTATAGATTCAATGTTATCCCCATCAAGCTACCAATGACCTTCACAGAACTGGGAAAAAACACCCTAAACTTCATATGAAACCAAAAGAGAGCCCTCAATAGCCAAGGCAATCCTAAACAAAAAGAAAGCCAGAGGCATCACGCTACCTGATTTCAAACTATACTACAAGGCTACAGTAATCAAAACAGCATGGTACTGGCACCAAAACAGAGAGAAAGCAATGGAACAGAACAGAGCTCTTGGAGGCAACACCACACATCTACAACCATCTGATCTTTGACAAACCTGACAAAAACAAGCAATGGGGAAAGGATCCCCTGTTTAATAATGGTGTTGGGAAAACTGGCTAGCAGTGTGCAGAAAGCAGAAACTGGACCTCTTCCTGACACTTTACATAAAAATTAACTCCAGGTGGATTAAAGACTTAAGCATAAGACCTAACACCATAAAAACCCTAGAAGAAAACCTAGGCAAAACCATTCAGGACATAGGCATGGGCAAGGATTTCATGACTAAAACACCAAAAGTATTGACAACAAAAGCCAAAATAGACAAATGGGACCTAATTAAACCCCAGATCTTCTGTACAGCAAAAGAAACAATCATTAGAGTGAACAGGCAACCAACATAATGGGGAAAAAATTTTTGCAATCTACCCATCTGAGAAAGGGCTACTATCCAGAATCTACAAAGAACTAAAACATTTACAAGAAAACCCATCCAAAAGTGGGCAAAGGATATGAAAAGACACTTTTCAAAAAGACACATGAGGCCAACAAACATGAAAAAATGATCACTAATTAGAGAAATGCAAATCAAAACCACTTTGAGATGCTATCTTGCATGAGTTAGAATGGCGATCATTAAAAAACCTGGAGACAGCATGCTGGAGAGGATATGGAGAAATAGGAACACTTACACAGTTGGTGGGAGTGTAAACTAGTTCAACCATTGTAGGAGACAGTGTAGCGATTCCTCAAGGACCTAGAAATAGAAATTCCATTTGACCCAGCAATCCCATTACTGGGTATATACCCAAAGGATTATAAATCCTTCTATTATAAAGACACATGCACATGTATGTTCATAGTGGCACTGTTTACAATAGCAAAGACCTGGAACCAACCCAAATGTCCATTGACAATAGACTGGACAAGGAAAATGTGGCACATATACACCATGGAATACTATGCAGCCATAAAAAATGATGAGTTTGAGTCCTTTGTGGGGACTTGAATGAATCTGGAAACCACCATTCTCAGCAAACTGACATGAGAACAGAAAATCAAACCCCATGTTCTCACTCATAGGCAAGTGTTGAACAATGACAACACAGGGACACAGGGAGGGGAGCATCACACACACTGGGATCTGTTGGGTGGGGGCCAAGGGAGGGACAGCAGAGTGTAGGGGTCAGGAGGTCGGGGAGGAATAACATGGGGAGAAATGTCAGATGTAGGTGATGGGGGACAGAGGTAGCAAACCACATTGCCATGTGTGTACCTATGCAACAATCCTGCATGATCTGCACATGTACCCCAGAACCTAAAGTACAATTAAAACTTTGTTCTAGTCCTTAAGTTCATTGCACATTCATACCATGTCATCTGTAGGTACTATTCTGTTACTACAATCACCTTGATTCAGAACCATTTCAGCTATTTCCCTGACAACAAACTGGAGCCTCACTATTCTTTTAAAAAAACATCTGTTTCTTCCAGCTTACTAATGGACTCTGAAGTTAACATGTATTTCATATGTAAAGGTCGTTTTTCTCATGAAAACCCTTCAAAGTTATTACTTTATTCATCACTGAATATAATTGCAGTCCAAAGGGGTATGTTCAGGCGCATACTAATCACTGTTCCAAGCATCAACAGCATGTGAGCATCTGCTATGCTAGGTTCCTTTTGAAAACCTACACCCTGCCTCTGTTAACAGCTGCTAGCATGCTGTTGAAAATGTTTTACTCTTGGTCTAAGGCTATCCTAGTCATGTGGCTGAATTAATGCAATTGCATTGTGAAAGCACATGGCATAAACACTATTTTAACAACTTTAGCTGGAAGATTAACAGAACAGTTATCGAGGAGTAACAATCCAGCTGTTGTCATCCAGTCTAGCTTCCCTGCAGTGAGTATGAGTTACTAGTACCAAATAATAAACTGGGGAAGATATCCCTAAATTATGCCCTTTTGTTAGTACAATAATTGGACTTGTAGGAAATGTCTTAAACAGTGAGGACACAAACTTTTGCCTATCATGACAAGTTTACACTGTTTTCATTAGCACATCCCAGCATAGTTACTCTTCTTGGCATCCTCAATTTCTGTAGGCTTTCCCATCAGCTGTAGTCAGTCTTTCAGTGGCAGTAATGCTAAAACAGTATTTTGTCAGCATCATTGAGCTGTCCTGGCATCAGACTTTCACAAGAACTGACCTTGGCAGAATGACTAATGAATTTCTTCACTGCTTTGTGATCAGACGTCTTTACTGCCGCAAATTTTTTGAAAACTTACTGCCATGTCTTTAAAACTTCAGAACGTGCAGGTTTGTTACATAGTTATACATGTGCTATGGTGGTTTGCTACATCCATCACCCTGTCATCTGCTAGGTATTTCTCCTAATGCTATTCCTCCCCAAGCCCCCTCTATCCCTCCATCTATCCAACCTGTAACTCATGATTTGGTTCTAGAGAATTTGAGGAATGCTAACTTTCATACTATAGAAATTTATATGAATAAACTTTTGAACGTTTATTGTATCAAAAAAAACTTGTTCCCAGCCTGTTGAATATTCAGTTTCCTCTAATTTTCAATCCCAGCCCACTCTGGGGCTTTGTGATCTCTGCTTGTTTCATAATTAGCACAGCATTGAGTAACATGTGTTCACTGCCATGCTGACGATCTACTCTTGACCACGATTACCTTCACTTATAGCTTTAATGTTTTTCTACTATTCACTACTTTCAGCATGAACTTCACTAGCTTTTTTCTCTTCAGGTCACATGGTGATCATTCCATATGGTGGTCAATACTATAAGATGCTTCCCACTCTGCTGTTCAGGTTTTCCAACAGCTTGACTTTCTGTGCTACAGATAAACAAATCCTGCCTTTTTATCACTGTTATCCACAAGGCTGTCTATAGGACTTGACTCTTCCAACAGTATCTCTATACCAGAACTTAGAATAATCTAATATACATGGCATTAGGGCATCATGGGAAACCTGCCATTGGTATGCCCAGCCTGCACACGTGCCATCTGATTACCCTTTGTGGCATGCTTGTATGGGGAAATCTTCATGTGCAGAAAAGATGTATTGCAGCTGAAGGTGCTGGGAGGGTCTTTTTTCCCCCTTGGAACACAAATGGTGTGCCTGTATTTCAACCTGACATATGGGATCAGATGTAAAATTTTCAACTTGTACCATGTCAGCACTCAGCTGTGGATTATGAGCTTTTTAGGTTACCCAGCCTGTATGTGCTTGGTCACTTTGAACCTGACCTCAAATGCCCTTAATGTGTATTGGAAATCTCTCCTACCTTGTTCTGGAGCCAGGACCTTTAACTTAAGCATGCAGGGATGGGAAGCACAAATTCTGCTAGTAGGTCCCTGGAAGACAATGTAATGAGCCAGTCCAACTCGCACCCATGGTTCCTAGACCCCTAGATAACATCAGATAGGAATAGGAGGAATGGAGCTATAGACTCTAGTTGGAAACCTGATACAATAGAAACATGGCTTTATATTAAACAGCAAGCTTCTGAGAAAAGTATAATGTACTATTGCAGGAAAAGTGACTGCTTCCTTGAATCATATTTTCTAGTTATTAGAGCTTAAATCTCTTAACACTGAGAGCCCATGATGTGACCAGCCTGATTTTCTGATGTTGAGGGCCAGCCTCATGAGAAGTCTGCATCTGGTTTTTCTTTTCAAGGTTCAAGAAGTATTTGAAAACGACCTGGCCTGCTGCCTCACCTAATCAAAGAACTGTGACAAACGTTAAAGGGGTATTTGACAAATAGGCAGGTGTAAGTGATCATCTGATGGTTCTGGTCTGCCCTGAGATGATGTAACGACACCAAAACCTGGGCTACTCCAGTATATAGGATGACCCTAGGACTGAACACGGATTAGAAACACCTTCAAATAACCTCTACTTGATTTCCCAATTTGGTCAAAGTGGCATACCTCCAAAAGTGTTATGACTCTTCATGAGGAGCCAAGTGGTGTCAAATGCAGTTACTGTGGGATAGGTGTCAGGGATGAGCTCACTGGATGGGACCTAGGGTCAAATTCCTGTGCACTCAGACTTCATGTTTATGTCTTTATTATGGGGACTTTGGGCATCTGTTCTCCATGTGTCTGTGAGCCTGCTATTTAGTTGGATATAGAGCTCCACAACTTTAACCCTGGGCTGGCTGTATTGGCTAGCTTGCCCAACAACCTGTATCACTTGAGTCCATGGCCTCTAGAATTTTCTAGAACTCCAATTAGTTGAGGTAGATATAAAAAAGAATGATCAGTTTTTACAGTAAGACTGTTAGCTTCTCAGTCCCTTGTTAAGGTGCTAGTATCTCTGAAGGCCAAGTTGTAACTTACTGAATTGAACATGACCACCAAAAAGCAAAACTTGTCTGTTTAAAACTGGAACCATCTTTATATATTCAAATGAATACATCCAGAAACACTGACCATCTGAAAAAAAGACCCTCTGGGCTCAGAAGACAAGTTGTGTGCTTGGTCATTCTAACTTTCTAAAGTTAGAATGACTCCAAGAGAATAGTTTAAACGTTTTGTTTCTGCTTTTTCACTGCAAGGGAGCACCTTTTCTCATACCTGAAGGCCCCGCTGGGCTCATTCTTATGGAAAAAGTAGATTGTGAAGCAGGGCTTCATTAGCAGGGCCTTACTTTCACCAGCTGCAAGAAGGGGCCAAGTTTTTCCCTTGGTGTATGATCCTCTGAAAGGCATTAGCACTAAATGGTATGCCCAGAGCTGGAGACAAGAGCTGTGCCCCTACAGCCTACTGCACCCCAAACTGCCTCACAAGTTGGCAAACATGCATCAAAGAATCTGTAGCTAACCATGCTTGGTGGCCATCTTAGCCAAGAGGCCACCCAGTGCTCTGTAGCCTTCAGAGTTGTGGGACAGATTGGCTATCTAAGTGGGCAGAAAATCCCCCATGCTGGGTGAGGTGCTATCTTGGTGTGCAGGCCCACACCTGTGGTATACAGCCATGATGAGGATGTGCCTGTTCTTCAAGAGTCACAGGGCTGCTGGAAACTAGAAGTGTGTTCGCCTAAGTACTGTGCAGTCTGAGGGACCTATGCTAGTCTCACGTGGTGCTTACACCAGCATGGATGCTGCCTGCCCCAGTCTCTGGCCTGTGCATGGGTCAGTCATCTTAGTGCCGTGAGAGAGAGATGTATACCTTGACGAACCCAAGTTCCGATCTTAACGTGCTAAACTTCTCTGTGGTATCTTTGTAGACTCAATTCCCCTGAGAAAGGGTTTAATTTCCCCTAGAAACACCTTGTAGCTGGCATCCAACAAGATATTCTTTGAGGTTTGCTTTCAAATGCAGCTACACATCCTTCAACTTGACAGTCTCAATTTTCAGATGCATATTTAACCAACATATGTATGGACTCGGCCAAATGTGGTCTTGTTAGCCTCAGGTCTAGAAAGTAATTTTGGGATTAAAAATGACTTCACAGAAACTTAGACCTTCCTTTGAATTGCTGTTGATGAAAGTCATGCTGGCTCACAATAGATGCTGTCTGTAACCACTGGGATTTATCCTAATACAGTTCTGAGACTTCATTTACCATAGAGCTTTAACCTTTTAACTGCTTAAATTGTGGCTTTCCAGTATCCTTTGACTTGTCAATTGCCCTACTTAAGGTGGAGAAGCAGTATGGCAAACAGGCAGAAACAAGCCGCCTAGTTATTTCAGCAACTAGGAAGCTGTAGATATTGTCTGTGTTCCTATGAAAAGGATATTGGCATGTGCTATAACACTGTCTTTGCAATACTGATGCCATCTTCTGACAGGGAACATCTCATGCTAACCTTACCAAAATGAGTCTGTATAGTTTCTCCATTTTATAAAAGTTAAAATATTCAAAGTGATGGAAGCTACGTTACCTTATGAATGTCTCCAGCTCATTCTGAATCAATTAGACCACCATGTGGGTAAATATGGTGGCCTTTGAGCAGCCTGGAGACTTTTCAAGGCTCTGCTAGTCATGTAAGCATGTTCGCATTCAGCCCCAGGTTCAATGTTGACTAAAAGGATTGGCTTCATCTGTAGCCTTATTCTCATGCTTGTGACAAGTACAATTCATAATGATACGGTCTTCTGGCTTAGCTGGGATTGGAAAATCTTGTGCTTCCAGTCTCTGTAGCCCACAGCTGGTGCTGAAGATGCTTTTGACTTCCCAGCACTAAGTGTATGGGATCCTGAGATATGGGGCATTTGTGTGAACAGGGCCAGCCTACGGATGGTGGAACCCCAACTCTACTTCTGCACAGAATGGCCTTTTCCCAAGAATTCTTTAACAATTTTAGAACATGGCCATATGAAGCTGGCATTGTCACTTCCTAGTGCCCAGTTTAGCTTCAGATGCTTTTGAGACAAGCTCTTGGGCTTTGACTGGGGTAGACCACCTCAGTAGAACTGCCTGAATCTCACGGGGAGTGTCCACTCTGTTAGAAATTCACACTGTCATTTTTTGGCACTGTCACTAATGAGACTTTGTTGAATGAGTTAAATGACAGCAGTTTTAGTGACAAGCCCAGATAGAGGGTGGTTTTTCTTATCTGCAGGTGAATCACTAGGACTCTTACCTTGGATTCAGATCACTATTTCCTCAGATGACTTCAGAGCCTTCCCTAGACTGAGATCTGTTTGTAGTGGTTCTCTAGCCTCCAGTTCACCATTTGTTTTCATTCTCCTCCTTTCCATGGCTTCTGTTTCTGAAATTCTATGTTGATCTAAAGTATCGTGAAAGCAGAAACTTCCACGGCTGTTGCTGGTGAGATTGCATCTTTCAGTCTCTGGTATGATACTGTTTACATACAGCAGCTTCCCTGGAAGTAATGGCTGTTTTCCTTGAAGGAAACGTATTGCTTTTATCAGAGCTTATGATCAGCCAGAAAAAACTTTAGATGCTTGCTTCTATTGAAATGGCTTTAGGCATTGTCTCTAAAGATCAAATTAACCTCTTGTGACCAGGAACTTCATCCTGGACAATGTTAAAATTATTAAAATGTGATTTTTAGACCCTGTTTGAATATTCTATGCCATTGACCTTATTCCAGAATTAAAGCCTAAAAGAAAAACACTTCATATATTAAGGAGAAAATGACAACTGTCTTTTTGCTAACCACTCTGCTTTTAAATCACTTAATTTCACTTTCATATGGATTTTTGAGCCACAGATGAGAATTCCTCAGGCAGTAAACCCTTCTAAGCCAGGGGATTTGGGAGTCTAGGGTTTTGAGCTGGGCATCACTAGGACCTTATAGGTCTGGGTTCATTCTCCAAGAACCTGGAGAGACAGGTATTTGATAACAATTTGGAGGAACACTGGTAAAAAGAGTCTTCTGGGTTGCACAGGTCTCAGATTTGTGGGCCTATCACTGCCTGGCAGTCTGCTGCTTATACTAAAAGACCAAGGACCATCAGATTGATCCAAAAACTATGTGCCTATAAACCGGAAATGTATCCAACAGCTGAGATCTAATCAAAGTGTTTATCCTTCACACCTGAGTCTGAGCTACTTGATAAATACCTACCAAAAACCTGCCCATCTTCATACCACCATTCTTGAAGCAAGTACATAACTGTATTACTGCAGTGATAGTGACCACTGCTCAGACTAGAAAGTCTTCATGACCAACAGCTACCCCCGTGAAGCATTTTTCAAAATATTTGAGACAAGTGTAGGCTTCTCCTGGCCAAGATAGAATTACAGGACTAGACTTCTGCCTGAAACAACTAAAAACAGATAAAACATATCGAGTCTGAAAACTGTTCTCTATCAAGAACACAAGACTGATGCCTAAGAGGGGAAATAAACAAGATGACCCTGTAACTTGCCCAGCTTATTGGCTGGAGATGTCCAGAATGCAGCCCAGGCAGAGGCAACACAGGCTTGCAATCTCCCCGAGTTAAATTCTGCCCGGCCCAGGTAACTAGAATTAGGGCAGAATGCTGGAGGAGACGGCCACACATAGAACACCCCAGAGACCCACAGAGGGTCCCCATTGAATCTTCAGGTGAATGCTGAGCTCCAAACGCATGTGAAGAAACTACCAGAGGCCGGGGGAAAACCACCCAAAGGGACTTAAAGGAAATGATCCTTGGAACTCACATAGCACTTGGAATAATTCTATTCTTAGCAGCCAGCATAGAAACCTAACATGGGACATAGGCCAAAGTACTGAAAGGTGTTGCCTCAGTAGTGGAGTAAGTTCTGGACTAGAGCTGTCTTAATACTGACAAAGCCTAAAAGCAAAGCTCAAAAGGATTTAGCTGACCAAGGTAACTATCCTAGAATAAGGTACAAGAATAATTCTAGAAATAGAAAAGTATCCAAAGTCACAATGTCAGGCATCCAATCAAATGTGCAAGCATACAGAGAACACATATAACTCATGACTCGATGTGTTGGCTCATGCCGGTAATCCCAACATTTTGGAGGCTAAAGCAAGTGGATTGCTTGAGGCTGAGAGTGAGACAAGCCTGAGCCAATATAGTGAGACCTCATCTCTCCAAATCTTTACAGCTTAGCTGGGCTTGGTGGTGTGTGCCTACAGTCCAGCTATTCAGTCTGAGGCAGGAGGATTTCTTGAGCCCAAGAATTGAGATACAGCAAGCTATGGATTATACAACTACACTCCAGCCTGGGTGACAGAATGAGACCCCATTTCTAAATTACAAAAGTACAACTCAATAAAAACAGATCTAGAAATTATAACTAGAACAGGAACACTAAAACAGATACCTACATCCCATATGTTCAGGAAAGTAGAAAACCGAGCATGTTAAATGGAGGTGTGAAAGATTTGAAAGACAAGACTAGTGACTTCCGAGAAGCTACGTGGTATAGCTTACTCATACCTAGGCTAAATGGTATGGTCTACTGCTCCTAGGCTACGAACCTGGGTGGCATATTACTGAACACCATAGGCAACAGTATTTGCATCTTAAAGCATAGTAAAAACAGTGGAAAGGGTAAAGTATACCTGCACAGGGCACTTACCATGAATGGTGCCTGCAGGACTAGCAGCTGCTGTGAGTGAGTGAATGTAAAGACCTAGGATGATACTGTACACTACCGTACACTTCATAAACATCATACACTTAAGCTACAATAACGTCATAAAACTTTAGTAGCAAGTTACCTTACTGTAACTAAAACTCTAACTGAAATTTTGGTAATATTTAGCTTAAAACACTGTCCATACATTACAAGAATGTCTTTATCCTTATTCTATAAGCTTGTTTCTATTATACCTTTGTTAAACTAAGACACAAGCACACAAAGTAGCCTAGGCCTACACAGGGTCAGGATCACCAGTAGCACTGTTCCCTACCTCTATACTTTGTCCTGCTGGAAGATCTTCAGAGGCAATAACATGGATGGGGCTGTCCTCTCCTATGATCACAATGCGTTCTTCTGGAATGCCTCCCAAAGGACCTGCCTGTGGCTATCTTACAGTTAACTTTATATGTAGAAGGAAATACTCGGAGTAGACCAACCAATAAGCAGTCACTTAAGTATCACGTATTGCACAAAACTGTGCCATACTTTCAAATGACTGGCAGTATATTAGATTTGTGTACACCAGCATTGCTGCAAACATCAGTAATGCATTGCACCACATTATGACAGCTATGACATCACTAGGCAACAGGAATTTTCAGCTCCACTGATCTTACGGGAACACCATTGTATACACGGTCCACTGAGTGGAGCACTGTGCTACATGACAGTAACTGCAGTCCCCAAAGGCAGTGGACAAAAACATGGCTACAATGTTCCAAACTTCATGAAAACCATAAACCCACAGATCCCAGGAGCTCACTGAACTTCAAGAAACATGACGAATAGTTGCTTGTTTTTAAGCAGTCTTAAAGAGATGCCCACGGTCTTCCGGCTTGAATTGCTTCTAAAGAAATGTTTCTCATTCTTCACATTATACTTTAAAATTCCCTTAACTAAGGTATTCCATAAGGTATTGAGAAAATCTGACAACCTACCTACTCCTAGTGAATCTTATGCAAAAACCAAACAATTCTTACAGCTTCTGTTTTTCCATCTTTAATCATCAGCAGACTTGTGTTATGGTATAAGAAATGCTAAAGAAATTCAGGTAGGAAAAAAATAATGCCAAGTAAATCATCAAATAGTGAATGTGTAGGTCAAGACTTCATCAATTTATTTTAAAGATAACTCAGTTTAAAACAATGTGTCAGAGTTTATAACATGTAGAAGTAAAATGACTATAGCACAAAGGCTGGGGGAAGAGAGAAATACAGCTTCTTGTATGTGAAATGGCATAAAATAGCTAGACTGGGAGTCTAAGCATACTGGAATCCCTAGAGCAAGCAAAAGTTACACTAAAAAGTAGGCGAAGGAGATAGAATAACGAAAGAAAGCAGGCAGAAAAATGAAAACAAACTACAGAAAATGACGTGTTTAAATCCAAGCACAAAATAAATATATGGTTCAAATAACACTATTAAAGTGTGGATTATCAAAGTTCATAAAAATGTTTCTTGTAGGCAGCCTATAGTTGGATCTTTATCCAAAGACACAAATGGTTAAGGATGGGAAGATATACCACACTAACACAAGTCAGAAGAAAGCTGGAGTTGCTATGTCAGTATCAAAACATCTTGGAGTAAGGAGTGTTACCAGGCATGAAGGCACTCTACGATGACAGTAAGAATTAGACTAGATATGTAACATTCAAATTTGGAGTTGATATACTCAATTTCCTTTCATTACTGCTTACAAACCGGCTGTAGCTACAGAATTTTTTCCAATGTGTCAGAGCTGAGGTTAGAGCAGCTAACAACTAGCTCATCTAACAAAAATGCTATGTCAAATAAACTAGTCTTTGGTTAAGCACCTTGCCTTTTAAACACGAAAAGACCAAAGTGAACACTTGGCTTATTAGTGGCATTAAGGGGCAAAGATAGAAAAATGTACAAATAGGAAAAGCTTGAGACAACACAAACGGACAGTAAAAACAAGGAAATGTATGTTCTCATATAAAACCTTGGATACATTTGTCACACTGACTTAAAAAAAAAAAAAATCCTGGTTGGCAAGAATGGGGAGAGGCATATTATACAAAGGAATATGAAGAAATGTTTTCCTTAAATGGGGATAGCAAATCTTTAGATACCAGGGTCTTTAGTCCTTCCTGGTTACACATTGTATATACTTACCCAAACTTATGCAGTCTTTTAGAAATTGAGATTATGCTGTTTCCAGGCCGAAATTAGGTACCCATTGTGTTGGGGATCTCCAAACAATACTCAGTGTCAATGACTCACAATTAGGACTCACAGTACAGCCATGGCTGTGCTCGTGACTATTGCTTACACGATGAAAGAGCCAAAGCACAATCGGCTAAGAGAAAAGGCACTGGGGAAAGGTCTGGAAGAAAACGCAAGCTTGACTGCCCTCTCCCAGTGCAGTCACCCAGCACAGGCTTAACTCCCCCAGCTATGAGTACAACTCATGATGTGTCTTCTGCCAGGGAAGCCCGTTAGAAACTCAGCAGCTAAGGTTTTAATTGAGGTCTAGCCACAATAGGCATCCTCTGCTTTAGTATATATTCCAATCCCAAACTCCAAGAAAAGGTGTTCATCTTGTACCACGTTGGTTGCACAAGTGACTTACGCATAGTGAATCATTCTCACCAGGGAGTGATGGGAACTTGCAAAAAACCCAAGTTCAAGTGAGCATCCTGCTATGGTAACTCTTCTATGCATCTGCCTTCCCAGATTGGGCCACTTCCCTTTCTCTGCATCCTTAGAGTCCTTTTGCTGAGAATCTGTTCACCGAAACCCGTCTTTTGGATGCGTTGATGCTGTTCCCTTGTGAATTCCGGGTTCTACAAATAGCAATCCCCACAGGAGCCCATTTTAGCAGTCTCTAGGGTCAGACTTATGGTTAGTACTTCACTTTGCAGTGTAAATTGTCAAGGAGGTATCTCCTTGGGATAGCGTTCAACTTAGCTATCAAGTCATGCTAGAAGAATGGGCAACATGGCTCTGCTACACAACCTCTCAGTAGCATGAAATTTCCTAGCAGAAATATAGTTCTAGCAAAGCCCTATACTTGTAGCAGAGTCTAAATGAATTGTAAGAATTGCTGGATCTTAGTCAATGAACATGATCCTAGACTGGAATCAGTTATGAGGAATTTGACATGGTGCTTCCATGCATGGTCAAGAAGTACTGTGTGGATCCTACTGGGAAAAGGCTGAATAATAAATCTCGGAACTGAGAGGACTATCAGCTTATGAAGACATGATTATGGTAGGAGAGAGCCACATTTGAGCTTTCATATGAATATTGCCTCTGTTTCTGTTCATAAGCAGGCACTAGAAGCATGCAGAATAACTCAGTGCTGTTCTATGCACCTAGCTGTCCTAGAGAAGATCCCATTCAAACCAATAACTCAGGCAAACACCTTTGGCTACTGAGGCCTTCCCACAACAAAATAAGGGAATCGCACTGTCCTTTTTCCCCTGAGATGTGCCCTTTGAGCCAGTGGCCCAGAAAGAAGCTCCAAGGGAGGACAGGCACAGTCCTCAGCCTCTAAAACATAGCTGGAGACTGACTTGTTCACCTTCAGAATCCTTGGCTATGAGGATCCCTGTAAGGCCAGATGTGCTACCATACTTGTCACTTATCCTTCACTCATAGGAACTCATACCTCTAGGCATGCTCAGGACTGAAGCCAGTTCTAAGTCCTAGCTCCCAAAGAACAAATTTATGCTCTCTCAACCTGGCTCTGTCAATGTCTCAATCTGCCAGCTTTGCTATTACCTGTGTCCCCTTGATATGGGCCTATCCATCTTAAGATTTCCGGGGTGGACCTGGACTCTTCCCTCACCTGTCTTATTCATGAAACAGCCAATAAAGCCCATTGAATCCCCAGAGGAAAAGCATGGTGCAGGACTGCAGTCGACGACCATTTCACCAAGTTCTTATGGAGATACTTGACTAAAGATGCCAAGAGAACCTAGTTTTCATTTACCAGCTTGGTATCCTTTTTGTGGGGAAGCTAGTGCTGACAGTAATCAGCAATGTCCTTCACCCTCAGGCAGCAGCATGGACCCTAAAGAGCCTATGCCAAGAGAACCAGGAGTTCTTCTGGTTACTGAACACCTTAAAAAGCAACCAACAAAAGGTTCTTCACTCACCAGGAAGAGCATAGCTCTCCAACAGTCCTGTGAGTATACCCTCAGACCAAAGGTTTCTTGGGCTGGGATAATCCTCTTCTGACCTATACTTAAGGGGAAGATGAAGATGAAGTTAAGGATTCATCATGGCTTGTACAAATGTCAAATGTGTTTAAATTTACATGTATCTCTTTTGATCCTAAATTATCCCTGAAAGTGGGATATGAACTCCTGCTATCCATAGTTTTACATGGGGAAAATAATGCAATTTCAGCCACCCTAAAAAGCCCAATCAATTTCCCCCATGTAAAAAACCCTCTTAAAACCCATAACAATCTAAAGAACTCAAAAAAAAAAAAGCATTGTTTTTTCTAAATAACATTTAATGAACTAATTAGGTATCTGTGTACAGTACACAATGGTGTTAGACAGTACAGCATGAATTATGACTTGCTTCTATACCACAATAAATACTACAAATAGTGATGGTATGAAGTAAATGCTAGCATACTTCAAAGTAAAACTATGGGCTTCATCAGTGGAATGTTTAGTCACTTTGCTCTTTAGGTTAAAGGGGAATGAGAGTTCACTAGAGAACAAAAGAGAAAGTTAGCCAAAAATCAACCACCTCTGAAGTCAAGGAATAGTAATCCTGTGGCCCGAAGTGGATGAATGCGGTCTACCATCTGAAGCCATAGAACAAGAGTCGTGGGGTATGTTATGTTCTGTTCGCAATTATGTGGCTCCAGACTGTGTGCTCTTGCGTGAGTGATCATGACAAGAGAAGCATTGTATTCAAACCTGCAGTCATGATTGCAGTTTAAGGATTTTAAGGGTTTGGCATTATCTAGCCTCTTCCTAGTGACAAGTATCAAACTGAATGTGTTCTTCAAAGGCAATTTCTTGGTTCTTGCTAATGAAAGTGGGTTTAAGTGACTATAAATGTTAAATAGTCACTATTTAAAATTCTGCAGTCCCAGAAATTTCTGTGGGGGTAGTATAATTCTCTGGAAATAGGGAGCCAGACATTGCTTAAATAATAATTTGTTCCTGTGTCCTAATAGATGGAACAGAAATAAAAACCTTAGGCATAGGGACTTCAAGTTCTGGTCATCCCTACGTGAATGCAGTGGAATGAGCTCTGAGATACTCTTGAGACTATACAACTAAGTTCCTAGTAGTGGGATTTTTTCACCTGAGAAGTTAGCGCCACCCCCTCTATGGAAACCTGGGCTGTCTTCTATCCCTGTCCTGTGGGGCTCTGGAATGGCCCTCGGTGGGTCTGAAAGTAGATTCTAAGCAAAATGCTCTAGTTCTTCCCAAAGGCCTTTCCAGGATGGATTACTGGGATTGGTGTGGTCAACTTAGTTTTCCCAAAGGGGCATGAATGTGAACCCTCGCTGGAGGGTCAGCCCTTCCTTGAGAACTACTATCAATGTAGAGATGCCCTTTCTTATAAGGGCATCTCCACTTTGATCTGATGCCTGTACCAAGCCTATACCAAAGCTCTTATATCCTAGTTGAGTGGGAAGAAGGAAGTTTTGAGTCTCACTTACTTCAAGCAGTGGTGTTCTATTCTTCATAGGGAAGTCTACTGGCCTGTGAGCTGACCTTCTCATAATAGTCAACTCACTTTGTGTCTATCTTCTGTCTACATACCATCTGCCTGGTATCCCCCATACAAATACCTCTATCAGTATCCTATCTGGAGATAGAATCCGTCTGATTACCCATAGGCATAGGCAGGGTTGAGGGAACCAGCAAGAGAAGTTGGTGTGTCCCTCTGCTGTCTCGGGACTTCATGACCACCCCAACCCCTCCCAGAGCTGAGAGGATGAGGGAAGTAACCAGTGCTCCTGGGCCTGACTATGAGCTGTTATGGAAACTGAGGTCAGAAAGGGATGTGTGGCCCCTAGCTGGGAAGAAGGTGATGGACTACCTTCTCTTTCCATCACCTGCTGGTGCCTCTGACTGACTACATCTACTTGCTGTCTTGCACTGTCTTCTAGGTAAAGAAAAACAGGTGATCCTCTGAGCACAGGACAGAGTGAAGAAGTTCTCAAGGAAGGGCTGGCCCACCGAAGATGTCATTTCTTACAAGGACATCTCCACTTTAATCTGATACATGAAGATATCTTTCTCTCCTTGGATCTAATTCCTGAACACTGTCATTGCATACCAAAGCTCTTATATCCTGGTCAAGTGGGAAGAAGGAAGTTTTGAGTCCCAGTTACTTCATGCAATGGTGTTCTGTCCTTCAGGAAGTCTACTTGCCTGTGTGCTGACCTTCTCATAGTCAACTCCCCTTCTGTCTACACACCATTTGCATGGAATCCCTCATACAAATACCACTATAAGGATCCTAACTGGAGATAGAATCCATCCCTGATAACCCATAGGCATGGGCAGAGTTGAGGGACAGCAGGAGAAGTTGGCGTGTCCCTCTGCTGTTTCAGGGCTTCATGACCACCCCACCCCCTCGCAGAGCTGAGAGGAGGGAGAAGTAACCAGTGCTCCTTGAACTGAAATGTTATCATGGAAGCTGAAGTCATAAAGAGAAGTGGTCCCTGGCTGGGGAGAAGGCAAAAGACTACTCAACCTCCACTTTCTATCACCTGCTAGTGCCTCTCATTGACTACATTTACTCTCTTGCCCTGTCTTCCAGGTGAAGACAAACAGGTGATCCTCTCTGAGCACAGGACCGAGTGAAGAATGATAGACTTGATCTCTAGAGGCAAACCAAATAATCGGCACACCCACTCAGAGATCCTGCTGCCAGCCTATTTTGGCCTATGCTCAACTATAAGGAGGAAGATTGACGCTTCATGGTATCAGAAATGTATATGATCCTCCCTACCACTGGAACCCCCTGCACTAGGGTGGCCCCTGCATCCTTAGAGTCTACTTCCGCTGTGGTCTTCCTGCCTGACTTCATCAGGAGATTCTCTCCACACTGTGCCCGATACAATTGATACAATTGTCCTATCCAATCTCATGACGGTTGTTTCCATCCTTGATATTCCTGCTGGGGCCTCTTCCTGCTTAAGTTCTTTGTCGTTCTGCTGCTGTGACTGTCCTCGACTCTATACCTCCTGTCCCTACTGCTACATTAAAGCCCCTTGCCAACAAGAGATCAAAAAAGGCATGATATTCTCAGTGCCGTGAGAATATTCCTGGCTTTTCTGTTCTCACTGGAATGTAGTTCTCTAGCTGTGGTTCTCTGTACAATGAAAGCTGCATACGAGAAGGCAAAACTATATGGCTTAAAAAGCTGAAGGTGCAGGGAGCTAAACCGAACTCTGGGATGGCGGCTTCATTGACAGAAATTAGCATCTTTGAAGTATCTCCTATCCCTACGGCCTGTTCTTTGTGGGTGCGGAAGATGCCTGGGGTTCTGTCTACCTCCATTGGGTTCTTTGCCATTTTCACAGCCACTGGCTCCCAAGACACGTTCCCTCTTCACAGCCAGTGCCCTATCGTTGAAGGATGGGCCTCGGGCTGTCTTGGCTGCACACATGGAGAAAATCCAGGGTTTTCTGGCCAACAACTGAAGTATGTAGGGGTATGAATACTCCAGCTACTTGACACGCACAAGGCCAGTGGAAGATATGTATGCTGTCTCCAGGGCCCTGCTGTGGAATTGAGCTAGTTACCCTCTGTGGGACTTTGTGTGATGTTTATATCCTTGTATACCTCCTTCTCTCACTAGTTCCACTCCCTTGAGTGGAAAGATCCCCACTAGTGGATCCTAAGAACATTTGGCAACTTGCATCTAGATCCCAGAGAAGACCCTAAGATGGGCATGCCCAGGGTACCCATGTGGTCTTTGCTTGGTATCCAGCACTACAACCACAAGTGTCCCTCAAAGACTTGTAGAGAGAATAGATATAGCTATTAAGCTCAGTTTAACTTTAAGATGGGCCTAGCACTTATTTTAAAATAGAGGTAGAGATGCGATTTGAGCCTGGATTTGTCCAGATTCATAGTTAAAAGCAAACTGTCATCAAATAGCACATGTGAGAATGAAACATGGAAGTGAGGAGAGGATTACCCTTCATTCTACTTAGCAATCATCTTCTCATCCAAAGTACCCTGGGTTGCAGCCAGCTCTGGCTCCTTGTGCTGGGATCATCCCCTATCAGGCAGTTAAACTTATAAAATAGATGTACTAGATGAGGTTCGTCTGCATGTAGGAGGAAAGCTTACGGGACAGGCTTCTGGAACGCAGATCTTACCCTAATCAACAGGGTGACCTGCATAAGTATGGCTGTACTTGAGTGTTCACTTTGAAATTAATCGTGTTTTATACTATTCTATATGCTTATGATTTACCGTAAAGCTAAAGATCATAATTTTTCCTAGTGGGAACTCTGCTCAATCCTCTCATGATACTGCTAAAATAAAATGCAGAGCTTATCAGCTGAGTGGCATAGGGGGATAAGACTTCAGATACTACCTCCATTTCATGCTACTAACAATTTGGAATTGCTTTTTCCTCTTCCCAAGTCAGCTAACTTGAGAAAAGGGGTGATGCAAGAAGTCATGTGTCACCCTAAACAGCTTGGCTCTGTTCTCTTCCTTCCACCCAAAAAAATCCCTCAGCTTAAGGCTCTTCCCTGAGGATGACCATGGCACTTGCAGCTGCTTGTCTGGGGTGGCTGATCCTCTCTGGAACCACTTTCCTCCCAGGTACCAGGTATCTAGCTCAGGTCTCAGCCACTGCCTCTGTTGGTAAGGCCATAAATCCGAGGGGGGCCCCCTGAGGGGGTCGGGCCTGGTCAGCCTGTTGATGGAATTAGAGTAATACCTGAGGGAATGGGGTGTTTGTATTAGTTTTGGCTCTGGAGCTGAAGGAAGAATACTAGTGTTTAGCTTCTTGATAAATTCAGCACCAGCACATCCTGGGACAGCAATTACCTTTCAAAGATTCTTCAGGATGGGTTGGGGTGGAGCTCCCTGGGAAGGTGTGGCTACCTGAGCAGGCTTGTCCTGCCTGATATGGGAGGTGAAGGAGAAATGAAATTAACAGGATGTAGGGAGGCTGGGCATACAGCTACAGGTGGCGTTGCATATGAAACCTTTTATACACACTTGTGCACTCTCAGATCCCTTATCTACTGTACCCTACCACCCTGCTTTTTCCTTGGGGAGTACATTGATTTGTGCTAGCAACTGCTTACTGGAGGACCCAGTTGTTAGAGCAGACACTTTCTCCTGGATGTCGGGTGAAGCCTATGTAGGATAAAAGGGGAGAAAGCAGGCAAGGAGAGCCTCGTGTTGTAATGCAGATACAAGGTCTCGAGCCCCAGTGCGGTGCTCCAAAGACTGCTCAAAGCTGTGCTGCATTAGCCAGAAATGGCCAGGCACTACTATCCCGACTGCTCAGTCATCAGCTGGAGTTGCCTGGGGAGACCACAGTGACATGAGTGCCGTGATGGATCCCAAAGGCACTGCAGTTCCTACAGCTGAATGCCAAGGCTTGCCTTGAAAAGCGATCCAAGTAGCACATCTCCAGGGCTGTCACATGGAGGTTTTTAATGCACCCTTCCCCCTCTAAATGCTGGAGGAAGCTAAAAGCTTGTAGTCTTCCTTCAGGTCCAAATCCAATTAAGTTCACTGGAGAAATCTGGGCAATGCCTCCAGATAACATGCCCGCTTCCAGCCTAGACAGTGTCACACAGTGTAGCCCTCCTACAATTCTGTGATCCTCATAGCAGTCATAACATGAAAGGCACCTAAATCACCTAGGGGAACAGCTGCATTCCTCTTTTGGCTTCTTCTAGAGGCCAAAATAAGTTTTCCAAATTCAGTTTTGGACCTCTTCAAGTATCTGATTTTGGTGAAGACACAAAGATTTGGGTACAAGTGGTTCATTTGGGAGGTGATCCTAGAAAGTAAAAGAGGACAAAACCCAAGGATTCCCTGATGGCCGAGATGGCCTTTGGAAGTATCAGATTCCCAGGGCTTCCAGGCTGGCGCTGCACTCTGGCTCAGCCCACACAGGCAAGGCAGCAGAGACTCAAGCTTGAGCTATAGGTAGCGGGACGCAACTCGGAAGCCATAATGAATACATGGCCAGGATGTTGGTAAAACGGCAGGTCATGTCTTCCAAAAAAAATGGTTGTTGCAAGTTTCGTCTATTTTGCCATACACCAAGAGGTAGGATCTACATTTTAATCCCTTGAAACTGCACCAGGCTTTTTGACTGCCTCTGATAGAATATGGCAGAAATGGCATTGTCTTCCAAGGTTGATCATAAAATGTGACACAGCTTCCACCTGGTACTCATCTTTTGGGAAACCTGTTCTGAGAACACCACTGCCACGCTGTGAGGAAGCCCAAGCTTCCCCTCGAAGAGGCATCTGAAAAGAAATGAATAACCTGTATAGACTCGCCAGCCATGTGACCAGGGCTGAAGAATCCACTTCCAGTAATGCTCAGGTTGCCCCCTGAGGGGGGTGGTCCAGCTGTCTGTCCCATCTCCTCAACCCTGCTAATGCAGATTCATGGGCAAAAGCAGTGATCACTGCTGACTTCGGTCACAGTCTAGGCAATAGACACATAATACGAAGAACATTCCAGATCTGAAATCCCAATGATGGGATATGGGAAGAGAACCCATCGTTCATTTAAAGATTAGAGAGGTAAAGTCATGTTCTCAGGATCATAAAACTAGTAAGAAAACTGATCTTCAAACACAGATCTGACCCTAAACATTTTTCCATGCTACTAACATGACTGTCTTCAGGATGACCCTCTCCAAAACACAGGTCAGTTAATTCTGTGCTCAGCACAAAAAAATATTTAGGAATCCTTGCCAGAGAGGCATAGTGCCTATCGGAGATGAAATATCCTCCATATCTGCAGATCCCACATTGCTATAAGGGAAGTGTCACCTTTCACGGTTGTTCAGCCCTAAAGAGTTGCAGATACAGGGTTGCTGAGAAAAAGATGTAAACGTCATAAAAGCTGTAAATTGGAGGCACTTATTCCTAATGATGGCTAAGAGATGGAAGGGGTTGCTTAGCTTCTGAGCTTAGTTTTCCCAGCTGTAAAATGGGGATAATCTGGCACAAGTCTTGGTATCCTGAAAGTCCTCTGGATTCTAATCCTGATCTCTAATTCATTACTCGTCCAACTACTAGCTGTCTTCAATACCAAGTGGCAGGGACCTGCTGATGACATGCAGCTTACCTCTGTGCTGGTTCCCAAGTTTTCTCAGCTACAGTGCTTGCAAGCAAAGCATGATGATCTTTGTGCCAGCTCTGATCCCAGAGCAGGTCCCCCTCTGCTCATACCATGAAGTTCCTGTAAGCACATACACCTTACTATCTCGGAGATAGAAATAAGCCCATTCCAGTGCTGTGTGGTTGTGAACAAGTCAGCCCCTCCATCTCTAGAATCATGTGGTCTCCTGTTTAAAAAAGTGTGTGCTGGCTAATTAAGGGGCAGGCCCTTCAGTTGGAACAGTAGGTGGTGGTCTGTGGACTCTGCACTAAGAAGCACAGAAAGAAACCATGACCACAGATGGGAGAGTTAAAAGGAAATGAGATGCCGTCAAGAGGACTCGGTAATAGCTGCCAAGGGACTGAGGGTCCATTTTAGGCACTCAGGTGCCTTTTGAGATGCTGATGTGATTGGGATTGTTAAGTGTAAATGGGAGGCAGGATCAATGACTCAACCTGAGATTGACAGTGAAGTGGAAATAGACAAGCCGGGAAGTCAGGGGCTGGCAGAGACTAATGCCTAAGAGCACCTGCTTGGTGTCAGGTCCTAGCTGTGCCTCTTACCTGCTACGAAACCTTGGTTGAGCTGTCTGTCATCTCGGATCCCTTTTCCCAATCTATGAAACAGGAATGTTATTCAATGGTGTGATCACATGGGTTCTCATGAGATCCAACAAGTCCTCAGTGCCTAGCATGTCACATGCTCTGGATAGATTATATCAAGGAGATTTTGAATGCCTCACTTGTAGTTTCTACTTTATTAGATTCTAAATGCCACTGGGAAAAAGCACAGGTTGAGTCTTCTTGAGAGACCCTGAAGAGATGTGTTTTAGGGGCGACCTTGGGTTCACCCCCTGTGGAAAGGAGGGGAAAGAGGGAGGTGAGCTGAGGTCTGGGCCCAACAGCAGCCTTGGCCAACTTCATGGAGAACTTGGGAGCTGGGATGGCCCCTCAGAGGCATCCTGAGGTGGTCTGGCCAAGGCTTTCATACCTCTGTATGGGTGTTATTGGCTGTGAGCTACACAGATAAGCAGGATAGTAGACTCAGCCCTTCTCTTCAGCTCAGGCAATGAGGGGCTGATAGCCTGAGCCAGCAGCTGAAGGGGGTCTGGGCATATAGCACAAGGAAACATGGTATGCAGGGATGGGGCATGAGAGGGCTTCCTGGAGGAGGTGGCATCTGAGCTGCGTTCCAAAGGTCATGTGAATAGGACTTGGCTACATGATAGTGGGAAGAAAGAATATGCAAAGGAAACATCACAGGTAAGGGGAAAGCAGAAAATAGCAGCAGACACTGGACTCGCTGCTGTCCTTTGACCTAAGCATGTTCCTGTCGCCAGCTCTTGCCCTTGGAACACGCTTTATAAACCCACATGACTGATCTTCATAGATCTGACCCCTCATGCAGGCCTTGTGAGACTTCCTGGGAAGGGAGCACTGAGCTGATGCGACTTTCTAATACAGCAGCCCCTGCTATGCAACCTTTCTCACCCTGCTTTACTTCCCAGCTCTCCTCAGGTCACAGACAGATAAGAAGGTAGATAGTGCTTTCCCATGAGAAAGCTTCATGAGGGCAGAGACTTGGAGCACACTTGCTTCCTGTTATAAACATCCCAACCCTCCCACTGCTCTGCAGGACAGACATCTGAATGCATTCAGAGACTTGGCAAGAAAGTCCAGGTGGTAAAAAGGTGAGGTGATATTGTTATGTTACGTTGGCCAGAGAGGGGTGGAATGAAGGAGCTTGCTTGGATGTTGGCTTCCTAGGCACCAGGGTGGAGACTCCGACCCTGTCAGTATGTGGTGGCAAAAAGGCATCTGAATTTCTAGAGGACCTGAGGCATTGACAACTGCAGTGGGTGTCTAGGGGAGGATGGTGACCTCACTCCTAATACCCTGGAAGATGGATCTGTGTTGCAGCTAAGGAGGTGTATCCACTTGTACCTGGGACAGATGACACCTTAATCTTTCCCAGGTGTGGACGCTGCCCGACTTCCCAGAGGAGGCCCCTTCCAGGTCTCATGGGTTTGCCTTGAAGTCACACCTTCCTGAGCAGGATGTCTCTTTATTGCAGGCTTCCCAGTCGATTGTTCTCAGAACTAAGCCCTTTGATGGTTTTATTGTCGGTAAATTCACACCAGGCCCCAGTAACTTCAGAGCGGGTAGAGAATGCAGAAAGGGAGGGTCTGGGAAGGCAGATCAAGGCAGGAGATTGCAGCCTCTAAATCTGCGAGACCAGACTTTCCTCTGAAGGCTTCCACGTGTGGGGCATAGGTCCTGCGGTCTCCAGCCTGGAATGCCCTGGCTAAGTGGATCAAGGTGGCCCTCTACCTTTGAAAGCCCTGGAAACACCTGCTGCTGTGTACTAAACAGGTCCGCACAGCTGACAGCTTCTGTCCAGCGACAAATTCCTGGGACTAAGTAACTATGGAGGCTGACATTGAGGCTTTCTATTGAGTTCCACACGCCCCTGCTCGTTCTGCAACCAGTTCAGCTGACTTTGGCTGAGTTTTTGCTATTGAAAGATTTCAAACTGAGATGAGAATTTAGGTATCACTAAGCCTCCCACCTCATTTTCTTATTTCTCCCCTTATTTTCCCACCCTATGGTGTTTTCTCCTGTTATTGAGGGAGTGATTGAGCTTTATCCTGTTGGGGACTGCTCTGGTCTAAATACCTGCATTCCCCCATGCTCACCCCCACCCTGGCCAATTCCTATGTTGTGCTGAAGAAAACTTCAGTGGAATTAAATTTAAAGGAGTTTAATGGAGGAATGATTCCCAATTCAGGCAGTCCTAGAATCACAGTATATTCAGGCAGACTCCAAAGCAGCTACATGGTAGAATTATAGACAAAAAAGGAAAATGATATACAGGAATCAGAAGTGAGTCTCAAACAGCTGGATTGGTTACAGGTTGGCATTTGCCTTATTTGAACACAGTTCGAAGAGTGGGCTACATTTCACCTAAAACTTGGTGATCAGCACAAGGTGTGGCTGCGGCCAGGCCAGTGTGCACCTGCCACTTGTTATAGTTCACTGTACAGAAAAACCTTCAGGCTGAACTTAGAGGCAACTTTAGGCTAAACTTGATTAACAGTTGAAAACCTAGCCCCTGCAATGTGATGGCAGCATAGGTGGGACCTTTGGAGGGTGGTTAGAACATGAGGGCTCTGCCCTTGTGAATGGGATTACAGCCCTCATAAGAGGCCTTAGAGCTGCCTTGCCCCTTCTACCCTGCAAAGACAAAGCAAGAAGTGGCCATCTGTACTCCAAGAAATGGGCCCTCACCAGGCACTGAATCTGTCACTCTCTTGATCTTGGGCTTTGGGGTACCACGAGAAATGTTAGAAGCCCCTCAGTCTATGCATTTCATTAAAGCAGCCCCCAGTGGACTAAGAAGGGAACCACTTGAGAGCCTGCTCAGAACAAATCTCAGGATTGCTCTCCGAGGGCAGAAGCTGTGGGGGGAGGTATTGTTAACCACTGGCCCCATCTTTCATGGAGGTGGGGTCATCCCTCAGGGTGTTAACCTGTAAGCACTTCTGGATTGCTGTGTGTGGTTCTAGATGTTTGTGGCCAGAGAAAAGCTCTGACTCCGGTGCTTTCAAGGTGGAAAGCCATCAGCCTGAAGGTCATGTGACAAGAACTGTCCACTGACATGTCAGGTGAACCTCCAGGTGGGCCAAGCAGATGTGGGAGACTCGGATTGCTGGCTTGTATCTGGTTCCGGCTTGTGCTTGGGTCAGTTCAGGAGCCTTCACCAATGCAGCCAACAAATACCAGGTGCTAGCACTGCAGCTATTGGGGATACAGAACTGAATAGAGATGACATCTCGTACCTTCGTGACATGCTGCAACTCTCCGGATCCAACAGCACCGTGGTGCTGAACCCCCTATTGATTCCAATGGGGATGACACCAGATTCAAGAGGTCAAAGAGACCCAGAGCTGGCAGGCTAGAGTTGGGGTTTTATCGGGAGCTTACATACAAGGTGGAGTCCACTGACAGCAGCCCAGATAGGAGAACTGCCCTGCAGTCTAGCGGTGGCAGGCTGGGCAGAACAACAATGACTGCCTGCAGAAAGAATACAGCTTATACAGCCCTTTCACTTAGCACCTTGCCAGTAACAGCCTCTACCTGGCAATCTTCAAAACTTGGGGCCTCAATTCCCCTGTATGGCCTATGTGCCATGGGATAGACTGGAGACCCATGTTCCTCATAGACAAGAAAACGAATCCCCCAGTTGGCTGCTTCTGGATTCCCTAGCTTGGAACACACATTCAGATGCACCTGCCACACAGTGCCTTTCTCAGGGCATGCTTAAGTTACTGCTATCAGGTACATTTAGCATATATTTTACATTGCAATGCCCTATTTGAGGCCCATAAGAACTCTGGCCTCGCATCTGACTGAACTGAGCTCTGAACAGGAAGCCAGCTATGCCAACAGATGTGACAAACATCCAGGTTGAGGGAACAGTAAAAGTGGTGAGATGTGACTGAGCTTGGTGTCAAACTGCAGGAAAGCTGCTGTGGCTGGCAGAGAGTGGTAAGAGATACCTTTGGAAAAGACAAGGGGGCTAGATGATGTAAGTCTCTTTAGAAGCTTAGCTTTTATTTTTAGGACAATGGGAAGCTAGAAGTGTTAAGGTTTTAGAATATCATGAAGGAAACTGACCTCCTTGCTTCCATTCTCTAAACCAATGGAAAGGATGTGGGCAGATCTAGGATCTGAGATGGAGTCTATGTGACATGCTGAGGGGATGGATTATGAGAAGAGGGAGAGCTCAAACTAGGATGATCAGATCCGTTGATTGACCTTCCAGAAAACAAATGCAAAGAGTTTTTTCTCCCTGGCAAAAAGCATGCAGCTTATACAGCACTTTCACTTAGCGCCTTCACCATAACAGCGTCTACCTGGCAACATTCAACCCAAAACTTAGGGCCTCGATTCCCCCCTATGGACTATGTGCTGTGGGATAGACTGGGCACTCGCATGTTCCTCACAGACAAGGAAGGGAAGTGGCCTATTGAAGGCAATTCCCCTAAGCTGGAACCGGTATCATTACTGTGCTCAGTGATGTCACACGGGGAGCTCAACTGGTCATGATGGGAGTATTTACACCTCAGAAATTGGCAAACACTACAGATCGGAACCAATTGTTAAACACTTTACCAGCACACCTCTAATGCCTGAAAGACGGAAGTAAAACTGAACAGGGAGAGCCTCAACCCTAAGAGCAAACCTAACACGGTATTGGTTAACAGCGAGCTGATGACAACTGCTTCTCAGAGTCCTGCACCGGGCAGGAAAGGCCCGGCCTTAATACCCCTCTGTATTGAGTCTCTTGGCCAGCAGCTGCCCAGGAGAGAACACAACCTCAGCTTCAAAGCTGAGACTGGTCCTAAGTCTGTCAGCTAATCACATTCCTGCAGCTGAATGGAAAGTTCATTATTTAAGAATCAACTTTAACTCACAAAACATGTTGCACACCATAAGTATACATGTTTTGTAACAAGTATACACTGTAGAATGCTGGATTTAGATTAACAGGTGTTCACATGCTTATTTTTTGAGAATACAAATCTTAGTGTGTTTGTTTTTTTAGAAAATGTTGTCACCATGTTCTGCAATAAGTGTCTTGAACGTCCTCGCAGTTTTTGTATCCTTTGACCGACATCATTCCAAACAATACCCCATCACCCCTGGTAATTGTCATTCCCGCTCTACAGGAATTCAACTGTCAAAATCCACATAACATTCTTGAGATCTGAGAAGTACACCTGACTGCCCCCCCCACTCACTGCATGTTTGGGAGGGGAAAATCTCTCCTCCAAGGAAAACACATAAGGCAAACACTCGGTCTTTCTGCAAGACATGTGGCAATCCCCATTTGTACATCCTCTGTCCTAACTGGACCAGAACTATTTTACTTCCTGCTCGTGCCAGCTATTCCCAACTTTTGCTTTCTGGCATCTTGAGTTCAGCCTGTGGAGGGAGAGGCAAGAGTTCAGAATGCAGGAGATGGGTCAATATACTTATTAACTCCAGCAGAACCTTTGTACCTGTTCTCATAATGATGCTTCCCCCTACCATCTACCTTCAGGTGTTTATTCATGTCACCTTCATGAGACCTTTTCTACCACATTTGATATCATAACTCTACCCACTCTGGCTTTACCCACCTTCCTGTCTTGTTTTTCTCCATAGCACTTGCTACCAACTGAAAATTTGTTGACCTTACCTGTCTTTCCCAAGTTGGAATTCATAGCTCCATGAAAGCTGGGATTTCATTGTGTTCACTGCTGTATCCCCAGCAACTGAATGAATTACCCAATGCAATCCTTCTATGTCAGGTATCAAAGGGAGTAGTACTCTGAAAGGCACCCTGGATTTGTATAGCGTATACCTATATGGCCCCAGGTACGGAGTCCCCAGCCATGGAGGAAAATGAGGATGGTTCTCCATGATGAGGACCCCAGCCATGGGAAAAATGCCAGGAAATTCAAAGGGAATCTAACATAGCCAGTTTCAAAGCCTTTAAGCCATCCCTAGAGTAAACAGGGTATGTGAGATCACCCAGAGATTAGCAACAGCTGGAAGTCACTACTACACTGAAATTGGAGAAATAAGAGGTAGCATCATCAGAGCCCAGAGCTGCGGTCATTGTGATAAAGGTGGAAATGCTTCAGGCTTTCCCAGCAGTAGTTGGTGACCAGGGAGGAAGTGACTGGCAAGAGGAGCTAAAACCAGATGAGACAACATTCAAGGAGAAATACTCTGGTTTCTCCTTTCCTTGTGTTCCTATTGGTTGATCTCAAAAACAAATACTGCCGGCAAGGGAGCCTAGGAAACGCAGCCTGCAGGGCTCTTCATAAGCACAGCAAGGAAGGATGAGGAATAGACGTAAATGCAGAGAAATGACTAGCAGAGCAGTCCTGACATTGTACACAGTAGGTATCCAAATACTTGAACACTAGCAGCATCTTCTGCCATTCAAACAGAATAGAGTTGCAGGGATGTAGAAAAAAGACCATGTGGGAACAAGGAGATAGAAAGTAGCCTCTGTTACTGGCAGCCTTTTGGCTCCTAGCAGGCCCAGACCTCTTATTTCCTATCCATAGACTTTGAGACCTTCACCCCTAAAACCAGTGCTTAAGGTAACTCTAATGAGCTGACTTGAGGGAATCTGTTTCTAGTAGCCAAAAGTCTTAGACCAGTCTGATTCCAGCAAAGTCATGAAACTAACATAGTGTTCATCACCAGTTGATTAGAAGGAAAATATGGTACATATACACCATGGAATACTATTCAGCCAAAAAAAGAATGAAATCATATGCTTTATAGCAACATGGGTGGAGCTGGAGGCCATTATCCTCAGTGGAACAACTCAAATGGGCTGAAATACCAAACTGCCACTTAGAAATGGGAGCTAAACCATGGGTAAACATGAACTTAAAGATGGAAATGATACATTGGGGACTCTAAGGAGGGTGGGGAGGGGATGAGGGTCACTGGATACAATGTTTACTATTTGGGTGATGGGTCTGCTGGAAGCCCAAACCTCACCGTTACACAATATATTCATGTAACAAACCTGCACATGTGCTTTCGTATCTAGAATAATAGTCTAATTTCAGAAAGATAGTACTTGGGGGGATACTTTTGCTCAATAACCTTCTATAGCTCACTATTTCCTTTAGAATCAAGTTTATTTTTATCTTAAAGGCCTCAAATACAGGTTAGAGATTCAACTAAACATGTCCTTTCATTTGTGTGGCTCTACCCAGGAAAATTGACATTGTATCAGCTAACTTACTATGTAAATTTACTCCAAAACTTGGTGGCTTAACTTCATTTAAGGCTTCAATGTTGCATCATATGTGTATGCCATATTTTATCCATTTATCACTGGACATTAAGGTTGTTTCTACATTTTGGTTATGGTGAATAATGCTCTAATGAACACAGGAATGCAGATAACTCGAGATCCTAACTACTTGTATATTCCCGGAAGTGGTGAGAAGACTGCTAGAGTATATGGTGGTCCTAGTTTTTTAGGAAACTCCATAATGTCTCACGTTTGTCTCCTAGCAAACTGTATCCTTTGGCCATCATTCCAAACACTACTCCCTCACCCTTGGTGTAGTCCTCATTCCACTAGACTGAATTCAACTGTTAAAATCCATATAAGATCATTCTTGGGATCTGAAGTTCACCTCTGACTGCCCCCCACCCACGGCATGTTTGAGACGGAAAAGTCTCTCCTCCAAGGAAAACACACAAGGCAAACACACTCACTAGGTCTGCCTGCAAGACATGTGGCTTTCCCCATCTCTGCATCCCCACGTCACGCGGTGACATGTACATTCCCAAGGGTTCTGCATTCTCCTCGCCAGCATTCTTTTTAATAGCCATCCAGACTGGTGAAATAAGACTTCATTATGGTTTTGATTTGCATTTCCTGGATCGGTGAGGAAGTTCTGCCATATTCAACAGCATAGATGAACCTGGAGGACATCATGCTAATAAGCCAATCACAGAAGGACAAATCCTGCATGATTCATCTCATGTCAAATTCAAAAACAATAGAATGGAGGTTACTGGGGACTTAGGATCGAGGAAAATAGGGGACGGAGATACTGTTTCACTGGCATAAGGCTTATGCAAAATAACTTCTAGGTCTGCGATACGACTTTGTGCCTGTAATTAATAATATTGCGCACTTAAAGTAAATCTTAAGCATTCATTCTTACCACAATTTTCCAAATAAGTGGCTTTAAAGGATGAGCATGTATTATTGCTAGAGTCCAGGAGTCAGCATGGTGGCTCTTCTGGTCTCAGCTGGGCTCACTAGTACTCCTCTGGTCTGCGGGGGAGAGAGCTCTGCTGACCCTAGCTTGGCTTTGTTGCATCTTTGGGAATCAGCTAACTGAACGGATCTGAGATAGTCTTGGCTAGGACAGCTGGACTGTGTGGTCTGTTATCTAGCAGGCCACCTTGAGTTTATTCACATGTGATAGCATGCTTTCTCCACTCTCCTGCAGCTAGATTCTAAAATAGAGGACACCACAGCGTGCTACCCAGCTCTCATCTTTCAAAACTGAGATGTAATTCCCCTGGGTGCTGTGAGTTTGGGCTGCCGGTGGCTCACGGATCAGATGCTCTTCAGGAATTACCCTCTGCTGAAGAGTTCCCCTGCTACCATGCTCCCTTCCTGGGGCAAACCCCATTCCATGACTATGAAAGGTATAAAGCCCATCTCACTCCAACTTGAGATGGCACTGAAAGGCAATCTGTTTCAAAGCGCTCTGTGGCGTCGGCTGAGGTCTCTTCGAGCTGAACTACAGTGGCTCCCAGAGGAAACAAAATCTTCCTTCCCCAGTACCCCACAGATACTGTTTGAGTGTTCTCCTCAGTAAGCCACCTGCACACAGGTCCCAGGGAACTCAACCTACATGATTTTTTTATGAACTGAAATTTGACATGTTAACATTTACCAGTATACCACTATTTGCATAGAAACGAGCTCTTTGGAAGAAGACTTTGTATTCTGATTTCTGTAATACAAATACACCTATTTCAAACCACTAGTTAAGTCACAACGTAGAATTAGGAAGAGATGTGCAAAATACCCCTTTACAGTAGGGATTGGCTTAAGGACACTGGTGACCCCAAACCAGTGTGTCCACATGTGTATATGTAACTGAAACAAAAGTATTAGCTTTACTAATCTCCCTTGCTAGTAAACTGATTTTTCTATTGACTTTCACTGTTCAAAGCCTTTCTCAAGCCACTAAATTTTATGGCCCATAACAGGTTGCAACCTGTAGCTTGAAATGTGTGTGTCGGGAGTAGGTCCTGCTTGGCAGAACAAGCAGCAGCTAAATGAATATGAGAAGGAGGGGAGGGTTCAGAGGCAGGAGTTCTCCTGCCCTTCCAGGGTTTTCCAAGGTTTCTTAGTCGGGGCAAGGGGAGGGTAGGCAGAAAGTATTTAACACTGAAAAACTCTCAAAGCCTCCCTTTGCAGCAGGTTTTCTTCCCAGAAGTACTTACGTTCTTATATTCTGACAAGTATTCTTGCAAATGACAATTAGATTGTCCAAGAACTAGCTTTTTAGTGGGGCTCATATCAAGGAAAGCAAAGTATTTCCCTAATCCAAACCCATATCCCATAAAGGTAGTTTGACACTAATGGATTGTCACACCAGGAATTTTTTAGATAAAAAATGTCACGTTCCACCATCAATATAGTGGCGTTCGTTGTCACCTTTCAGGATAGTTTAAAGCTTTCAATATCTTCAGTAAGTGGCAAACTGACTACAGAGCCCACTTCAGTTGTAAGGATGCTATTTGATTTCTTCGGTCGAGGACATTTGCCGTAAAATCCAGTGTTGGGTTGCTTGTGACCAAGGGAAGTCTGACAACCATGGACCCACATTCTCACATGGCAATGATCTGATGGAGTTAAATGGAACTGTGACCTTATACAGTGTCCCAACAGGGAGCAAAGTTTGAGACTCCCCCGAAAGAGCAAAGGTGGGCATTTTGGCATTAGGGTCTTCGGGGAGGCTTGGAAAACGGCACCTTTCCCACTGTACTTAGTTTAAGCAGTACCTAAAGAGTAAGCTTGATCTGGGTTAAGTAGGAAAATAACTCGTTCCTAACCCAGTGTGTTCCACCCACAACTGCAGCCCTTCACCTTGGCTGTTTGCAATCGTGGTCTCCTGGTAAAGTTTCTCTTCCCAGGCAGCTGAGCCGCCTCTGTCTCTTTGAAGATTACAGGGCTTTAGCATGCCTTTAAAGTGAATTTTTCCCCCTGTGTTTTATTATAATTAATGACCAGAAAACTTTTCTTTTTTCCCCCCTTCTTTATCTCTTAAATATGTTTCTTTCCTCTTTAAAAATGCAATATTTCTTTTAAACCGGGATATGAATGAGTCTGTCCCTAGCAGGGCAAGCCCAGCTTCATCTGTCAACTTGATTATGCAAAGCCTCTGTTTTCAGCTGGCATCTGAGGTGGATTTCAAAGCCATGACTCATGTGTGCTTCCAGGCTTACAACCCAGAGAACAACTGTCTACAAGAGCCTGAGCTCTCAGTGCAGGTCTGGCTTTAAGGAGAAGATCCCTCCAAGGCCCCAGTGGCTAAATGATTCACCGGACTGCGTGTACACATGTAGGCACTAATGCAACCAGGATAGCGCAGTTCTGCAAACGCAAGCTGACAGTCTGTTATTGGTGCCCAAGAGTCATTTCACTTAGATACAAAAAACACATCTGCAATAGCGTAAGACTTGAGGTCATCAGGTAAATGTGCAAAAATGTAGCTGCTGAGGCATTTTAGTAACCAACATTAGGTTTCCCATTTTTTCCCTAAATGCTCTATGGTACATCCATATAACAGAATGATACAGATGTCCACAACACCAAATACAAAATAAGATTCAGAACAGCTACTACAAGATGCAGCATGTCCATGTATCCATCTGTACATGCAGACTCTAGAACAGGGTTTCTCAACCTCAACACTAATGGTATTTCGGTCTGGATAATTCTTTGGGGACTGTTCTATGCATTAGCAGGAACTCTGGCTTAAATCCACTCATGCCAGTCGGACCATCCAGGTGTGACAACCAAAAATGTCTCGAAGCATTGCCAGCTGCTGTCCCTGGGGCAAAAAATCACTCCCAGTTAAGAACCACTAGTCCACAAAGATACATAAAATGGCAATAGTGAATTCTGGGTAGGAAAATTCAGGCAGTAAGGGTGAATAGGAGATTTTACTAACTGGTTTTTAAGTTAACTTGCATTGCTTTGGAGGTGGGCCCCTTTATGTGAGATGAAGATTATTAGGTGCCCTGACTTAATCAAATATAGCCTTTATAAACAACTATTTAAAATTCAGAAAATGTACTTAAAGTTTGCCAATGGAGCGATTACTATGCAAAGGGTCTTTGCTGGGAACATGTGCATGGATTCCTGGTGGTTTTTGTTCAAGGTACAAGTGCATTCTGAACACAAGACAAAATGGTTGTATATATTTCTCTACTTACACCATGTACTTGAAAGAAGCTTAACCTGGGTGGATGGGAAGCTCTGGCAAAGTATAATCTTTCATGTATTATACTTATTACAAAGTATTGCTTAATCCTCATTGTTTCTCCAATAACTGGGATGCAGTTTTCCACAATATAGTAAGGAAGGTGGCTTGCATTGCCTCCCTTATGGACCCACTCAGTGGGAGAAAAGTTGAGGGACCTAAATAGGATGGTACAAGGAGGACAGTGTTAGCAAAGGTTGAATTTGCACATCACACCTAAGGTATCATAAATGGTACCTTCTTCACAAACAACTCCTTGAAGTGATGCCTGTAAAACAATCTTGGAAAACATTCAGGACTGTAACTGCTTAATCTGGCTTTGATCCAATCACTAAAATAAATATACATTGAAACCTGAGCCCTCTCCCCAGGGACTGTGACTTTGGAAGTAGAGCCCAGGTCTCTAGATACTTAATGTTTCGGGGGAAGTGGTGGAAGTGACATTCCTTCAAGGGCCCATTGTTGGAGCTCCCTGTGATAAAGGGTAGAATTGACACCACAGTAAAGTTCTCCCCTGCTATGACAAAACAGAGGATGCTTGGGATAGAAGTCTTACAGGTGGGCCCATGGCATTCAGCTGTCAGATCTCTCTAGGTTGAGGCACAGTATGTTACACTTGGGGGCCCCCCTGCCACATGCTGTACTCAACCAGCAGCAAACCTGCCTCAGCAGGGGTTGCAGACCCCACACTAAAGTCGCATGGCTGAATCGTTGGCTGAATTTGATCAGAAATATTGAAGATTTGGGGTATCCAAAGCCTCTGGACCTGTGATTCGTCAGTGATTAAATACTAGGTTTCTCTGTGCCTGAACCTGCTGCCTCAGGGGGAGGGCTGAAACATTGGCACATAAAATGAGGTTTGTGCTCAGAGCCAGTGGTGACTTCTATTCCACCACACCCCCAAATTCTACCCATTCCTTAAGGCCCAGTTCAACTCTACCAAGACTTGCCTGGTTTCTACAGCTCTGAGCACTTAATCACATTACAAATGAGAACATAAATCTTCAGGTACAACCTGCCTGAGATCACTCGGCAAGGACGGTGCAGGGTCTGATTTTAGACAGGCCTGGGTTGGAGAACACAACTCCCTCAGTGCTGGCCCCATCCCCAACAAACAGGAGGCCATAGCTGCAGAAATGAGTCTCCCTTCTCTCGTGGGCAGTGAGAAGGACAGGACGTGAGTGGAAAAATTGAAATCCAAAGTCCAGAGTATAGTTTATAGTAATGCACAAAGGTTAATTTCTTTTGACACACATCCACATCTTACGTTACCATGGGACATCGGGGAAGGCTGGATGAAGAATATGTGGGAATTCTCTCCTCCATCTCTTAGCATGCTGTCCCATGCACAAGGATGTGACACGTAGCATGTTAGGATCATGGACTCTATCAAGCTCATGCCCAGCTCTGCCACTTGCATCCAGAATATTTTGAGGAACCAGAAGTTCCCTAACCTTTCACCAGTCTCCCCATCTGTAAAATGGTGATAACAGAACTCTACCCAGTGGCGTTAAGGATTAAATGGTATTACCCAGGGTTTGTACAAAGCTGCCACAACTGCTTTAGATCCAGCTACTAATATTTCTATTATACAGTTAGTATTTGCCAATCAAACCACACAGTTTGGCCCCATGGACTAGTTAAAACAACATGATAATCAGAGTGGAAAGCTGCATCTATCTAGCATCTCTAGACCACTTCTCTCCAAAGTAGCCCAAAATACGCCTGGGTGGCCTCTGGCCTCCTGCCCATGTGGCAGCTTTGCTGATTTCTCTCCCATGTTTGGTCCCAGTGGGCCTGGTCATCAGCCTGAACACAGTTCTTGTGATACAGAAAGAGCTTTGAGGCAGTATTTCTCTTCCTGACCTAAGCCCCTTTATGCTGAATCAAATCAATGTAGGGCTCCCAGAATGAACAAGGATGTTCCTTGTAGCCTTTATTAGAAAGTGGAAATAACCTAAGTGCTCAAGCGTGCGTGACTGATTTTGAGATGCCCACATTCTGCAGCAGCTGAAACGATTGAGACAGGTCAGTGGGAACCAGTGTGGGGTGATCTCAAACACATCAGACAAAACTCCTATTTTGTATTCAGTCTGTACTGCATACAATCCATGTTTAAGAACTAGGTATTTAAGTATACACTTGTAGGAAGACATAGGAGAAAGTCTAGAACAGTGCTGTTCATCTTTGTATAGAAGTGTTTCATATCTGTCCTGCCCAGTGCCATAGCCACTTGTAATGTGCACTATTGAGCGCTTAGTGTAACCAGTGTGACTGAGGAACTGAATGTTAATTTTGGTTTAACTTAAAATTGCCCCACTGGACAACTGGTACCATAGTGGACAGAAAACTAGAATCTGCAGTTGAGAAGGCTAGAGATGGAATGCTAGAGCAGGAGGCCAGGAGTCAACTGTGTGTGTGTGTGACTTGGCTTTAAGAAGTATATTCCCTGCATTCTGTTAAATTAATACTCTTCTAAATGCACTGTAGTCTCTTGGATTGAATCCTGGAACAAAAAGGCAATAAACACTGCTGAAGTCCAAATGAAGTCTGGAGTCAGTACCAATATACCAACAGCAGCTTTAATTTTGACAAACATACCATGGTAATGCAAAACGTTGACATGAGGGGAAGCTGAGTGAAGGGTATGCAGGACTCTGTACTTGGTGACTTTTCCGTACACTTATTCCAAAGTAAGTGTATTCCAAGACTACAAGTTTAGTGCTGGGTTTTTTCCTAAATCTTAGATCGGACACTTGAAACACTTCTGATTAAAGACAAGAACACCAACGTTAGTGCTTGCTAGCTCTGGGCTCAGCATGTTTGAGAACTTCAAGGTGGAAACATCTGGGCAGCTGCTCAGAAGCCGCCACCACTCTTCCCACTGTGCTTCTGCCTGTTGTCTAGTATGACCCTAAAGCCTTCAAATGCCTGCAGAGACCTGGCAGCCACCTGGAGACTGCCCTCAGCACAAGGCAAGAACCTGAGATACATCTGTTCCAATGGTCCTGCCTCCACGAGAGGGTGCCACAGAAGCTGGTGCCTCTTCAAAGTCATTCCGAATATACTTAGAATTATGACAAACCTAGACAAAAGAACCAACATTCCAGCTGGTCATGGTGTTATATGCCAATAGTCCCAACTACCAGGAAGACTGAGGTGGGAGAATCTCTTAAGCCCAAGAATTCAAGGCTGCATGCAGTGAGCTATGATTGTGCCATTGCATTCTGACCTGGGCGACTGAGCAAGACCCCGTCTCTACTTCTTAAAGACCCTATATTCCATCCTCTACCATGTTCTTTACAGTGCCTCCTTGTGGCCAAAGAGTAAAGATGTTTCACCCCTTCTGTCTTAACAATGAAGAAACTGGGAACTACCTTTACCTCTGAGCCTCAAGATCACAGCGTGAGCCCAAGACTTTGTTTCAAACGTAGCTTAAATGTGACTGCTGCGCTAATGTGCCAGATGCTGTTCTACAGTGGAAGAGAGGCGAGGTCCCCACCCTCGTGGAGTCACAGGCTTGCAGAGCCATTCAGATCGTGCATTCTAGAGTCTAGCCAGCCTGGATCCTGTGCCCTACATCTAGCACTTCCGAGCTGGACAGATCTGGGGAGAGCCTGCTGCATGAGCTGGTCTGGACCTCTGTTTTCTCTTCTGTAAAATGTGATTCTCACTGGATTGGGTAAGATTAAGTGACCTTGAAATGAAAGCATCAATTAAGATGATTTGCTGGTGTTCATCACTGTTACAGCTTTCACTCCTCATTTCTTATCTCGGCTAGAGAACTTCTAAGAGTATGTGGTTCAGGGATTTTTTTTCTACTTTGGTGTAATCTTAATGACTTAGCTTCTAACTGGAATCTCAAGATAATGCAGCAACAGCAAACCCAAACCTGAGGAAAAGTCTAGAATCTCTGCCTTTAGGTCCCAGTTTTTGTCACTGATAGAAGGCTCATAAATGCTCCGAGTGATCCAGCTGGTCTGAAGATCAGTATCTTCCTATAATAAAAATGAATGTCTGTTTCCGTTGGAACATCACACAAACTTAGTGAGGAATTCCCCTGTGTTGGGAGCATTGTGCAAAATCCGATGTGATGACTACATTGAGGTTTTCTGGGTCTTCTGGGCTCCCAAGCCGCCTGAGGGTCACGTGACCACTGCCTTTCCTGAGCCTTGTTCCTGATGTGAGTTAATGACTCCTAAATTAAAACCAGACCACTTCCCTCACCCGATGAGCACCTCACCAGCAAGAGCCTTCCCCCTGTCTGTGAGCTTGTCAGGAGTCTTGGGGTCTCGATCTACACTGTCTAAAAGCAGCTCCCCCAGAAAATTGCTCCTCTCCAGCTTCTCAGCACAGGCCAACCAGGCCCTTTGAGACCAGAGAGGGGAAGGCAAACTGAAGACCACGGGGTCTGGCCCCATTTCAAGAATGGGCTACTGTCTAATCTCTAGCCCATAACACCTTCTGCAGAATTATTCCAAGTCTCGGATTAGATTAAGTGGGGTGGGGGGGCGGTGGGGGGAGTAGAGAAGTTTGAGAAGCATTTGCCGCCGTGATTTCTAGAACAGCTCAAAGGTAGAGGAGAATAAAGATACACTTCAGTTTTTCTAAATTGGCTAAATGTGAATCCAGGTGGCTTAATTATTGCTGAATAACTGGCATAGTCCTATTGTGCTGGTGTGTGGCAGCAGGGCTCCGAGGAGCACTCAGGATGGTGTGAAGTAGGCTCCCACTGTATTTGCTGAAACTACAAATTCCAGCAACCCTGCTGACTCCAGGAGCCTTCTTACCCTAGCCCCAGAGGGTCCTACAGTGTCTTTGTGGTCTGCTAGATGACTTCGTCTGTAGCTTCAAACCAGAAGCTAGAATGACCTTCCCTCTGTCCCCAGGAGCAGCCTGCCCTTGGCTCTGCATACCCAGGAAAGCCCACTGGCTCCTGACTCCCGTGGTGCCCAGAGTCCAACCACCAGGATCTGTCTGGCCCATGAACCCTCTTGCCGGACTGAGTCTTGACTCTGCAAGAGAGACAAGTGGGTGGGCTGGGCTGGGGTACCACTTCTCACTGAGACTCAGGAGATGCCTTTGCCTGAGAACATGTCCCTGTTTCTCTCCTATATCCCTTCCGAGAGAGTCATCTCTTCCACTTGCTTGTTTGCATTCGGAAGTACCCTGCCCCAGGGATTACAGCACAGAGCAGCCCACATTGCAATTATGAACTGTCAAGGCTTACAAATGTGAGCTAAAACTTAAAGCAATCAACCTCTGACCTAGTGTATACCTGGGCCTGTGTTATCCTGTTAACCTTGTTTACTTCTGTGAGCCTCAGTTTTTTCATTTGTAAAATGGAAATAATATCCATTTAGTAGGACTGTCAAGACTCCAGCAAATATTTTAGCAGGCACTGAGAACACTGCTTGGCACATCGTGTTTATACAAGTGTGTAAATCCCACAGAACCCTTGCAAACGCCTCACAAAGGAACTGTCGTCTTGATAAGAAAAGAGCTGGTCTCTGTGCTTCACAGATCACACAGCAAATGCCAGCCTCGGTTGTCAGCCTCTGCCATCTGACTTGAGCCTTGCTCGTATACCCAGTTGAACATGGCTAATGGATTTGATGGTGACTTGAGGCAAAGTGGTGTTCCCCTTTGAACATGACAATCTTGCATTCTGAACCAACACTGTTCACTAACCTTAATACTCTCCATTAAGACTTAAGCGCAAAACTTAGCTAGTTTTTTTAGAACAGAGAATGCCTTAAGCTTTCAACCAGTTGAGTAAAACCTTAGAGGAGAGAGCTGATACTTGAAGATAAACCATGTAAATCCTCAGCAGTTTGCCAAGTTTTGAATCTCTGACATTTGGATTTGCTGTGTTAAATACTTCTTTTAGCCTCAGTTTCCCCCATCTGGGAAAGAGCAGTTGATTCAGTGATTCAGTAAGTTCACTTGCCCATGAGTCACAGTAACTAGGGACAGAACTATCGAGCCCTGGCGTTCTGGCTGCTGGATCCATGGCTCTAACCATTCTTGTTCTGAGTCCTCTTGCTGACTATCCTTGTGGGTCCTTCATCTCCATCTCTTCTCTGAAAGCCAAGTGCACCATGGGGTCAGGCCAGACGGGAGCCTCTGGCAGAGATGGAGGCACGTTTGTTCCTGCCCCACCTTCTGTAATGGGGGATGGCGGCGGGTATAGCCTGTAGAGGATGTTGAATAATAACTGGAGAAAGGGCTGTTCTGGTTCCCAAATAAACAGGCTCATGAGTGATGAGGGGGGGACCCCCTTCTCCCACCTTCACCCAGGACAGCTGCAGCCGCCAGCACTGTGCACACGTTTCTTACGCGAAGGCGAATAAACACCACCAGGGCCCACTTCAAAAGACTCTGGGAGCAGCCGCTGCTGATGAAACCGTGCCTTTAGGGGGGCTGGGCCTGCGCAGAGGAGCTAGGGTGGCCTCTGGTAACAGACGGCCCCAAGACGTCCAAATACATCAGTGTGGAGGCCTCAAAGACCCAGTGACTGCGAGCAGGAAAAATAAATAATGCCGTTATCTCTGAATTTTTGCCTTTGATCTCATTTCCCCCCTCTCTCCTTCCATTGCTTTTTCTCCCCACCCCCTTCCCTGATTTTTCTCTTCTCTGCCTTTAATAAAAAAAAAAAAAATTTCTCCTTGCCATTTGATTTATGCCCCCAAACAGCTCTGAGAGGCTGACGTCCCCCTGATGAATTGTTGTTCTGCTCAGAGACATGAGCAGGCAGGCAGCTGGAAAGGGGGTGGGGAGCGGTAGAGGGGGTGGGATGGTTCCTTCCAAACAGGGAAGACCTGGCCTCAGTGAGGGGGATGCTGTAGGGACACGTGTGAGCACATGTGAGGGTATGTTCCTATTGGCACACACCAGTGTCACCTAGAGCAGTGGTCCCCAAACATTTCGATATGGATTTTGTAGAAGACAGATTTTCTAGGGATGGATTTTGTAGAAGACAGATTTTCCAGACTTGGGGGATGGGTTTGGGATGATTCAAGTGTATTACACTTATAGTACACTTCACTTCTATTATATTGTAATACATAATGAAATAATTATGCAACTTACCATAACGTAGAATCAGTGGGAGCTCTGAGCTTGTTTTTCTGCAACTAGATGGTCCCATCTGTGGGTGATGAGAGACAGTGACAGATCATCAGGAGTTAGATTCTCATTAGGAGCACGCACTCTAGATCCCTCAGGTGCACAGTTCACAATAGGCTTATGGTCCTATGAGAATCTAATGCTACTGCTGATCTGACAGGAGGTGGGTGGAGCACAGACAGTAGTGCCAGCCAAGAGGAGCAGCTGTAAATACAGATGAAGTTTTGCTTGCCTACTCGCTGCTCACCTGCTCCTGTGTGGCCCAGTTCCTAACAGGCCACAGACTGGTACTGGGCTATGGTCCAGGGGCTGGGGACCCCTGACTGAGAGCTTGGGCTACCTCTGCTTCCACTTT
Source organism: Alouatta palliata (assembly GCA_004027835.1). NCBI lineage: Eukaryota > Metazoa > Chordata > Mammalia > Primates > Atelidae > Alouatta > Alouatta palliata. The sequence continues at coordinate 276,393 of PVKV010000278.1, forward strand.
GTTTCTGAGCCAGTGTAAGAATAGGGAGAGGTGGTTTTTGAGCCAATGTAGGAATGGGGAGAGAGGTGGTTTTCTGTCCTTCCTCATTAGATGATTCAGAAACCATTAAGTGTCTACTGCATGCAAGGCTCTAGGAATCTAGGGATAAAGCCAGTTGTGACTTGGAGACAACAAACTTGTGACTTCTGTATCCATCAGGGCAAAGTTAAGGTGAGACCTCAGGCCCTGGGACCAGACTACTCAAGGTCAGGTTCTAGCTCTTTAGTTCCCTGGTGCTGTGCCCTTTATTTAAGAAAGCAGCTCAACTCTGTGTCCAGTTTCCTCACCTGTAAAATTACGGTAGTAAGATTTGCCTCAGAGCATTAAACGAGTTAATGCTGAAAGCACTTAGCAGCTATAGAGTGATAGCTGAAGCCACCAAAGAGGGCTGTGTAGGGGTAACAGTGGGCAGAACAACATGTGCAAAGGTCCTGAGGCTGAAGCATTCAAGGAATTAAAAGCAACTCCCTTTAGAGGCTGGAAATTCAAAGGATAAGAATGAGTCTAGAGAAGCTGGCCTCATAGTCTTATAGGACAGGATTGGGAATTTGATCTCTATCCAGATGGCAATAGGGAGCCCTTGAGGACCTAAGGCACAGGAGTGATGAACTGTGCATTTAAAAGTCCCACTTGTCTGGCTCACACCTGAGGACAAAGGCCAGGAAGGCAAGCAAATTACTGAAGTTGCCTAGATAGGAGATGACAGGTGATCACTGTGGCTTTGGATGAGTATGGTTGCTTCTCGCTCTCCTTAACAGAGTAATGAAGGATTATAGAAGGAACTTGACTGAATATAGTGAATGGGAAAAGTTAAGGTAGCCTCCTAAGTTTAAGCATTTGGTTGTACCATTGACTGCAGCAGGAAAGGGTGGCAGTGTTTTTGTTTTTTGGATTTTTTTTGTTTGTTTTTTGACTTGCCAAGCAGCAAAGGAGACTGAACAGCTGAGTTCAGTCTCAGTGCAGCTAAGTCCTTTCACACCTACGCAGGAAAGATTTGAAACCAGAACTGCTAAAGGAATAGGAGTCTGCAGGCAGGTGGCTGAGTGCCCCAAATCAGGAAAACTCAAGGCACCTAAAACCTGATTTGGGAAAATTATCAGTGTCTTCCAAGTATTACTACACACCAGGATTTTTTTTTTTTTTTTGAGACGGAGTTTCGCTCTTGTTACCCAGGCTGGAGTGCAATGGCGCGATCTCAGCTCACT
>PVKV010000278.1:277736-322722 GCA_004027835.1 Alouatta palliata
AACCTCCGCCTCCTGGGTTCAAGCAATTCTCCTGCCTCAGCCTCCCGAGTAGCTGGGACTACAGGCACGTGCCACCATGCCCAGCTAATTTTTGTATTTTTAGTAGAGACGGGGTTTTACCATGTTGACCAGGATGGTCTCGATCTCTTGACCTCGTGATCCACCCGCCTCGGCCTCCCAAAGTGCTGGGATTACAGGCATGAGCCACCGCGCCCGGTCCACACCAGGATTTTTTAAAGTATTGATGCTTAGCTTCCAGTCCCAGACATTGATTTTGTATGAGATGTGACCAGGGCATCTGGGTGGCTTTTTACAGCTGCTCAGGTAATTCTAATGTGTAGCATAACTTGAGCCATTGTAGTAAAAACTCTTAATCCTAGCTGCATGCCAGGCATTGTGCCAAATAGATTATTATACTATACTTTTAATCTTCATGTCAGCTTCTCTGAAGGTTTCTCATCTATAAGGAGAGACACGAGTAACTGCTTCACAAGGTTAAATAACTTGCCCCAAACGACACAGTTAACATAGATTATATGTGAATCTTGAGCCACTTGACTCCAGATGAAGAGCTGTAACCATCACCCTCTATTGCTTTCACATTTGAGGATAAAGCAAGCAGAGAGGAAACGTGGTAAAAGCTCATCATAGATGAAGACCGCCATATTGGAAACTCCTTCAAGCTTCCCATACGTCTCCAGGGAACAGAATTAAGTGACCACAGGTGGGAGGTCTCTGCCATCAGAGCTGGTACAACATCTAAGTTTTTTCTTATTCGATTTCTTTTTTTATGGTTAACTTTATATTTCAAAATAACTAGAAGAGAATTATAATGTTCCCAAAACAAAAGATGTTTCAGATAGTGGATATGCCAATAACCTTGATTTGATCATTACATATCAGTATCAAAATACCAAAAATGCTTCCAAATATGTACAACTATGATAAAAATTTTTTAAAGACAAATTTAAGAACAAAATTGGAGTCAGTCATCTTAATCCTTGCCACTGCTTTATCAACTAAGTTTTTGATAATCTAAATCCTTTGTCATTTCAATGTTTATAGCATCTTCACCAGAAGTAGATTCCATCTTAAAGCAATTTCTGTGCTCATCTGTAACAATTTATCATTTGTGAAAGTTTTATCAGGAGATTGTAGCAACTCAGTCACATCTTCAGGCTCCCCCTCTAATTCTAGTTCTCTTGCTATTTTTACCACATCTGCAGTTCCTTCCTCCACTAAAATCTTGAACCTCTTGAAGTCATCCATTTGGAATGGAATCATCATCATCCAAACTATAACAATGTTGATATTTTGACCTCTTCTCATGAATCATAAATGTTTTTAATGGCATCTAGAATATGAATCCTTTCTTAGGTTTTCAATTTACTTTGCCCAGATCCATTAAAATACAAGCATGTTTTTATTGTGCTCTGCAACTGTGTCTTAAACACCTTTTTTTAGTTTCATGAACACTTTCGTGTTTTTTCTTATTCAATTTCATATAGGCTATCCAGGTTGGAGTAAAAAGTATTTGATTGGTGGTATCCAGGGAGAGATGCTGGACTCAGGTTCTGCTTATTGGGAACATTGCCGATGTCAGACCTCTGGTATTGATTTTTCTATGAATGTGACCCCTCAATGCTTAACACCTTAATTCTGTGCAAAAGGTCTGGTCTATAACCTCGCTGGTATGAAACCAGAGACCATGGACTCCCTTTCCATCTTGGTCAGCATGCTCTTGTTAGGCTAACCTTTAAAGTGTGGCTGCATTATAGCCCTTCCCAACTCCAGAATCTACCACACCATATAGTTTGATTCTTCTAAGTAGGTCTTCACAGTACCATATGAATAAGCCACAACGTATCTCTTCTGCTTTGGAAATTTGATTTATGTTTGGGGGGCTATCATGAGCAATGCTGCTATGGGTGTCCTTGGACTTGTCTCCTGGGGCTTGGGGTGGAAATACTGCCACATAGCACAGAGGTTTTTACATTGAATTTTTGTGAATAATATCAATCTGATTTCCAAAGCAGGCTAGACACTCCAGCAGTACATGAGAATGTCTACTGACCAACACTTCTGATAACGCTTATCTACCTGAAAGTAGCTAGTTCCCACATTCTGGCATATTATGCTTGTTATTTCTCAGTCACACACCCCTGTACCTTCCTTTTTCTGTTCATTTGATCCTCAAACTGTTCCTCTGAGGGGGATCTGTACCCCCATTTAATGGACAAACAAGCTGAGGCTCACCCAAGTCACCCTGGGAGGGGGCAGATTCAGATCTTATTTCCACCTTGTATTCAGTAAGTTGTTACCGTCAGCATTCAGTTCCCTCAGCATCCCTTGGAGTGTATAGCACAAGGACATCTTGTCCAGGTGAAGATTTAACTCTTCCTATAGGAGTTGACCCAATTCTCAATGTATGGTGGCATGGCTCTGTGGTTTCTGTAATTGTAGACCATTACAAAGCTGGTCTCATGTGTTAGGGAGCTAGGGAGGCAATGCAGGGGCTGAAAATAATAGTTTGTGCTTTAAAATTAGGCTGAATGAGTCAAGTGCCACTTCCATTAATAGCTAGACTTTTAATCTTGGGTAAGTTTTTTCAACTTTGCTGGACCTCACTTTCTTCCTCCTGAAAATAGGAATAATATTACCTTACTGCTGGAGTCATGTGAAGATCAGATCATGGCACGTGGTAAGCACTCAAGTCAGGTGCTTTTATTAGGACATCTGGAATACGTAGCATCCCACCACCAGGTTGTCCCCACCACCACCACCACCACATTGCCATCGCCCCCAAGACGTTGCCCCTCCCCAAAACGTAGGATATGTTTGGAAAATCTAGTCCCAGCAGTTAAGGTATATATTTTGAGGGAATTTTATTCTAACTCGGATCCACAGCCAGCGTTTTGAAGGGAGTGTGTGTGTTGTGGGGAGTTGCTGAGGTTTGTTGGAAGGAACACATAATTAGAGTGAGGAATATTCTTGTGGCAGCCACCCTCACATCCACATTTCCTGCCTTCCAGTCCATCAAGCAACAATAAAATTCCAAATGGACAATATTCCAAACAAAGGATAAAATAAACCTAATTAAAGGGATGGATAAAACTAGAAAAGGTTAAAATAACAGAATTAGTGTTAAAACAACTCCCTTGACTAGGTTGAGACCCCTAGATATGTGCTCTTGGAAAACCCCACACTCCCTTGCTAGAGCTGCTTACAGTGGTAATTGACATGTACTTGACAACCTTCCCAAGGCAAATGGGAGATGCAAAAAAGTATGAATGGTGTCTGCCTTCTCCAGGGTTGTGTCCCCAGTACCTAGTGTAGTGCCTAGCACATGGTATGTGCTCGCTGTTTTTCCTTTTCCCACCTTCAATTTTAGTTTCAGAGGCCTCACTGAATAAAAGTCACAAAAGAGTAAGATAAGACTTAACCTACATAAGGCACAACCTAAGATAAATGGCATAAGCATGGTATGAAATGAAGAGAAAACAAATGGAGCAATTATAGTCAAGTTAGAAAACTAAAATCAGCTAGGTGATGGCTGTCACCTAAACCTGTTTCCACCACTCACCAGCACTTGATCTTGGATGTACTTGGTATCCCGAGCCTTATCTTTCTTTTCTCCATAGTACCTATTTCATGGAGCTGATGGGATTAAGTAGATCCCCAAATGTTAAATAGGTTTACTCCACGTTCCAGGCACTGCTTAGTCTCAGCTGCTATAATGGTTTTTCCTCCTGTGTTCAACATTTGCAGGCTGGGTGACTTGAAAGTTGAAGTGAGATACTGACTATCAGACGGGAGGATGCACTACTTTTCCAAGGTTATTGTGAGATCAGGGGAGCTGTGTTTAAACTCTGGCTCCTCGACACAGTGTATGGCTTGGGGCAATGACTCACCTTACTTACCTGCAAAACGGATAACAGGACCTCAGGGTGCTGCTGTGAAGGTTACATGAAACGAGACACATGAAGTGGTTGGCATGTGGTAAGGACTTTGTAAACACAAGCTGCAATTATGTGTGTAGAAAACCTTTTTGAGACAGAAGGTGCAGTAATGAAGAATAAGGTTTTCATGAAAATGAGTCGGGTGTTAAAATAACTACATTTGGTTCTCTTGGTAACTCCTCTTCACCCCCACCCCATTCTATCATTGTCTGTCTTTCTAGTTCTCTCAGTTGAGAAGAGTCCACTTGAGAAGGCCCCAGACTATCTGTTTCGAAATTCAGGGAAAAATGCCAAACGGCCTCCCCAGCTGGGGCCTAGCTGCCTCTGATAAGAAAGATGGAGAGAGGTGAATTCTGAAAATTAAACAAATCCTGGTGTCTTTGAAAGGTCACCCGGCTCTGAGGTAGGCCGTCCCACTGGTGACAGACTGCAGGGCCAGCTGGCAGGAAGAAGGGAGCCTCAAGAGTGACTAAAACTAAGGCTTGGGGTGGCCAGAAAGGAAGGCCCCCAGGACACCACTCCCAGGTTAGCAGACTGCAATGAGATGATGGAGACTTGTTCTGCAGAGCTGGCTGTTCACAAGTGCCTTGTGAGCACCTATGAGGTGTAAGCAGCAAGTATGAAATTCTGTCCCTCCCTGGAAGAATCCACTTTCTAGTGGAATGCTAGCACTTCCCTCCAGCCCAGCAGCAGATAAGGATTCCCTCTCCAGAGGTAGACTTCTGATCTCTCAGCAGCAACACAGATGAAGAGGATGGTTCTGAGGTTTTTGACTTCACTGAGGTGCTGTTTTCCATAGGAATCTGCAAAAGAATACCTTCATCACTTCTAGGTGTATACATTCCCCACCTCTCCCAAAATTGGACAAAGCAGTTGGGGCTGGGGGTATGTTTTCCAGCAGCCTGGCTCCTGTGTATGGCTGAATAAAGGGTCTAGAGCCTGTTGTGTCAAGGAATCGAGAGGGGGAGGATAGGGCCACCCCAAGAGAGCTGGGAGCAGGAAGACAAACTCTTGGCTACAGTGCCTTTAAAACTTCCTGTGACTGACAACCACCAGGCAGCAGACATGCCTTATTTCATCCCTCAGTTAGTATCAGTTGCTTCTAGTGTCCCCATTTGATGTGTGGCAAAACAGGTGTTGGATCCTGGCTCTGCCACACTTTTGAGCCACGTAACTTACAGCTTAGCAACTTACCCAAAGTTCATTCTATGCAATGAACTTGGTTCTCATGTCCCCAGCCCATCCCCAAGATCTTGGAGGAAAAGAAAGTAAAATATTCTCCTTTAATGGATTAGAGATTGGTAAAAATTTTAACTGCCAGTGACAGCTCACCCTACCTTAATCAGAAGTGTCAGTGCCTCTTTTGTAAGAAGGATCCATGAGCCTTTCCTAGACAGGCTCCAGCCCAGAGGATATATCCTCCTGAAGGCCCTTAGAAAATGGAAATAATGGAAATAGCCAAACTGGAGTTGACTTCCTTGACTTTTTCCATATGTTCAGAAACCTATACATATATATGAGTTGCTTTAATCAAATGGGATGCCACTGAGTTCTGTATACTTTAGTGGTTGGTAGTTCAGTGATAGTACTCTACGTGGCCAAGATGTAAGATGTGAATTTACTATCAGGAAATATAGTCTAGGTGGAGACCCAATATTATAAAAGTGGTTCATACTCCCTGGTGACATCACCTTATTTTTGTATTAACAGAAAAGACAAATGATACGCTATCACTGCCAATTCTATTACAGTAGATTCATAGGGACAAGGAGAATAGAACATCATTTGGTAGTTAAAAGGCATGAGTCAGCACTGGGTTCATGGCTATTGTGACATTGCATGAGTTGCTCAGTCATCCAAAAATTCTGTAATAGGAGCCTGATGGCCACCTCAAAGGTTTGTTTTCAAATCCTGATATGACATACTTAGCAGGCTATCATAGCAGGTGCTATATTATCCACCATGTGATATAGCAGTGAAGAACATTGTAGGAGGATATCAGCATGGCCTGCCACTTGCTAACCAGGGAGAAGAGAGGTTAAGGTACCTCCCAAGGTCAGTTTGCTCAACTAGAAAGTGGAATAACAGTACCTGACTCATTGGACTGCTGTGAAGGTTAAATTAAATACTTAAAGTCCATGGAATAGTGTCTGGGACATAGTGCTGGGAGACTATTCTTTATAGGTGACTTACATTCCCGCATGCATTCTGAGCAGAAGCACTCACCTTTTGTTCTGGACTACCTCTTCAAGGGTGTTTATGTAATCGGCTGTCTTGGTAGATGGTGTCTCCCCCACACCCCAGAGGAGAGGGAAGTTTCATTTGTTGTCCTGTGTAATAAAGACAATGTTGCTTCTCTGGCAAAGGCCAGACAAATCTACTTGCAGTTCTTTGTGGTGCTCCCTAAGCTCAAGGTATCTCGGCTGGTGTGTGAACCTGCCACATGCATGGCATTCACTTGGATTGCTCTGCCCATGTGAATGGGCAAACTTGGATGCAAGGGGAACCCTCACGCTCATGATGTTCATTCTGCTTGCTGTCCTTTTTGTAAAAACAATCCTTTGTCTCTGACCCAGGACTCTTATGTCATCTTGACAGTGTGTTCAAGGTATGGTGGCTATTTTTAAACTATACCAATCATTTGCTTGCTACAGGACCAACATCAGATAATTTTCACCCATGGAGATGGACCTGGGAGGCTTAACTTACCTGTCCCTTGTGGACCTCCTCTCTAAAACCTAAAGGATGTTTTGAATCTAGATATTCAGTCATTCTGTCATCTGATCAGAATAAAAGTTTTGCCTGTAAATCAGAAGTTCAGGGATCACATAAACGTAGTGACAAGTCTGTCCCTTTAGCTACTTCAGTCAATTAGTGAAGAAAGGAAGACCTCAAGAGTCAGACTTGTATCTGGGATATTATTACAGGAAAGCAGTGAAGTCATGTCCTGGTCCCAAACCCCAGCCCCACTACCAACTTAGCTATGTCATCTTAAGTCATTTGCCTCCCTTTCAATTTCCTCATGTGTCAAATGGGGATAACACTTTCATTATTTAATACTTAACATGTCATTTCAAATATCAATTTCTACCAGAACTTCAAAGCATACCTATACCTCAACTATAAACAGCATTGCTCACTCACCTAGACTTTCCTTTTTCCTAGACTTAATATTCATTGCTGAGTGTATCGCTATCTGCAATTATGTTAACGGTCTCCAAAAATGGCTGCCAGCAATTCCTCTCCTCCCTTTATGCACTTGCCACTCTTCATAGCAAGAGGTGTTATTACTATTTTCTCCTACTCTTGAGTGTGGACTGGCCCTGGAATTTGCTTTAGCCAACAGATTATAGCGGAGGCGATGTCTTGGGATCTGAGTCCTTAAGGGAAAGATTCAGCTGCAAATCTTAGAGCCCAGATGCCATGCTGTAAGGAAGTCCAGGCTGAACCACTCAATGATGAGAGGCCACATGCGGAGAGACCCTGGGGGATGAGAGGCCGTCTTGGTGCTCCATCTGAATCACCAGCTAAATGATAAGTGTGCATTAACAACTCCAGGTGACATAGGGCGGAATAACCACACAGCTGAGCCCTGCCCAAATATGAGCCCTGACCTGCAATATGAGAAATGAGCAAACATTGTTGTCTCGAGTTACCAGCTTTTGGGGTACTATGTTATGCAGTAATCATTTGATTTTTTTTTTCCCCTCACCAGGATGTAATTTCAATAATGCAAATACTGTCTTTTCACTGTATCCCTAAGCCCAGCAGGGTGCCAGCCACTTGGTGGTAGTTGAAGTATTAGACGGTTGAAGCCATTTATTCACTCAGGCATGATGTTTTGTTCACCATTATACTTCCAGTTTCTAGGCAACAGAACCACTGCCCCTTTGTTGATTAGAGACTACTTAAGTACGTTTTAAATCTGGAATTGCCTCTGTGTAATAAATGGAGACGAACAATAATATAAAACAAGACCTGGGAACGTCCTGACACTTAACCAGGCAACCAACTGCTTATGTGCCTGCTTTCAGGGGGACATGCTTCTCAATAAATTCTGGTCCTAATTCTTGTAGATGAACTGTAGCCCCATACCTCCCCTACCCTGTAACATAATCATCTAGCAGATGAACGCTGCACTTCCATTCCCTTAACACTGGTCTCCACTATAGAGACAGGTATCTCTGTCCTCACCCTTCTCCACCCAGAACCTCACTGGCTTGGCTGAGTCTTAAGAATAGAAAGATCTGAAGTGGTTTCTGTTCTCCCTGACCCAGCTCCCACCAACCTTCCAGCCCATGAGTACTTTGGAGAAGTGTGTAAGGGAAAGATGCCCAGCCTCCTGCAGCAGTGCTGCCACCCCTTATCCATCCCCCAGCACCAGAGCCCTGCTACAACCCTCCCTTCCCCCAAGGCTGGGCCTGACAAGCTTGTACATTAGCACTTTTCAAAAGCAGTGTCCACTTTAGGAAGGGTGGCAGGGCCCAAGAGCAGCCACTTCCTTTGACAAATGCCAGTGCTGACAGCTGAATGCTGTCTTACAAACCCTGACCCCTGCTGCTCCCCAGGAGGTACTGTGGGTAGAACAGGAAGAAGCTCAGAGGCAAGTCATTCACTAAGGACAGCGAGACCCAAGAGGGCATCTGCTTGGTAGAAATCTGCAAACGCAGGAAAGGCAGTGAGCTCCAGGGCCTGACAGTTCCCCTGGGCTCATGCTCTGCAGGTTCCTAGCTGCATCTTTTGGGCAACTTAGCCCACTTCTCCAAACCCTACTTTCCTCATCTGTGAAAGAGGCAATTACTATGCCATATAGTTATGTATTAGTGCTTAACGGATGGTCACAAATTCAGTTAAAAACACGTTTATTTTTTCCATTTCTGCAGATCAGGTCAGTGTATCACTCGGCTGAATTCTTTTGAACCAGGGTCTCATGAGGCTGAAATCAAGGTGTCGGCCAGAAGTTCCCGGGAAGGTCCCACTTCCAAGTCCCTGTGGTCACTGGCAAGTCTCAGATTTTGGCAGATTGTAGGATTGAGGACCTCAGCTTCTTGCTGAAGGCTGCCCTCAGTTCTTTGCCATGTGGGCCACCTCAACATGGCAACTTGCTTCATCAAAGACAGCAAGGGGAGGAGTTTGCTAGCAAGACAGATGTTAGAACCATAGAAGTGACATCCTATCCCTTTTGCCACTCTTGGCTAGGAGCAAGTCACAGATTCTACTTGTACACAAGAGGGAGAAAGAAGGTTGACAAGGGCCCCAAGCGCCAGGAAACAAAGACCACTGGGGAGAACTTAGAGCCTGAGACATATCAGCAACTTCATTCCCACCTATGATTCAGGTGTATGAAGTCTTTAATGCAGGGCCTGGGTTTTCTGTTTAATTCCCAGCATTCAGTGTTTCAGCAGAAAATGGACGAAACATTCCAATGAAATCTCTTCATTAAACTCTTCTCAAAGGTGTGGAAAGGGAGTAAGCAGGGACAAGGACACTACAAAGAAGCAGAGAACTGCCCAGGGGCTGGAAAACTGTTTGCATCCCTACTTCTAAAGGGGAAAAGGGTGGAGTGCAGTTCCCTGAACATGGAGGAAAGGGCTGCCTGACAGTGGAGGAGCAGCCAGCAAGAGAAAGCCAGGGCTAAAGACCATGACCTCTCTCTCCTACCTCTGATATCCTGCTGGGTCTTCCAGCAGCAGAGCTTGCCTAGAAGTCAGAAAAGGAGGGGAGGCCATTGCATCAATCCCTACTTCAGTCCCAGCTTCTCCAGAGAAGTAAAGGACAGATCTGGGGACAAACAGCAGATCTTGTCATTCGTATCAAGCAGTTTTCAAGGCAACTATTAAACAAAAGTAGAATGTTTCATGATTTCAATCTACTTGATTTTAAAACTTGAAAATCCACAAGTTTTAAAATCAAGTAGATTGATTGGGAGGCCTCAGGAAACTTAGTCATGGCAGAAGGTGAAGCAAGCATGTCTTAGTATGACAGCAGGAGAGAGAATGTGTGAATTGAGAAGTGCCACACACTTTAAACCATCACATCCCATGAGAACTCACTATCATGAGATGAGCAAGAAGGAAATTTGCCCCCATGATCCAGTCACCTCCCACAAGGCCCCTCCTCCAATTCGACGTAGATTTGGGCAAAGACGAATACAAACCCTGTCAGCCACCAAATTTCTATTACAAAACTTACGGTAATAGTTTCCCCTTCTTGCCTTAGCAAACTCATGCTTATCAATAGTTGAAATTGGGAAGAAAATAGTTCAGTTTATTCACTCAAACGACCAAGTGTTTTTTTATATAGGTATCAAGGCAGGTGCTAGGGATATTTCAAAGTTTTAATCATTCCCCTATCTGGATCTTAATCTCAGAGATGGTCCCCTCTACCACCTATGTGTGCCCTTCAATCCTATTCCTTTCTTTTCCAGCCCAAGCCCTCTTTTCAACACAATGCTGAGGAAAAGAGGGTTGAGGGTAGGAGGGGCAGAACGTTCCACAGCTGATATGGTTTGTATTCGTGATGCTCTCAAATCTCATGTTCAGTTGTAATCCCATGTTGGAGGTGTAGGGTCTGATGGGAGGTGACTGAATTATGAGGGTGGATTTCCCCTTGGTGCTGTTCTTGTGTAGTGCGTTCTTGAGATCTGGTTGTTTAAAAGTATGTTACACCCTCCCTTGCTCCTGCTCCTGCCCCTGCCATGAAAGATGCCTGCCACCTCTTTTTCTTCTGCCATGAGCTTCCTGAGGCCTCTACAGAAGCAGAAGCTATTCTTCCTATACAGCCTGCAGAACCATGAGCCAACCAAATCTCTTTTCTTATAGATTGCCCAGTCTCAGATTTTCATATAGCAATACAAGAATGACCCAATACAATAGCAGACCCAGGAAGGTCTCTGGGCTTTCTGAATCTATGGGGAATGCTATATACTCAGTTTGAGACCCAGGGCAAGTCACTTCCCCCATAACCTTCCCTTTCATCTCCCTAAGGGAGTAACATTTCCTGCTTCATCTATTTCAGGAAGGCAGTTATGAAGCTGAAAGGCTCATGGAAGGCTGGAGACTGTATAATTCCACTCATGAGGTACCCAGAGAAGCCAAATTCAGAGAAATAATGGTGGTTTCCAGGGATAAATCGGGAGGGAGAATCGGGAGTTAGTGTTTAATGGGTACAGAATTTGTTTTGCAAGATGAAAATGGTTCTGGAGTTGGATGGTCATGGTCGTATGAGCATGTGAATGTACTTGATGCTATTAAACTCTACACTTAAAATAATACCTTCAAAAGAGAATGGAGGCTGGGCACGGTGGCTCTTAACTGTAATCCCAGCACTTTGGGAGACTGAGGCAGGTGGATCATTTGAGGTCAAGACTTTGAGACCAGCCTGGCCCACATGGTGAAACACCCCATCTCTACTAAAAATATAAAAATTAGCAGGGTGTGGTGGCAGGTGCCTGTGATCCCAGCTGCTAGGGAGTCTGGAGCAGGAGTATCGCTTGAACCCAGGAGGTGGAGGTTGCAGTGAGCTGAGATCTGTGCCACTGCACTCCAGCCTGGGTGACAGAGCAAGACTCTGCTTTGTGAGTACAGCTGCAAAAAGAGGACTTTCTCTCTTATGGCTCTTGGGCTTTGCTGCCACCCATAGACTCCCAAACTCGGAGCCCTTTGCTCCTTGCAGCTGTCCAGCAGCCTCTCCACCCCAGCCCATCAGTCACTCTGGTCCTGCTCTCATCCAACTCCCTAGGACCATCCCAAGCACCACATTCATCTGTCAGCTATGCCAGCAGTCTCCCCTTCATGCCCGCCTCAACCCTCCATCCCCAGGCTCATCTCAGAGCCATCTGCTGCTCCTGCCTCTCTTCTGCCCTTCCTAATCATCTTCCACCTGGACCAATGCAGGAGGGGAGAATCAAGGCAGGTGCCCTGGCAACAGAGATCACCCTGCTTGGAGCAGATCGCTTTCTTGCCTCTGTTCCCAGGAGCTCTAGGGTTCTAAGACAGCACTTGTCAAACTATAGACATGCACATAAGTCACAGGGCAGGGGGTGGAGGGTCTTGTTAAACTGCAGAGAATGACTCCAAAGGTCCACACGGGGCCTGAGTTGCGGCGTTTCTAACCTCCCAGGTGATGCTGATGCTGCCAATATGGACGCAGCTTGAAAAGAGACATCTGAGACATGACCCAGTTCCCCTGCCTGACCCTGGGGGAGGAGAAGGAACTCAGCTGATGTTGGGATCTTGCTGGAATTTGAGGTGATTTCAGTTTAACTTGAACAAAATGAGACTTCGAGGCAAGTACCGACTTATGGAGCATGTCTTCGTCCGTCTTGGATAAAGCTATTTAGTAGATGTTGAGAAATTCTTTTTACAAAAGGAATTAAGGGAGGAATGAGACATATCTTCCTTACAGAGAAATCCAAATAACGTAAGTTAATACAACCCCATCCAGGAGATGGAGCTTAATCTCTTTTCTCTCCTCCCTATGTAAGAGGAGGAGGAGAAGAGTAGCTCTATGATGGAGAGATCTGGCAGCTGCCACCTTAGCCAAGTGATCAAGGTCAACACCATCTGGAAGGCAGGAGTCCAGAGCAATGAGAAAGATGCTTCACCTCAGGTCGTCTTCCTGGGAACCATCACCGCAAGATCCTCATGTGAAAAGCCTCAGAGTGACAACAGGTGGACATCCTGCAGAAAACCTGACCGGTACTCCTCAGAGGTTAAGGTCATGACACTGGGAGAGATGGAAGGAAGCTTTGGCCTGAGAAGACTGGAAGAAAATAACAATGTAGAATCCCAGAGAAGATCTTGTAACAGAAAGATACTGCTATTGTAAAACTGTGAAATATGAGTAAGGTCCAGGATTTGTTAATCCTAAGGTACTCGGGTTGGTTTCTTAGTTTTGATGAATGTCCTGTGGCATTGGAAGATGCTCGATTCAAAGTGTGAGGTATATGAAAACTTCCTGGGATGCTTTTATAAATCGAAAATTTTCTAAAACTTTGAATAATTAGCCTTTGAATAATTAGTAAAACACTGAAAAGCCATACTGTACCAAAGGGAACCTTGTGAGACGATCTAAAATGACAGGAAAGAATTATTGTATCACTGGCATTGTTTTATATTTTACTATCTCCTGCCAACTCTTCTCCAAAATAATTCTGTGCTAATCCATGGCAGCCGGTGGGAAGATGCAGTGGACTTGCCTGCCCCAGGTACGGTCAATGAGAATGTACTTTCTGTGAAGAATCTTAAAACAATAAAAATGAATTAAATGTTGATCTGCTTTTTATTGCTATATTCTGGCAATTCTAAAGTCATAACTTTTAACCTGAAAACTCAGCTTTTAGGCATTGGCAATTGAAATGAACATCACTGTCTGTCCCTGTTATATCTTGAAACAAGCATCTCAATTGTTTTTGCTCGACTTCAGTATTTACCTGTCCCTAGAAGATGAAGCTAGATGCCTTATCAAGACTAACAACTTGTTCATCGAGATTCCCCTCAACCCCCCTCCTTACTGGGCCAGAGCCATGTGAGAAGGCTTACCCAATCCTAATCAAGACCTGCCCTAAAAATTAGTCCAAGCTTTAAAACTCACAAATACCCTGCTCTGTTCCCCATTTTGAGAAACCTCAAACTATCTGATTGTCCTTGACTTCAGTGAGTCTGAACTTTAATGAGGGGTTTTCTCCAGCAGTCTCTGAGAAGTTAATAGTGCATCACACAGAAACTGTTACACATGTACACAACAGCACGAAGATGTGTATGTGCAGGATGACTAATAGGGAGAGCTGGCAGCCACCTACATGTCCACCAAGGAGTGAGTGATTAAATGACTGCTGAATGGTATCCCACAAGATTGGCATGCTTACTAAGCCAGATATACTGAAGCTGAAAATGTTCACCCCATTCTGGGATGCATTACACTAAAAATACCAGTAATTCTAAATACTTGGAAATGATCCTCTTTCAAAAATCATGCCTCTGAGGCTGTCTAGGTGTATATATTTGAAATATAACAATGCATTGAGGCTGGGCATGGTGGCGCATGCCTATAATCCCAGCACTTTGGGAGGCCGAGGCGGGATCATGAGGTCAGAAGATCAAGACCATCCTGGCCAACATGGTGAAACCCTGTCTCTAGTAGAATTAAAAAAAAAAAAAAAATTAGCTGGGTGTGGTGGTACAGGTCTGCACGCATAGAATCCCAGCTACTCAGGAGGCTGAGGCATGAGAATCGCTTGAACCCAGGAGGCAGAAGTTGTAGTGAGCTGAGATTGTGCCACTGCACTCCAGCCTGGTGACAGAGTGAGACTCTCTTAAAAAAAAAAAAAATGCATTGAAAAAACAAGAATTAACTGTTTGATCTTTGAGAGTCAAGAGACTTTGGCTTTCTTTGCCCTTTATACAATATATTTCAATTATGTAATTGCGTAATGAAAATGCTCTTACTGAATTTTCTTTGACAAATTTTCTATTTCTCTCCTGGTCCAGCATCTAGTGTACTTCTACAGTTGTGATTCTGAGCACGGGTACCTACTCTGCGCAAGGCTGTGAGCCTGATTCTCTCGTAATCCTCATGACAGTCCTGAGGGGGTGAAGTTGTCCCGACTTGTAGAGTTGAAGGTCACATGGGCAGTGAATGATGGAATGATCTGATCCCACATCTTCTGCCAAAGCACACACCATAAAGACAAGTGTGTTCTTGATACTTCATGACAGGTGCTGCTTATTCTATTTTATCAGTCTGGAAATTGCAGGTTGTAGGTTGTAGAGAATAAGGCTTTGCATGGTTTTTGAGCTAGTAAATGGTAAGTGGGTGGTAACTATCTCCTCAAGCTGATTCCTAGAGCCTGTATACTCCGCGTTCTCATCCCCTTACATCTAAGGTTCCTGTTGTTCGGTGGAAAACCCCTTTGGGAAGCTGATTCCCCTGCAGCTGTAGGGTAGAGTTTGAGGTTCCCTTGACTCTTCTGTTGAATAATTGCTGAATGAAGATATCTCCCCCATGAAGAGCATTCCTGGCACTGTTATCCCTCCAGTTCTCCCAGAAGCACACTTCGAGACAAGGAATTGTGTGCAAGGGAATTATCAATGGGTTGTCCCCAGGAGGAACTGGGAAGGGAGAGGGGAAGCAGGATAGGAAAGGGTAAAAATTCCAGCAAGTGTGTGATTTTCAGGCAAATCCCAGCCTGAACCTGATCCTGCAGGGTGCTGTGGGGACGCAGTGTAGCCTTTCAATATGTCTGGACTCCCAGCAAGGGACCTGGGCTTCTATAGTCCCCACCCGTCAGTCACTGCCCAGGGGGCTGCCCGAAAACATAAAGCCCCAGTCACTTCTGTTTCTGTGGGTGAGGCCAAAGCAACCCCAATACCCCTTGGGAAGTTTCACGGATTTCATCAGTCCCTTGTGACCATAAATCTATTACAACATGTGCTGTAGCCCCCCAGACAGCTGTCCCTCCTCTGGTCATTACTAGCCTAGTCCCAGGACCAGGTGGAGGTACCCTTACAAATCCTGTCTCCTCTTCTGTGAAATGAAGTGGTAGTTTGCAATGTTTTAAAGGAAAAATGAAATATTCCAGTCAGAAGGACTTTCTTCTGACAGCTGTTACATTAAAAACTGCTGACTTTTTAAGGCTTCTGTCTACTCCATTCATTGATCCACCCTCTTCCCCTCACACAACACGCAGGCTATGTAGAATGAGTTTCTCAATGAGCTATCAGAAGTGTGAGTTGCTAGAGCTCTTTTGGAAAGCAATCTAGTGAACTCAAATTTCAAAATCGCATGGCCTTTGACCCACTTGCAGAACTCTAGCCTAGCATTAGTAAGTACTCAACATGCACAGTGAGTACTTAATAGTAAGTACTCCACATGCACATTACATGTAGCACATCTTATCCAAAAAACTGGGCATGACCTGCATGCTCATCTGCTTATCTCAACAGGTGGAACAAGCTTATCCCAACCTGTGGCCTGCAACCAGCCCAGGATAGCTTTGAATGTGGCCCAACACAAATGTGTAGACTCTTGTAATTTTTTTTTTTTTTTTTTTTTTTTTAGCTCTGAGCTACAGTTAGTGTGTTTTATATGTGGCCCAAGACCATTCTTCCAATGTGGCCCAGGGAAGCCAGAAGATTGGAGACCCCTGGTGTGAAATATTACACATCTGTTAAAAGAGACCCATAAATTTTACGTTGAAAACGCGTCCAGGATATATTTCAAAAAACACAAATTGCAGAGTAACAATGAAGTGCAAATCCCTTCCTCTTTTTTTTTTTTTTTTTTGAGACGAGGTCTCTGTCAACCAGGCTATAGTGCAATGGTGTGATCATAGCTCACTGCAGCCTCTACTCCCGAGCTCAAGCAATACTCCCACCTCAGCATCCCAAATTGCGGAGATTATAGACGTGAGCCACCGTGCCTGGCCAGCAATCTCATTTTTGCCAAAGGGGGTAAATCCTATATGTGCACATGTTTATATAAGTATGGAGAAGAGTGGGGGAAGTAATACATCAAAAGGTGACTGATTAGCCCTGGGCGATGGCATGGTATAGCCCTCTGTTATTTTTCCTTAAAGATACAACTTTGTAATTTTGATAAAGTTGTAAAGGTAAACTTTGAAAAGTTGGAGCTGCTGGTTGAAACGGGAAAGTAGAGGTAGCCTCAGCCCTAGCCCCCAGCTTCCCTCTTCCCTCTCATCCTCCTGGGCAGGCATGTGGATTGCAGGGCATCACCCTGGTCCTCCTGGGACATCTCACGCTGACACAGCCCACGCTGCTCAGCCCACCAGCTCTCAGCAGGCCTGCTGCCCCGGCCCTGACCCCGGCTCTCCGAGAGGTTGAAAGGCCATGGTGAGATAACCCAGCTCTGTGCCTCCACCCTGCAGAAGATCAGTTAAAAGGCATCCAAGTGGAGGACCCCCACGGCTGCCTATTTAGAGTTCCTTCAGAGCCTCCCATGATAACAGCCACTGTGCTGAGCACTTACACAGCAGAGCCTACAGCTAAGACCATGGGCTCTGGAAATAAGTCACCTGTCATCTCCAGGCCTTAGTTTGCTTTTCTGTGAAACTGGCATAACCACCTCTGAGTATAACTAAAAGGTCCTGCATAAAGACATTTCATGTTGTATGTTGTCTTATGTGGGAACTAAAAATCGATCTCAGAAGTAGAGAGTAGAATAGTGGTTCCTAGTGGCTGGGAAGGGTTGGGGGTGCAGGTGGAGATAGCCCAAGGTTGGTTAATGGATACGAAGTTACAGCTAGCTAGGAGGAAGACGCTCTAGTGTTTTACAGCACTGCAGGTGACTGACTGTAATTAATAGCAATTTGTTGTATATTTTCAAATAACCAGAAGGGCAGATTTTGAATGTTCCCAACACAAATGATCAATGTTACCAAGTATGTCAATTACCCTGATTTGATCATTACACACTATATAACTATATTGCAATATCACTGTACCCTATAAATATGTACAATTAAATCAATTGAAAAGCAAAAATACCAAAAATGTGTATATACTCATATTACACAGGAAGGAAAAATAAGGAAACATTACCTATGTTATTTATATGTACTATTTTCTGTATATATTCTCATACGTATGAACTGGGCCAATATTAGGCATGTACTCTTATCAGTCATGTGTCTTTCGAATAGTAGATAAGAGCTCTGGTGCTGAACCCAGACTGGACCTGGTTTTAAATCCTTACTGCAGTTAACTAAGTCTCCCCAGGCAGCTACCATGATTGACAAGGAGGCTGGAAAAGCGTCACTCTCTTGCTACCCCTTTCGGAGCTGGTGTCAGATGGAAAGTGTCTGCAGAATTTGAGGCCACTTGGATGAATTTCCCCAAGACAAGACCGCACGGGCTGGAACTGCGGGAAGAGGTTTCTGTGCTGCAGGGGTTGGCATCTGGCATCTGGCACTTGGCCCTCTGAGAGAAGGATGAGGAGCTGGGTCATTCTTTGCCGCATGTCTGGTGAGGGGTGCCCCTTCTATTGCCGCCTTAGGAGTCTGAATAGCTGCTCTTGGAGTTGGGCATCTCTGGCAGCGCCACTCAGGACTTTCTCTGCTGATGACATTGGGAAGTGTGCTGAGGCTGGGGTGGGGATGGAAGGATCAACTTTCAGACCCAAAGAGAAGTCACCGTTCCTTCTGACCTTCTGTCAAAGGTTTAGCCTAATTTACCTCTTAGTAGATAAATTGGATCATTTTGTAAGAATAAAAACAAATATGTAATTTTTAAAGTTAAAAGGCCCAGCCTGGGTAACATGGAGAAAACCCATCTTTACCAAGAAAAAAACAAAGATCATGGAGCGTGGTGGGACTACAGGTGAGCTACCGGAGAGGCTGAGGAGAGACAACCGCTTGAGCTCAGGAGGTGGAGGCTGCAGTGGACTGTGATCGCACCACTGCACTCCAGCCTGGGCAACAGAGAGACCATGTCTCAAGTCCAATCAACTAAAATATTGGCTAGGTATGTTACATGTGCGATCTCATTTAATGCTCCCACCACTCCATGAGCTATTGCAAACCTCATTTTTCAGGAAGAAAGAGCTGGAGCAGAACTGATCAGATGAAGAACCATCACTTACTGAGCACCCACCAGGCACTGTGTTGTACACTTTTCTTGCAAGATTGTTGTGCAAATGAGATAAGGTGGGTAAACGATGGCCCTCCCTAGGGAAAACTGGGGTGCAGAGGCCCAATCACTCCTCTGAGGTCTCGGGGAAAGCAAGTGCAGGCGCTGGGATGCAAACCAGAGTTTGTCTTGCTCCAAATCCCTTTCTACACGGTCACACAGTTGCTTCTGCTTAAAGAGTATGGAGGACCCCTTGTGGCAATATCTCACCTGAAAACAATTCAATACCAAAAGCAGACTGGTCCCCCGTGGGGCAGGGGAGGGAAGATTGGAAGGAAGCGACCAACTTATTTTATCTCAACATTGGTAAGATAAATTTAAAACACAAATGTCCAACAAAAGATTGATTAAATTGATTCATTTATATAATGAATATATATATTACATATATATAAGAAGCCATTTAAACCAATGTCACAGAACATTGATTTGGAAAGGAAATGTTCAAAGGTTTATTAAAAGGCAGACAGGGAAACAATCATGTAAGACATGGTCCATCGTTTTATTTAAAACATCTGCATTTGGCCAGGTACAATGACTCATGCCTGTAATCCCAGCACAGCACTTCGGGAGGCTGAGGTGGGTGGATTACTTGAGGTGATCAAGACCAGCCTGGCCAACATGGTGAAATCCCATCTCTACTAAAATACAAAAATTACTCAGGCATGGTGGCACACACCTGTAGTCCCAGCTACTCAGGAGGCTGAGACAGGAGAATCGCTTGAACCCAGGAGGTGGAAGTAGCAGTGAGCCAGGATCACACCACTGCACTCCTAGGTGACAGAGCAAGACTCCATCTCAAAAAAGAAAAACAAAACAAAACAAAAAAAACCTGCATTTTACGTCCTCCTTGTCATACATTGAAGTAATGTCCTATGGTTGTACTCGAATGGCGAGATCAATAAAGGTAGTTTTTAACCACCTTTTTTCTTTATCTGTACTGTCCAAATTTATAAACCTAAATGCATTTTTTCTTCCAGAGAAAACCTTTGTTCTAGAAAATATTTTAAAATATCAAAATACTGTGGAAGAAAGCCCCCAGTTGGGGGCCTCAGTTTCGCCACCTGAATGATTCAATTGTGTTCCATCACTAGGTGCACCATTCAAATTTGACCCCCCATTCCCCCTCCCAACTCCCCCCACCTTTCCCCCACTTTACCTTTTTCCTTCTCCCTCCTGCCTCCTTCCACTGCCCCATCTCTCTCTCTCTCTCTCTCTCTCTCTCTCTCTCTCTCTCTCTCTCTCTCTCCACACACAAGTATGACACTTAGCTTTAGCTTCTTCAGCTGTGACATGGAGATGACACTCCCTGCCTCACAGGCATGTTATGAAGATTAAATAAGTGAACACCTGTAAAGCACCTAGAATGCAGGACTCTGACAAGCATCTACCTAACGTGCCTCCAATAATAATGCTGGTGCGTTAGGCCAGAACCAGGGCACAAACCCAGGTCTTTTAACCCCCAAGTCCTCCACTCTTCCCACTGAATTCCATCTTTTCTTTATAACAGTGCTCCCAGTGGAAGACTGTCAGGCACAGGGGCGGGCAGGCTGCGAGTGGGTGGGACCTGGAAAGGGGGTGGAAAGGGCTTCCCAGAGGTCTCTGAAGCCCCCTCGAGGAGGTGACTACAGTTCCCCTCAACCCGGCCCTCCTCTCCGTGGTCCTTTTGTGGCAGCTGCAGGTTTCTGCTTCCCTGATTTCCTGATTCCAAGTCCATTTTTCTGCCTGAGTGGCTCCAATATCTAAATTTGCACTCCTGGCTGCAGGAGAGAGGAGCAGGCATGGAAAGCTTTTACCATGGAAAGCTTTTACTTCTGATAATTACTCAGGAGTCATGGTAAGGGCAAGAGGAAAAGGAGGAGGTGTCTAACAGGAGATGGTGCCAGCTCCCCGCTGTGTTTGCCAAAGGCTGGGAAGATTCCTGTCCATGGGGGAGAGGGTAGGGAGCCCAGGCAGTTCTCCTCAGAGCCAGGCTGGAAGCTTATACCTGAATCCCGACCTACCATGAGTTTGCCACCTAAATATTGGGACAGCACCAAAGGCATCATTGTGTAAGGCTGAATTTAAATGATTCAAGACTCACAGAGCACAGAGATGCAGAATCAAACATATGACCTCTAGGAGGGACTTCGGAGAGCTCTAAACTGGCACAGTGGCTTAGCGTGGCTCGTCCTTCCATAGAGATGTGGAATCTACTTTTCCTCCACCCAACCTGGATTGGCCTTAGTGACTACTCTGACCATTAGAATGTGGCAGAAGTGACTTACTGGGACAGCCGACGGTTGGTCATAAGAGCCCTTGAATCTCCTCATCCAGAGCTCCTGAAAACTTTGTCCAAGGCAATACCTTGTAAGAAATCCTACAACCTTGATGCCACCATGCTGTGAGAAAGCTCAGCCTACCTGAGAAAGGGGACCTGCAAAATAAGGCACCAAGAGAGTGAAGAAGGACAAGGAGCACCAAAGCTCCAGCTATGTAAGTGAAGACGCCATCTTGGAAGTGGATCCTGTTGCCCCAGTGGACCCCAAACGAATCAAAGATAAATTACCCACTGAGCCCTTCCTGAATTCCTGTCCCACAAAACCATGAACAAAATAAAGTGGCTGTTTTAAGTGACCAAATGTTGAGACCACTTGTTACCCATCAATAGATAAGAGAAATTTCCATTTTGTACCACTTTCATAATTTTGCTATATGAATGTATTTAAGAGTTTATTTAAATTGACTTTTTACCATATTTTAAACAAAATTTTATATATAAATACCATGTCTTATGAGCTAATTTGAGACCCCTCAAAATTCATATTTTGGAGTTCTAGCCCTCAGTATTTCAGAATATGACTATTTGTTTAAAGAGGTGATTAAGTTAAATGGGATTATTAAGATGGTTCTTAATACAATAGGACTGGTTTCCCTATAAGAGGAGATTAGGACACAGACATTCATAAAGGGAAAATGTCATATGAACTTGAAGATGGCCATCTCCAAGTCAAGGAGAAGGGATCTCAAAGAATCACCCTTGCCAACACCTTGATCTCAGACTTCTAGCCTCCAGAATCATGAGAAAATTAATGTTATTTAATCCACCCTATCTGCAAGACTTTGTGACAGGAGTTCTAGCAATCTAACTCATCATGAAAGCGAAACCAATATTAGACACAAACAAAAGGTAACCTTTTTAATAAAGCCCTTTTCCTTTGTTTTTTTTTTTTTAATGCTTCATGATACCTCCAATGCTAAGCATACCATACTTTGAGAAAAACTAGATATTTTCATCTAAATGAGTTTATTAAGATAGACATCCAAGAGAGGCAGTGGCATGTTGAGGTCACAGGCCATATTGATTGGTAGAGTTGGAATGAGAGCCAGAGCTTCCTAATTCCCAAGCCATCAACCCAGAGTGGCTTCGGGGATTCTAAGAAACATCTCTTGGCCCTCTGCAATTCATGGGGAATTTCTAGCATCAAATAGAGTGGACAACCTCTTAATATAAAGAAATAAAATTTCACGTAAAAATAAGAGGATGTAGTATTAAGGATCTTCCTCAATTGTGTTAGAGTTCCTAGAGGGACAAGGTGAATAGGATACATGTATACCTGAAGGGGAGTTTATTAAGGAGCACTGACTTGCATGATCACAAGGTGAAGTCCCACAATAGACTGTCTGCAGGCTGAGGAGGTGGGAAGCCAGTCTGAGTCCTAAAACCTCAAAAGTAGGGAAGATGACAGTGCAGCCTTCAGTCTTCGGCCAAAGGCCCGAGAGCCCCTGACAAACTGCTGGTGTATGTCCAAGAGTCCAAGAGCTGAAGAACTTAGAGTCCGATGTTTGAGGGCAGGAAGAATCCGGCAGGGGAGAAAGGTGGAGGCCAGAAGACTCCGCCAGTCTAGTCTTTCCACGTTCCTCTGCCTGCTTTCATTCTAGCTACACTAGCAGCTGATTAGATGGTGCCCACCCAGACTGGGGGCACGTCTGCCCCTCCCAGTCCACTGACTCAAACGCTAATTTCCTTTGGCAACATCCTCATAGACACATCCAGGAATAATACTTTCATCCTTCAAGCTGACAATATCAACCACCACAATTTACTGTATTGGTCCATTTTCATATTGCTAGGAAGAAATACTCAAGACTGGGTAATTTGTAAGGAAAAAGGTTTAATGAACCAGTTTCACATGGCTGGGGAGGCCTCACCATCATGGTGGAAGGCAAAGGAAGAGCAAAGGCACATCTTACATGGCAGCAGGCAAGAGTGCATGTGCAGGGGAACTGCCCTTTATAAAACCACTAGACCTTATGAGACTTACTGTCACAAGAACAGCACAGGAAAAACCCACCCCCATGATTCAATTACCTCCCACCAGGTCCCTCCCACAACATGTGGGGATTATGGGAACTACAACCCAAGATGAGATTTGGAAGGGGGACACAGCCAAACCATATCAGTCATTAACATTTTACTATGAAAGTATTGGCCGTGTTTCTTTAGTGGGATCAGGTTCAGGGCAGCATAGATGTACTGGTAAGAACCAAGAGCTGAAAGGTTACCAAAGGTTTGTAAAGAGAGAGAGATCCCTGCCATGGTCTGAACGTTTGTGTCCTTGCAAAATTCTTGTGTTGAAATACTAAACTCAAAGATATAGCATTAGGAGGTGTAGCCTTTTGGAAGGTGATTAGGTCATGGAGGTGGAGCCCTCATGAATGGTATCAGTGGCCTTATGAACGAGACCCCAGAGAAATCTCTTGTCCCTTCTGCCATGTGAGGACAGAGTTGAAAGATGCCATCTACGAACTAGGGAACAGACCCTCCTCAGATGCTTGAATCTGTTGGCACCTTGATCTTGAAATTCCCAGCCTCCAGGACTGTAAGGCATACATTTCTGTTGTTTATAAGCTATCTAGTTCATGCTATTTTGTTTATATAGACTCTAGTATATAGTCTCATAGACTAAGACGTTTTCCAAATTCACTTCTTTGCCTGGAGTATTCCCTGCCAACACAGACATACAACTGTAAAACTTAAGCATGCCATGCTGCAAAATCTATTAGAGAGGTAAATCTAATACTATTCTACTGCAATAATGTTTTCTGACCCCTTCGTGTATGCTAGACTCTTTGCTTGGGTTCCCTTACACTTCTCATTGATAAATCTGTGAGGGAGTAATATCATTGTGCCCATTTTTCAGACTCTCAACCTCTCCATCCTGCAGTCTGTGAGATTTGAAAATCATGATTCTGACGGGGCACGGTGGCTAATGCCTGTAATACAAGTACTTTGGGAGGCCAAGGTGGGTGGATCACAGGGTCAGGAGTTCAAGACCAGTCTGGCCAATATGGTGAAAACTTGTCTCTACTAAAAATACAAAAATTAGCTAGGCGTGGTGGTGTGGGCCTGTAGTCCCAGCTACTTGGGAGGCTGAGGCAGAAAAATCACTTGAACCTGGGAGGTGGAAGTTGCAGTGAGTCGAGATCGCACCACTGCAATCCAGCCTGGGCAACAGAATGAGACTGTCTCAAAAAAAAAAAAGAAAAAGAAAAATCATGATTCTGCATGTGCCATTCCCTTTCCCTACATTGTTTCTTGTTCCATGAGTATTTTGAATTTGTCCTCCACGATTCATCTTCAACACCACCACCTCCAGGAAGCCTTCCCAGGTTCCCCTTTCCAAACATCTGGGAATCACTCCAAGCCTCCATATTACATCAATTTCCTTTCACATGCAGATCCTTGTCATGCACTGTGATGTCACACATCCAATGTGACACTCAGTACCCGGATCCAGGCAGTGTGTTCCTTCATGCCAGAAAGTGTGTCTAATTCAGAATCTATTCTTTGGACACGAATTCATTCAGCTAAACTCGACCTACATAAAGGATGGAGTCCTTGTTGCCCTTGCTCACAGTTGAACAAACACCCCCTGATGTGCAACCCACCAGAGTTTTGGAGGAAAAGGTTGGCTTTTTGTTTCTTAATTGATTGGTGCACATATGGGGTCTGCTTGCCCTGGCTGCTGGAATCTTGTCACAGAGGGGGCTGGTGCTGAGAGGAGTCACTGGGATTGTTCCATTAGAAGCTCCCAGCACCCTGTCCTTCACCTCTCTCTTCCCCAATTAAGGGCCCTTGTGATTACATTTGCCCACACATACAATCCAGGATAATCTGTCCATTTTAAGGTAAAAAAAAGTGGCAGCCTTAATTCATCTGCAGATTTAATTCCCTTTACCTTGTTATGTTACATAATGCATGCATGGGTTTCCAGGGATTAGGGATGGACATCCTTAAGGGGCCTTATCTTGCTAACCATATCAGTAGCACCTGCACTCCCATCCCAAGTCATGACCAGATATATTTCCAGACATTGTCAAATGTCCCTTGGGGAGAGGGCAAAATCCACCTTAGTGGAGAACCACTGATTTAGAGAATTTCTAAGCATTGTAAGGCCTTGCTTCCAATCATTGTGCTTTCTAGTGTATTAGTAAGAACTGTGGCTGGGTTAGGTGGCCCACACCTATAATCCTAGCATTTTGGGAGGCTGAGGCAGGAGAATCACTTGAGACCAGCATTCAATACCAGCCTGAGCAACAGTGAAACTCCCGTCTCTGTAAAAAAACAAAAAACCCAGGCAGGGTGTCATGCATCCATAGTCCCAGCTACTCAGGAGGCTGGGGAGGGGAGGTTGAGTCTAGTAGGTCGAGGCTGCAGTGAGCCAAGATCACACCACTGCACTCCAGCCCCAACTACAGAGTGAAACCCTGTCTCAAAAAAAAAAAGAAAAAGAAAAGAAAGAAATTAAAGGAATTACAAGGAGTCTGGAGGTGAAGTGAGTTGTATCAAATGACCGAATGGTACCGAATGACTTAGTCTGAGACTC
This sequence comes from Alouatta palliata, assembly GCA_004027835.1. Lineage (NCBI taxonomy): Eukaryota > Metazoa > Chordata > Mammalia > Primates > Atelidae > Alouatta > Alouatta palliata. The sequence goes on from PVKV010000278.1 coordinate 303,210, forward strand.
CATTTCCTCATCTGTACCAAGAGGAAAATAAAAACTGTGTACTTCTAGGGTTGTAGAGAACATTGAAAGAGGAAGTGTACGGAAATGGCTCTTAGTTCCTGGGAAACAGAGATGCTTAATTATTAGATGCTGAGAAAAGTTGTCTTGAACAGAGACATAGCATTAATACTAACCTTGAGTTTTCCCCAAATCAGAGCCCAACACAAGGGTTATTTGGGGAAGCAGTCCCCGGGAGTGGGAGCAGGGGTGTGGTGAGATAAGGAATGAGAGAAAGCCGATTCTCAGGTGCATTATTCAGCCGGGTTCCACCTGGGCATCCTGGGAGAAGTCACATAGCCCCTGCCCCAAATATTTCCACCAAGACAAGGGACAGAGGCATGGAGACTTCGTGATTAACCTACTCTATGTGGTGCCTGCATTCAAATCCCAGCTTCACCATTGGCTAGTCACGTCACCTGAAGTCATATCACCTCTTTCTGCATCAACCTCCTCATCAATGGGCATGTTGATGGCACCAATTTCATAAGGTGGTTGCAAGGAAGAGATGAAGTCACATACCGTGCTTAGCAGGCTGGGCATGGTGGCTCATCCCTTTTATCCCACACTTAGAGAAGCCGAGGTGTGAGGGACAGCTTGCATCCAGGAGTTTGAAACCAGCCTGAGCAACAGAGCGCGACCCTGTATCTCCAAAACAAACACAAAAATGTAGGCAGGCATGGTGGCATGCACCCATAGTCCCAGCCACTCAGGAGGCTGAGACAGGAAGATCGCTAGAGGCCAGGTATTCAGGGCTACGGTGAGCTATGATCACACCACTGCCCCAGCCTGGGCAACAGAGCTCACTGTAAAATTAAAAAGTGCTTAGCAGTAAGTGTTTCATTCAAGGAAGTTCATAACATAGGAACAGTGCAAATATGAATATAAGACCCCACTGCCTGGGGAAGGGCCACTACCCTACTTGCTCTTCCTTTTGGAAATGCTGGAAAATAGACCTCAGTGACCTTATCTGTAAGACAGAAAAATGATAAAACCTGCCTGAGGGTTGGAGTGAGGAATAAGACAAAGCACATAAGTGCTCAGAGGGCATCTAGCATAGAGCTGCCCAGGCTTGGCACTGCTATAACTCACCCTTTGTGTTAGTTGCATTAGGAAGCAGCTTCAGTGAGTAAACACACTGGGCCTGAGTTGTGTGTGTGAGCACAGAATGAGCTGGGGTCAGAAAAGGCTCCATGCTGGACTCTGACGTGATGGGGATGTGTCCCAGGGAAGTCAGCATGGAGCCCAGAGTGTTGTCCCATCTCACATCTCTAGGGGAAGCTAGAAACCCAAGAGGGACCTACCATAGGGACCCAGCTGTGTCAAAAGAGATATGGGGGACTCATTGTGGTGCCTCTGTCATTAGAAGACCTGAATTCCAAGGGCCAGGTGCAGTGGCTGATGCCTGTAATCACAGCACTTTGGGAGGCCCAGGCAGGTGGATCATCTGAGGTCAGGAGTTCGAGACCAGCCTGGCCAACATGGTGAAACCCTGTCTCTACTAAAAATACAAAAAATTAGTTGAGTGTGGTGGTGCACGCCTGTAATCCCAGGTACTTGGGAGGCTGAGCAGATGTTGCAGTGAGCTGAGATCACGCCACTACACTCTAGCCTGGGCAACAGAATGAGACTCCATCTTAACAATAAAAAAAAAAAAAAGCCAGGTGTGGTGGTTGACGCTTATAATCCCAGCACTTTAGGAGGCTGAGGCAGATGGATCACAAGTTCAGGAGTTCAAGACCAGCCTGGCCAACATAGTCAAACCCTGTTTCTACTAAAAATACAAAAAAAATTAGCCAGGTATGGTGGCACATGCCTGTAGGTCCCAGCTACTCAGGAGGCTGAGGTGGGAGAATTGCTTGAACTTGGGAGGTGGAGGTTGCAGTGAGCCAAGACCACACCATTGCACTCCAGCCTGGGTGACAGAGTTGAGACCCTGTCTCAAAAAACAACAACAACAACAACAAAAGACATGAATTCCAGACCCTACTCTGCTCCACCCTCGTTGTGAGACCTTGGATGACTCCCCACTCCTAGTGGGTCCTTGTGTTCCCCAATGAGCAGACTGTTGACTGCAGAACAGCCCAGGATTCTCTCTCTTGACCTCTGTCCACCTCTCCTTCCCTGGGTGCTCATGTGATCCTAGGTGATCCTATGCATTGGGAGCCTCAGGGCTACCATGGCCTGGCAAAGTTTGCTTGTCCAGTGATTGTCACCTGGCTACCTAGACTTGACCACCCCCCTGTCCCATTGGGCACAGTGCTCTTCAGTCCTTTCTGCCACGGCTCTGCCCACCACTGCCCTGCAGCTGGCTCTGTGTCTCCTCCTTCTAGATTTCCTTTCTTACCTTTTCCTCACCCCTTGGCTGGTTCTGAACTCTGGGTAACAAGTGTCACCAGGGGAGCAGCAGGGACATTAGCAACCTCATCACCACTGTTATGATGTATAGATCTCTAGTGTGGCCTAGGGAAGGTCATCCTCCCTTCTCCTTCCCCTTCCTCTTTGGTGGCTGCAAGGTAGGTGCATGAATGGTGTCGTCGTCTTTTCTGTATTTTCTGATGTGGTGACATCTGGGGCTTCACTGATCCTAGAGAGAATGTTCTTCCCAGGGCTAGCTAATTTCTAGAGATAGTGAGGAATTCACCTGCAAGTGCACCTGTCGTGTGTAAACCAACCGATCTGAAGTCCACACCCCAGCAACCTTTTCTACTGGGCTCTCACACTCAAGCCACTGTTCTCCTGCCTTAGTCACCCCAGGGCTGGGGAGCAGGCAAGTAGGGACAGCCCCTATGCGCCTATGTTCCAGAATCTGCTGGAATTATCCCAATGTGCCAGTCCTAAGCCTACTTACCCTTCCTTGTCTTGTCTTCCTGCAAATGCCACAGTAAAGGTTTCTGCCTACGTTTTGTCTCCCTCCCCGAAGACCTCCTGGCCAACTCTGGTGCTGCCCCGTGCAGCCCTCCATAGGTGATATGTCTCCTATTTCTAGGGACATGTGAGCAGCCTTCTTCCTTCATAGCAGTGATTTCCATGTCTGTGTATCTTACCATCCATGATTAAATCCTGGGTGCATTTTAAAGCACTAGGGTGAACCACGTTGCATCGGTGGTTCAGAATGGGATAGAATGTGTGCACATAGCATTTAATGACCTTGAGAAAGCCAATTCTATACTCGTTAACTCACTCATTGTTTATTCCTATTCAACCCTTTAGGTTACCTGGAGAAGAAAGTCTCAGCTTGGTGCTGTTATGATTTTAACACGTCCATGTAAATAGATAAATAATCCTAAAGACTTTAGTAGGAGAGGATCTGGTCAAAAATAAATATCATTTTTATTACATTGATGATGATGGTTCCCTGCAAGTTACAGCAAATTGTGCTGATTTTCCATTTACAACCTACTAGTCAGGGTTCCAACAGGGTGACATGATGCAGTTAGGATGATCTACAAAAGTACTCACTGCAGGAGCATGGCAGGGTGGAGGGGGCCAGGAGAGAAGACACAGGATCCTGGGTAGTAGAAGTAACACTGGTGCCACTCTCAGGCCAGAAGGGGCCGGGAGAGGAGCCACCAGAACCTGTAAGCAAAGGGAGATGTACAGAGCAGAACAACTTGAGAGAAGCAGGGATTTTCGTGGTGAGCCCAAGATCATCCTCTAGGGAGGGAGTCACACAAACCAACAACATGACATAACTCTCCTTTGTCCAGACTCCTGCTTCAGGTTGGCCAGACCAACCAGAAGTCAAGGATAAGAGGGTACATGGATGGTGCATACAGGTCAGCAGGACACAGAACAGGGTGGAGAGAAGATCTACAGGGGTAGAGAATGGGGCAGGGGAGGGGAAATAGAGGAGATCCTACAAAAAGATCCTATACAGAAGCACAGACAGAAACCAAATTACTTCCCATACCTGAACAGAAGACAGAGAATCCCTCCTCCTCCAGAACATATATTCTATAATATATATTAATATGTAACATATCAGCTGGGCGTGGTGGCTCACACCTGGAATTCCAGCACTTTCAGAGGCCAAGGTAGGTGGATCACCTGAGGTCAGGAGTTTGAGACCAGCTGGCCAACATGGTGAAAATCTGCCTCTACCAAAAATAGAAAAAATTAGCTGCGCGTGGTAGCACATGCCTGTAATCCCAGCTACTTGGGAGCCTATGGCAAAACAATTGCTTGAACCCAGGAGGCAGAGTTTGCAGTGAGCCAAGAGCATGCCATTGGACTCCAACCTGGGTGACAGAGTGAGACTTTCTTGAAAAACAAAAAAACCTTATATATAAATCATATATTGTAATTATATACTATAATATATATTATAATATATACTCCTTAGAGAAGAAGAATTTGCATTATCTTTGAATTCTTACAAAGTTTTTATATTACATGAGCCTTCTCCATTATTTTACTTCGAACAACAAAGTATTACATGGGGAAGATACATTAGCCTCAAAAGGTGTTTTCTACACTCTGGTTGCACAGTGCAGTCACCAGGGATGTTTTAAAAACCCTGATGCCAGGCCCCACCCCCCAGAAAACCTGAATGTAATTGGTCTGAGCGGGACCTGGCATAAGGAGTTTTTAGCACTCCCTGATGAAGTCAAGCATGAGAAACCCCCACCCAGAACAATCTCAATCCCTGTGAGTATGCAATGCTCATGGAAGCCACCTGTAATCCCAGCTACTCCAGAGCCTAAGGCAAAAAATTGCTGAACCCAGGAGGCAGAGGTTGCAGTGAGCCAAGATCATGCCATTGGACTCCAACCTGGGTGACAGAGTGAGACTTTCTTGAAAAAAAATTGTATATATATACACATACATGTGTGTATATTATATACTATAATACATATATAATATATATAATATACACTCCTTAGAGAAGAAGAATTTGCATTATCTTTGAATTCCTACGAAGTTTTCATATTACACATATCTTGTAACTCTTTGTTATCCTAAATCCCTAATTCAGACAAGGCATTAGAAATTATTCGTAGTGGAGTGAATTCACCATAGTGTGTGCTGGATGTCACAGTCAAGAAGCCTTTTAAAGATGATCACTTAATGGAATATATTAAGGAACTGCATTGTAGAGAATAAAGATACCTCCAGGATAAACTTAAAAACTCAACCATCCTAATAGTAGGCAAAAATGTCCCTGTGGCTTGCAATACAACTTCCAGTGTCACTATCTGTTATCAGCTAAATTGTACCCTGCAAAATTCATGTTAAATTCCTAAGCCGAGCATGGTGGTGCATGCCTGCAGTCCCAGCAACCAGGGAAGTTGGGGTGGGAGAACTGTTGAGCCCGGGAGGTAGAGGCTGCAGGGAGTTATGTCTGCACCACAGCGCTCCAGCCTGGGCAACACAATGAGACCCTGCCTCTCAAAATTGATTAATTAAATTCCTAACCCCAGTACCTCAGAATGGAATTGTATTTGGAGATAGGTTTTGTTTGTTTTTTAGACAGTTTTGCTCTTGTCACCCAGGCTGGAGTGCAATGGCACAGTCTCAGCTCGCTGCAACCTCCACCTCCTGTGATCTGTACAGTGATCTAAGTCAGTCACTAGACTTTAGTCAGGTTCAAGCGATTCTTCTGCCTGAGCCTCCCAAGTAGCTGGGATTACAGGTACCTGCCACCATGCCCAGCTAATTTTTGTATTTTTAGTAGAGACTTTCACCACCTTGGCCAAGCTGGTCTCGAACTCCTGACCTCAAGTGATCCACCTGCCTTGGCCTCCCAAAGTTCTGGGATCACAGGTATGAGCCACCATGTCTGGCCAGAGATAGGGTCTTTAAAGAGGTAATTCAGCTAAAGGAGGTTGTTAGGGTGGGCCTTAATCCAATATGATTGGTGTCCTAAAGAGATTATGACACAGACACATACACAAAGGGATGACCATGTGAAGACACAGGGAGGAGGCCATCAACAAGCTGAGAGAGAGGCCCCAGAAGCAACTAACCCTGTCCACACCTTGATCTTGGACTTTCAGCCCCCAGAATGGTGAGAGAAGACATTTCTATGTAGGCTACCCAGTCTGTAGCACTTTGTTATAGAAGCTGGCACAGACTCATACAATACTATACACAGGTTTTTAAAGTGCTGCATTTTAGACAACTTAGTTGTTTTTAACACAAGACTACCAGCCACCAAGCCAAAGCTTTTTCTGTTATGATTGGAGAATAAGAGATGGTTCTGGAGGCACAGGCTTGGTTCGGTCTCTTCCCTGTCTCACTTCCCTGCCTCTTTCTGAGTACTTCCTGGGCTCGTCTCCCAAACAAACTACTTTCACTGGGTTCATTGTCTCTGGGTTGGCTTCAGGGGGAGTCCAGCCTAAGATACCTCCCAAACTGAAGTCTTTGACCCCTCTGCTGATGCAGGCTGAGGTTGTTTTCATGTGTCTGATATGCTTGGCTGGGCTTGAATCCACCAAGGCAGCTAATATTAGGAGAAGAAGGCTTCCCAGGGCGCTTCCTGAGCTGCCCAGCATTGCAACCTTCCTCTGGAGCACACGGCAGCCTCCCTTCCTCCTGTCCCACCTCAAATAGGCAAAGTGCCTGCAGTTCTACATATCACGAGGGGTCAAGGTCAGAGCTCCATGCAGGCTGTCGGCCTGAACACCCCCTCATCTCTCCATCCTCAACATACTACAATTTATGCAATAGATTCCTTTTCAAATTCCATTCAAAAGGGGATGACTGCTAGCCTGTAGAGAGTCTTATGGGGGCAGGAGGCACAATGGCTAAACTAGGATATTCTCAGGATCCAGAAACCTGGAATCACTGACACATTTGAAACACACACACACACACAATCTTCCCTAAATGTTGAGAACATAAGACCAAGACCAAGTTATCACATTCTTGAAGCCCTAGGCAGAAAGGAGTAAAAAGAAATCTGTCTTCATCAGTTTGCCCATGCGTGGGTGGTGCCCAACCAGGATGCATTTCCTTTGGCTGCAAGATTGTTTTACGAGCTGCTTTTGGAAAAGAAATAGAATAAGGTTTTGAAAAATCATCAAACACTTCCAAGAAAACTCAAAATTCTGACCAGCATGGGAGGTGGTTTTCTCTTCCCTGGTCATGAGCTGCCCAGGAGCCCTGGGGAATCCAGCCAGTTCCCTAGACAGGGCCAGCCAAGCCCAGGGCAGAGGAGGTCAGGCTCAAAGGGATGCCAGTAGACCACCCTGGACAGGGCAGCCATGCAGGGCTCACAAGTGGCTCATTCTGTCCAAGACAGCTGGGCACACGGCTCAGGAGGAAAGGCAGAGACTGTGTGTATCTTGGCAGAGCCTGGGAGAAGGGTCCACGAGATAGTCATTTTATAAGAAGGGTATTTGCATCTCCCATCGTTGTGGAGAAGAAAACCAGAGTGGGCTCTGAGGCAGCTGGAGCCTTTGGTGGACTGGAAATATAAAGAAGCCTTCATGATATAACTCCCATGTGGTGTCAGAGCCACCTTGTGGGAGATGATTGAATTGTGGGGGTGGGTTTTCCTGTGTTGTTCCGATGATAGTGAGTGGGTCTCATGAGATTGGATGGTTTTAAAAATGAGCGTTGCCCTGCACAAGCTCTCTCTCTGCTTGCTGCCATCCACATAAGATGTGACTTGCTCCTCCATGCCTTCTGCCATGATTGTGAGGCCTCCCCAGCCATGGGGAACTGTGAGTCCAATTAAACCTTTTTCTTTTGTAAATTGCCAAGTCTCGGTATGTCTTTATCAGCAGCATGAAAACAGACTAATGCAGTGATCTAAGTCAGTCACTCTCTCTTTTTAGAGCGAGAGATTCTAGAATAGAAAGATGCAAATGTGGGAAGGCCAGAAATGAGATTCCTACTCTCTGGTAGCAGTTGGGAAGCAGAAACAGGAGGGTGGATCCTCTGACTCAGCCAAATGACCCATCAGCACAGAAGAACTAATCTTGAGTCAAAATCTCCCCATCTTCAAAACCAGGGCTCAGATCAACAGCCACCAAACTACCATCTTCAGCTACCACTAGGAGGAAAATAAGGGAAGGTCTGGAAGATGCTTCAGCTTATCAGGTTATTGTGACATACTATTAGCAATAGACTTAGCAGAGGTATGTCACCTCTGGTCTGCAGGTAAAGATGATATAGGAGAATCCTATGGATTAGGTGGTTCAGGCCACCTTCCACCAATAGGATGATTTACCATCCTGGTTTGCCTGGGACTCGCCTGATTTTAACAGAAAAGTCTTGCATCCTGGGAAACCCCTCAGTCCTGGGAAAAGCCATGTGGTTCGTTAGTCTTACTAACTACACACACACACACACACACACACACACACACACACACACCCCTAGCCAACCCTGATCTTTTTAAGGATATTGGTGATTCAAGTGCGAACATCGGTCCCACACTCCTCTTGACCCTCCAGGCACAGTGCCGAATCCCATGTAAGTGGTCCACAAATGCTGTAGATGTGGCTGACATCCCCCTCACTCCTCTCATCCCCTTTGACCCTAATGTACCCATTCTTTAAACGCTGCAAGTGCTACAGGCAGCTTACAACCACCGATGACCTTGCCTGGAGAATTAACCTTGGCTGAGTCAGGCCACTTCACCCAGAGATGCAGACCCCTGGAGGCCATACCACTCCTCACCAGGGCAGCCAATCATTGACTGATACAGGGATGGTTCTGTAATGCAATTTATGTCTAGTATCCCCCTGAGGGTCAGGCCAAGGCCAGACTGCACTTGAGACCACATTCTGGCTCAGCCCCTCCCCAGCTTCTGGACTCTGCTTCTACAAATCCCAACCTAGGGCAAATACATGCTGTTGTCTTCCCCTCCATGGTACCTCCTGAGGTAATAGCCCTTCTTTGTATTGCCACTACCAGAGTTGAAGCTACCATCATCTCTCATGGGTGACCACACAGCCTCTACCCTGCCTCCCTGCCTCCACTCCTCCCTTCAGTCTTCCCCATTTTCTTCAAAATGACCAGAGGGAGCTTTTAAAAGTAAAACTCAGCTCAAGGCAATTGTCTTTGTCCATTCAGGCTGCTATAACAAGATATCATATGCTAGGTAGCTTAGAAACAACAGAGACTTCTCATTGTTCCAGAGGCTGGAAAGGTCAAGATCAAGGTGTCCGGTGAGAGTCCATCTTCTGGCTTAGAGATGATGCCTTCTTGCCACATCTTCACATGGTGAAAGGGACTAGCAAGCTCTCTGTGTCATCTTTTATAAGGCACTAATCCCTTTCCTGATGGCTCCGTCCCCATGACTTAATCACCTCCGAAAGGCCCCACCTGCTAAGATCAGCACCTTAGGGGTTAGGATTTCACAGGACATGAACATTCAGACCAGAGTATACTCCTCTGCAAATCCTTCTGCAAATCTAACACCCTTTTATGAAGAAAAAAATAACAACTTGGGAATCAAAGGGAATTTCCTCAACCTGTTAAGGGCATCTATAAGAAACCAGGGCCAGCCATGGCAGCTCACACCTATAATCCCAGCATTTCAGGAGGCCAAGGTGGGCAGATCACTTGAGCCCAGGAGTTCAAGACCACCATGGGCAAATTGGTGAGACCCCACCTCTACAAAAAAATACAAAAATTAGCCATGCATGGTGGAGAACGCCTGTAGTCCCAGCTACTCAGGAGGAAGAGGCAGGAGGGTTGCTTAAGCCCAGGAGGTGGAGGCTGCAGTGAGCTATGATTATGCCACCATACTTCAAACATCAAACGTTAAGCAAATATCATACTTAATGATAAAACACCGAAAGCTTTTCCCCTCAGATCAGGAACACGATAAGGATGGCCATTCTTGCCACTTCTGGTCACCACTTTGCTGAAGAGTTGAGCCAGGGAATTAGGCAAGAAATAGAAAAAGCAATCCGATTAGAAAGGAGGGATGGAGTAAAAGTCTGTTTGTGGATACTGTGATCTTGTGAGGTGTGTGGAAGGTGAGGTCCTTCCTGATTTGTAGCACTTGCCGACGTCAGAGGTGTAAATATGCCCACTGCGTGTGAGGTCAAGCTACTGATAGGATGTCACTGAGTGTGGAACTGAGAGGAAATGCACAAAATTGGCCCTCGTGACCATGACTATATCCACAGAGGGGACCTCATCACGCATTACGATCCTTCCTCTGAAACCCCTTCTCTCCCCTCATTCACACACTATCTGGAACAGAGCAGATATTTGATAAATAAATTGAATGGGGAAAACCTCATCTGTGGCTTTCCATTTCCCTTAAGATCTAAAGTCTTTGCAGTGGCCTGCATGTTCCTATATGATCTGGCCTTGACCCACCCTTCCAGTTTCATCTCCCACCACTTCTCCCCTTTCTCTGTGTACTCAGCTGCACTGTCCTTCTTTGGCATCCCCCAGTGATCTAAGTTCTTCCTACCCCTGGCCTTTTGCACATGCTGTTCCTGTTACCTGGAATCCTGACTTCTCTTGGCTAAGCCTTACTTCTCTCCCAGGCCTTGGTTTACTGTGGTAGTTCTCAACCAGGGGACAGTTGGAAATGTCTGGAGACTTTTTAAAAAAGAAAGAGACAGGGTCTTGCTCTGTCACCGAGGCTGGAGTGCAATGTCATGATCATAGCTCACTGAAGACTTGACTTTCCAGGCTCAATCAATCCTCCTGCCTCAGCCTCCTGAGTAGCTGGGACCACAGGCACATGACACCACAGCCAAGTTGTTTTAACTGTTTTTTTTTTTTCTTTTTTCCAAGACAGGTCTTGCTATGTTGCCCAGGCTGGTCTGGAACTCCTGGACTCAAGCAATCCTTCCTCCTCAATCTCCCAAAGTGCTGAGATTACAGGCATGAGCCACCACACCTGGCTTGGAGACATTTTTGATCTTCACAGCTGGAGGAATCCTGCCCTCTCATAGAGGCCAGAGATTCTGCTCAATATCCTAAAAGTAGGAGCTCCTGTTCTTGGGTATGTCCCTCCTTCCCAGGAGCCCGCAGAAAGCTCCCTATTGTGAGTCAGCATCTGTGATATGACCAGGACAGCCTTTCCCAACAAAGAATTATCCAGCGCAAAACGTCAATAGTAGCAAGACGGAGAAACCATGATTTAATATGAGATCTCCTTCCCTGATCACTTCGTTCACTATTCTCTCTCATGGTGCTCAAGTCTCTCCGTGTCCTACTTATGCACAATTTAGACCTGGGCCACAGTAGACAGCACAACATATTCGGGAGGTGAGGGGTTTAGAAGGGTCTAAACCCCCCTGCCTTATGTCAGCTTTGCAGAGGCAGGAACTGACCCGAGGACTCTTGCACAAGTGATTTATTAAGGAAGAGCTCCAGGAGAAACCAATAGGTGATGGGGGGAGGAACAGCGGGGAAGGGAAGAAGCCAAGCCAGGGTGAGATTTCAGCAAAGCCTCAGCATTAGCTGGGCCTGCTGGGGAGCGCTCAGCATACATTAACGCTCAGAGCGCATCCCCACTCACTCACTCACTCACTCAATGCAGAGAGTTGGGCTTTCATGCTCCTGCACTCGTCAGTCTTCAGCTAGGGGTCACCCCAGAGCTGCACCCTCTCCCGTTGCCATCAGCTCTCTGGGCTTGCAGGCAGAACAGCCAGTAACATGAAAACAGGCCACCAGAGAGCCACAGATGTGACCACAAGAAGCCAGAGCTCCTAGAAGCCACAGAATATTTGCACAGAAGCAGTCAAAGAAAGAAAATCTGGGTTAGGACATCAACAGTTCTGCTAGACCACCAATCAGATTAAAATGAATTAACCTCGTGGAACTTCTGCTGGTGTGCAAAGTAGTGGCTCCTGTTCCTGGGTATGTCCCTCCTTCCCAGGAGCTCTCCCTATTGTGAGTAGTCATCTGTGATATGACCTCACTGGGCATTTATACCAAATCCCTGCCAACAGTTTCTGCGTTTCTGCCACCCTGCTCCTCTTATTGTAAAAGTTACAGACTTCTCTCCCTGCTCATGAGTTATGCTTCTACAAAGGTTTCTCATAACAAACATCTGTATATCAAGCCTACTTGACTTGGTCAGCCCAGAGATGTTTCTTCACTCCCCCATAAAGCCAGCAATGGGCTTGAGGGTATTAGAGAGCTTCCGAAAGTTGTCTACAAAATTCTATGTGGGTATGGGTTCTTTGTAGAGAGGATCAGTTGTTTCGTTTGGTCATCCTGGTGGCTCTTGACCCAAAATAAATCCAAGATAAAAGTTTCTCTCTTTGGTAGAATTGAATTTTCTATACTATGATGTTTATTAGTTCCTAGGGCTGTTTACACAAAATACTATAGGCTGGGCATGGTGGCTCATACCTATAATTCCAGCACTTTGGGAGGCCAAGGCGGACGGATCACTTGAGATTAAGAATTTGAGAGCAGCTTGGCCAACATGACAAAACCCTGTCTCTACTAAAAATACAAAAATTAGTCAGGCATGGTAGCGGGCACCAGTAATATCAACTACTTACCAGGCTGAGGCATGAGAATCCCTGGAACCTGGGAAGTGGAGGTTGCAGTGAGCCAAGATTGTGCCACTGCACTCCAGCCCTGGGGACAGAATGAGACTCTTTTTTTTTTTTTTTTTTTTTAGAGAAACACATATTGAAGAGCTAAGAACGGTGGCTCAAGCCTGTAATCCCAGCACTTTAGGAGGCAAAGGTGGGAGGCTCACTTGAGCTCAGGAGTTCAGGACCAGCCTGAGCAACACAGCAACACCCCATCTCTACCAAAACAAACAAACAAAATCTTAATAATTAGCCAGGCAAGAGGTGTGCACTGTAGTCCCACCTACTTGGAAGGCAGAGGTGGAAGGATCACTCGAGCCCAGGAGTTCGAAGCTCCAGTGAGCAATGATCATGCCACTGCACTCCAGCCTGAGCAAAAGAGCGAGAACCTATCTCAAATAAAATGAAAAAACACACAAAACCACAGATTGGGTGGCTTATACCAGATAAACAATAAATTTACTATCTCACAGTTCAGGAAGAACAGAAGTCCAAGACCCAGAATGGCATGATCAGTCCCTTCTGAGAGCTCTGTGGGTGAACCTGGCTTGTGCCTCTCTCTGGCTTCTGATAATTGCTGGCATCTTTGCCATTCCTTGGCTTGTAGATGTTTCACTTGGATCTCTGCCTTCATCTTGACATTGTGTTCTCTCTCTGTGTGTGTGTCTGTGTCCACAGTTCCCCTCTTTATAAAGAATAAATTCTATAAGATTTAGGGCCACCCTATCCAGTATGACCTCATCTCAACAAATTACGTGTCTGTGACTACCTTTAAAAATTTTTTTTTTTTTTTTTTTTTTTTGGAGATGGAGTCTTGCTCTATTGTCAGGCTGGAATACAGTGTATGATCACAGCTTACTGTAGCATCAACCTCCTGGACACACAGAAGCCTCCTACACCAGGCTCCTGAGTAGCTGGGACCATAGGTGTGTACCACCATGCCACTATGCCTGGGTAAATTTTTTTTTTTCTGTAGAGCTGGGGGTCTCTCTATGTTGCCCAGGCTGGTCTCGAACTCCTCAAGTAATCCATCTCAGCCTCCCAAAGGGCTGAGATTACAGGTGTGAGCCACTGCACTCAACCCACCTATTTCTAAATAAGATGGCATTCTGAGATACTGGGGGTCAGGACATCAACATGTGAATATTTGGGAAACACAATTCGGCCCATAACAGAGCATCTTAAAGGGGGATAGGCTGATATCCTGAGTTGTCAGGATGGTGCTGGGGCAAAGAATGGAAGAAGAGTGTTCACCCGGGTAGAGGGTGGGAGGGAGGAAGGACCCCTGAGAGTGGAGGGGACTGGTTGACTATGGGGAAAATGAGCCAGCCTCAGCCCATGGGCTCCGAGAAACCTCCCTAGTGGCATCCAGTGTTTCCAGCTCCTTTTGTGCACCCCTTCCTACTTACTCAGGCCCATCCCTTACCCTTACTGCTGATGGGGCAAACAGCTGCAGGTCAGCTGCCACCAGCTTAGTGCAGGGGCTTGTGGATACCCTCAGCAAAGCAAGGCTCACACCATCGCACAACCTAACAGCTGGGTGAGTTAAAAGCCACAGGACTGCCTTGACCAACGGGGGAAGGGAGACCATGGATGACTGCTTCCCTCCCTCCTGCCTGGGGAAGACACTTCTGAGATGAGATGCCTCTCACAAGGCTTTACAGATCCTGCAAAATACGCACCAGATGCCTGTAGAGGTGGCCAAGTCCTCTCCTTCCTATGCTGTCCCTTTTTCCTTCTCCCTGGGATCGTGTATTAGTCCATTCTAATGCTGCTAATAAAGACATACTAGAGGCTGGGTGGGGTGGCTCACACCTGTAGTTCCAGCACTTTGGGAGGCTGAGGCGGGTGGATCATTTGAGGTCAGGAGTTTGAGACTAGCCTGGCCAACATGGTGAAAAACCGTCTCTACTAGAAAAAATACAAAACTTAGCTGGGCATGGTGGTGCATGCCTGTAATCCCAACTACTTGGGAAGCTGAGGCATGAGAATTGCTTGAATCCAGGAAGCAGAGGTTGCTGTAAGCCGAGATTGCACCAGTGCACTCCAGCCTGGGCAACAGAGTGAGACTCTGACTCAAAAATAAAGACATACCTGAGACTGGGTAATTTATAAAGGAAAGAGGTTTAATAGACTCACAGTTTCACATGGCTGGGGAGTCCTCATAGTCATGATGGGAAGAAGGAGCGAAGTCACATCTTACATGGTGACAGGCAAGGGACTGTGTGCAGGGGAAGTCCCCTTTATAAAACCATCAGATTTCATGGGACTTATTCAATACCATGAGAACACTGTCGGGGAAAAATCCCCATGATTCAATTATCTCCATGTGGCCCTGCCCTTGACACGTGGGGATTATTACAACTCAAGGTGAGATGTGGGTGGGGACACAGCCAAACCATATTAGATCACTTCCCAAGAAAACCGCCTGCATGGGAACCTTTGTCTTGAGCTCTGCATTCAGGCCCCAGCTGAGACATCCTGCGTGCCAGGCCACAGAGGAAGGAGAAGTGGGCTTACGCCAGGCCACAGAGGAAGGAGAAGTGGGCTTCGCTCTGGTGCCAGCAGTGCATTCACCATATGGACAAAGCTTTCGGAGAAGAGAATGGAGGAGATGAGAGGAGACTGAGATGGGCAGGGGCAGGGGTGGCCGCATCTTTCCTGTTCCCAAGAGTAAGCTGCTGGCCACTTGTGCTGCCACAGAAGTGAGACTGGGTTGGCTGCTAGTCCTCCGTGCTGACTTCTGATCAGCCCCAGTCCTATGAGTACCCTCCGGTTTCTGCTGTATGTCCCTAGAGTATGAACACGTCAACCTTGATGTTGTCACATGTATGGCAGGCTGTGACACACATAGCATTCTTGCCTATTCTGGAGTGTGGCCTTTAGTTGTCTTGCTGGAGCATGTACACCTTTCCCTGTGGGTAGGTAAGCCCTGGGTCTAGGGAGTAACAGTGCAGACATCTAAGAGCACATCTTGTGAACACCCAAGACCATGCTTCTGCCTGTAATTTCCCCTGATTAAACCCTCTATACCAACAAATTGAATTTTTCTGCTTCCCTCTTTGATTTCCTGGCTTCTCTGGCATTTGGGGGCAGCTTTGCATATAGGAAAAGAAGCCCCGAGGCATTACACAGCTATTACTTGTAAGCTTGCTTTCCTAATGTACCTTCTCTACTGATCCACTCCCAAGAGTGCCATCCCTGGAAGTCTATCATCCCTGCAAGCGACCATCCCCGGAAGAGCAGTATCCCGAAAACAGAGAGTGCTTACAGCCCTACAGCCAGGACTTGGAGCTCTGAAGCCCTGCCCACCAATGTGTGACCCTGGACAAGTTAGACTCTTTGTGCCTCCATTTTCTCACTTGTAAAATGGGCATCATAACAGCACTAGCCTCATAGTGTGGTGTCAAAGTTTAGGAAGGTCAGTGCCTGTCTCACCTGGTTCTTAGTGGACAGTGACTAGAAGGGTGTCCAAGAGGGGTTTCCAGCGGGGCTGGAAATGCTCTGCTTCTCTACTTGGTGGCTGGTTCCAGTGGGGGAGTGGGGGTACAGATATTGATAAAACAAATGTGTGAATAAGCGTGCTCTTCTGTATGCATCATATATTTTAACGAGAATTCTAAAGCAAAAAAGTAACCTGCTGCTGGCAGTGGTGGTGATGTTATTAAACTCCAAGCTGTAGGAGAAACTGGATACATTTTTGGCTTATGTAAAATGCCCAGTGGCATTGCCTTGGGCTCCTTTTTATTGGTAGCACTCCTGAGCAGGAGCCCCGCCAGCCAATTTGGGGCAACTCCTAGGTGGGAATATACTGGGCTGGTTCCTCATTGCATGACCTCTCGCCTTAAGACCTCAGTTTCTCCATAGGTGAAATGGAAAGAAATTGTTCCTGTCTAATTCCAGAGTCTTGTCATGGCTCTCCATTTTACACATGGGGAAACTGAGGCTTGAAATGGTTCATTACAAACTCGCATGCACTAAACCTTTTGGAAAGACCAGACTCTCTCATTTGCCTCACGACTGGTCCCAGGAATAAGAACAGCAATAATCCTAGCACAGCAACAACAGGTCTCACTCCTGGAACCAGGCACTGTTCTATCCCTTACTTCATTTTGTCCTCACATTATTGTCCCATTTTACAGGAAAGAAAACTGAGGCTCAGAGAGTCAAGGTCACAGAGGCAAAGCTCATGCTTCTACCCACTGCCCTCCCACCAGGTCCCTGGGATTTGGCGAGTTGCTTCTGCACCTCCCCGCCCCCATCCCTCTTACTCCCTACTCCCATCCCCAAGCCTATCCTTCCCTTCCCCCACCCATGTATTTAGCCAGGCTCGGTCCCAGCCAAGTCTCGGCTGTCACAGTGTTCCCATCTTTGATCACCCGTCAGCCCAGATGTTGGGCTGATCAAAGGCAGCTGTTACCCAGTCCCTCCCCAAAGCACATGATTATGGATGCATGCAGGAGAGAGGTGGGTGGGAGGGCGGGAGAGTGGAGGAACAGCCACGTGACAACGGAGGGTCAAGGGGGAGCCAGACGGGCTTGGGGCCCTGCTTCTGTCACTGCAAGGTCTCAGAAGGACCAGGGTCCACCAACACAGTCCAGAGAAGCTGATACTTAACTTTGAAAATACTGGAGCTAGATTCAGGGCCCTAGCCTCAAAACAAGAAACAAAATCTCACAGATGAAGGAAGAGGTTGCCAGGAACTCTACCCATGACAATGATACCCATCAATTACCTGATTCAAAGCATTGGCTCCAGCCGTCTTTTCTCCCACGCTTCTCGAAAGCTGAATTTTCTATTTACAATTAAAGTTTTTTAAAACATGAAATAGTATGTAGGAGATAGCCTTGTGACCTTTTTACTTTTTAAAGTATAGTTATAAGAACCGAGAAAAAAACACACTGGAAGTACATACACCAGAATATTCAGTGGCCGGCCACGTCTGGGTGGGGAGAAAGCGTTTCCCTTTGCTTTTTTTTTTCTTCATTCATCAATTCAACAAAATTTATGAGCATGTTCACAAATAACACCTAATACGTGTTAAATGTTTACTGGAATCCAGAAATAGACTCATCTCTATTTTGCATGTTATTTTTGTAAAAAAAAAAAAAAACAATTATAAAATTTAAGCAAAAATATAAAATGGTGTATATGCTTCGATAATTTTTTGAAAGGCATGATGAGCTAGACTGATAGATACATAGATGATTGATAGATTGATTTATAGATACATACACAGATGATAGGTAGGTAGGTAGGTAGACAGGCATGATATAAGGCTGAAAAAAAAAATGCTGGAATATACAAGGAGCCCCCAGCACCTGCAACCTGATTGGCAGGTAGCAACCCCATCTACACTCTCTTGCCCCATTTTCATTTCCCGTAGGCAAAATAAAAATTTCTGGTGTGCTTGATGGGCTTGAATTCCCACCCTCAGAAACTCCAAAGCCACAAGCGCAAAGCTAACCTGAGATGATGTCAGCTGCCTTTTTTGAGAAAGTGATCTGTGCAGGCACTTCGCATACATTATTTCTGACCTGCACAACAACCGTGATGATATCAAGTGGTATTATGTCTCGGTTTTAACAGGTGTGCAAACTGAGACTCAGAAAGCCCAGAACAAATAGATGCCCTCATTGTTCTTCTCTCACTAGATGCAGCATCTGTCTTCAGTCCCCCAGTATTCTGTTTCCCAAGACAGAAGAGCAGCAGTGGAAAAGTCACTGGTGTAGAGTTTGGGACTCGGTGTGAGCTGCACTCTGGTGTGAGCAGTGGCATCTCGCAATCCTGGGAACTGTGTACAGTCAATGGGGTTGAAGTTAGATCTACCATTTCATTCCCCTGCCCAAAATCTTGGTGTGCCAACCCAAAGCTCTTTGGTGAATGTCCAAACTCCTTGGCAAGGCCAAGATCCGTGAGGGTTAGGGCCACGTGAATGTCTCCAGTTTGGTTTCTCATGGTTGCTCCCTTGCCCTGTGTGATTCCATCATGCAGACATTCCAGGCTCTCCAACGCCAAGTCCTCCCTCATCCCTGCCCTGTGCTCACAGGTCATTCTTCCTCCTTGGAACCTTTTCTCTTCCTTTATTGCCGGTCTCATTCTCCTTCCAGCCTCAAGTCAGATTCTCCTCTTTCCGCTCTCTCTTGGTTTATCTTCGCCGACCAACGTGGGCAGGTGAGGGCCTCCTCTGTGACCCTCAGGCTCTCATATAAACAGCCAAAAGTGGCAATCAAAATATCTAACACCTGGTAAGCTGTAGCAATAATCCATCACCATCAACTCTAACCCAATCAGAAGGAACACTTGCAGTAAAATGAAAAAACCAAAACACTGATCTAACCCACCTTGCTGTGCAGCAGCTGAATATCAACTCCACTTAGCCTCAGACTTTTGTGATTCAGTGTGATGAGGGCTATTTCCCTACCTGTCTCCCTCTGAAGAATGCGAACAACTGAAGAACAGGATCTGCGTCCTGTTCTCTCTTGATCAATCAATATTTCCTTTTTTTTTTTTTTTTTTTTGAGAAAGTCTTGTTCTGTTGCCCAGGCTGGAGGGCAGTGGTGCCATCTCGGCTCACTGCAACCTGTGCCTCCTGGGTTCAAGAGATTCTTCTGCCTCAGCCTCCCAAGAAGCTGGGATTACAGGTGTCTGCTGCCACACCTGGCTAATTTTTGTATCTTTAGTAGAGATGGGGTTTTGCCACGTTGGCCAGGCTGGTCTTGAACTCCTGACCTCCAGTGATCTGCCCACCTCGACCTCCCAAAGTGCTGGGATTACAGGTATGAGCCACCTCGCCTGGCCCGATGAATCGATACTTTCTCTGTGCCAACTGGAATCCAGTGTCACTGCTTACTAGCTCTGTGCTCTTACCCTTGCCTGTAAAATGGGCCAATAAATACACCTACCTTGTGGTTTGCCTGAAAAAGGATAATGTATCCAAAGTGCTTAGCGTACTTAACATGCTCGTTCAATAGATGGTAGGTGTTTATTATTATTGTGTGCGT
>PVKV010000279.1:0-35834 GCA_004027835.1 Alouatta palliata
AAAAAAAAAAAAAATTAGCTGGGCATGGTGGCGCATGCCTGTAGTCCCAGCTACTTGGGAGGCTGAGGCAGGAGAATTGCTTGAACCCAGGAGGCAGAGGTTGCGGTGAGCCGAGATCGCGCCATTGCACTCCAGTCTGGGTAGTAAGAGCAAAACTCTGTCTCAAAAAAAAAAAAAACAAAAAAAACAACGCTTGCATTTCTGGAGTAAGCCCCACATATATTATGCACTTTTATATACTAATAGATTTTACTTACTGATAATTTAAGATTTTTGCATCTATGTTTATGAGAGAGATTGGCCTATAATTTTCCTTTCTTGTGTTATAGTTGCAAGGTTTTGGTAGCAAGGTAAGGCTAACCTTGTAAAAAAAAATTTAGAAAGCAGTCCCTTGTTTTTATTTTCTGGGAGAATAAAATTGGTATTACTTCTTCCTTAAACATTTGGAAGAATTTCCTCTTGAAGTTCTCACGTGTTGGGGTTTTTTGTGCGTAAAAGTTTTAAACAACCAATTTACTTCCATTAATTACTCAAATTTTCTAATTATTTTTCTTTCAGCTTTGGTAAGTTGTACTTTTTGAGGAATTTATTCATTTTATTCAAAATGTCAAATGTAATTGCATAAATTTTGTCACACACATATTCCCTTATCTTTTTTATGTTTATAGTACCTGTAGTGAGTTCTTGTTTATTTCACAAATTGGTAATGTGTGTTTTCACTTTCTTTTTCTTTTTTTTTTAGTTTTCTTCATTCCTTATCTAGAGCACCAAAAAAAAAAAAAACACTTTGATATTCATCTCTTCAAAGGATTTACTTTTGTCTTTATGGATTTTCTGTATTTTGAGATTTTGGTTTTGTTTTGTTTTTTGTTTTTTGTTGTTGTTCTTTTCTTAAGATTGTATCTCACTCTTCCGCCCAGGCTGGAGTACAGTGGCATTATCATGGCTCATTGCAGCCTCAGCCTTCCCAGGCTTGGGTGATCCTCCCACCTCGGCCTCCTGAGTAGCTGGGACTACAGGTGCACGCCACCCCACCTGGCTAATATTTTTGTATTTTTTGTAGAGAAGAGTTTTCACCATGTTGCCCATGGCTGGTCTTGAACTCCTGGGCTCAAGCAATCTACCTGCCTCAGCCTCCCAAAGTGCTAGGATTGCAGGCTGAGCCACCACACCTGGCCTGTATTTTGAGCTTGTTTACTATTTCATTGGCATTTGCTCCTGTCTTTTCTGTTTTCCAATTTCTAATTTCTATTTTGGTTTATTCTCTGACACATAGATTATTTAGAAGTGTACTGTTTAATTTTCAGTCAGTTGAGTGTTTTCGCATTTCTTTTTGAATTGATTGTGTTAGTTTTTTATTGCTGCTATAACAAATTACCACAGATTTAGTGGCATAGAACAACACAAATTTATTATCTTACCATTCTAGATGTCAGAAATTCAAAATGAGTCTTACTGGGTTAAAAAATCAAGGTGTCAGCAGGGCTGCTTTTATTTTGGTGGGTCTAGGAGAGAATTCATGTTTTACTTTTTCAGTTTCTCAAGGCTGCCCACGTTCCTTGGCTGATGACCCCATTCCTCAATCTTCAAAGCCCCATTGGCTGGTTGAGTCTTTCTCTGTGTTACTTATCTGTATAACTCTTACACTTACCCTCTTGACATCCTCTTTCCCTTAAAAGGACCCTTGTGATTAGATAAGGCCCACCCAGATAATCCAGGATAATCTTCCCATCTCAAGATCACCTGATTAACAATCTTAATTCCATCTACAACCTTAACTCTTAACATAACATATTCACAGGTACCAGGCACTAGGATATGGACATCTTTGTGGGGGGGGGCTGCATTATTTTTTTGGAACTTTCTTTATAGGCCAGCATATGATTGATTTTGGTAGATGTTCTGTATACATGTGAAAAGAGCACTAATTCTGTCCTTGTTGGATGCAGTGTTTTATATATATATATATATATATATATATATAATCACTTGGGGCCCATTTTTTAAAATGTGTTGTTTAGGTCTTATGTATCTTTCCTGCTCTTTTGTCTGTTCTATCAGCTGTTTTAAAAGATGGGTTAAAATCTTCCACTATGATTATGGTCTTGACTATCTCCCTTTTCAGTTTTGTCAATTTTTCCTTTGTATATTTAGAAGCTTTGTTATTAGATCCATACAAATTTGGCATTCTGGTAGCTTCCTTTTTGACTCCTTTAACACTATAAAGTGTCCCTCTTTATGTCTAGCAATGCTTCATCTTTATCTTTCATGACATTAAAATTTTTAACAAATACAGGCCATTTATTTTACAGAATTTGACTCCATTTGGGTTAGTCTTATGTTTCCCCATAATTAGATTCAGGTTTCACATTTTTGGTTGGAATATTACATAAGTATTGTGAATCCTTCTCAGGGTATTACCACTGGAGATATATGATGCCCCTTAACATACTGTTAATTGGCTGGGTGCGGCAGCTTACGCCTGCATCCCAGCACTCTGGGAGGCCAAGGCAGGTGGATCACCTGAGGTCAGGAGTTCAAGACCAGCCCGGTCAACATGGTAAAACCCCATCTCTACTAAAAATACAAAAATTAGCTGGGTGTGGTCGCAGGCATCTGTAATCCCAGCTACTCAGGAGGCTGAGGCAGGAGAATCTCTTGAACCTGGGAGGCCAAGGTTGCAGTGAGCCAAGATTGCATCATTGCACTCCAGCCTGAGCGACAACAGTGAAACTCCATCTCCAAAAAAAAAAAAAAAACTGTAGAGTTAATTACTATCACTTGGATCAAATGCCATTTCCTTTCTCCACTGTATACTTAATATTTTCCCTTTTGGTAAATAAGCAATTTGAGAAAATAATTGCTTGTATTGATTTTGAGTTAGCATAAATAACCATATGTCCAAAATACTTACTCTAGATGTACTTGATTTTTGTTTGTGCTTATAGGGAAGGACAGCTTTGCATTGGTCCTGTAACAATGGATACCTTGATGCCATTAAATTACTACTAGACTTTTCTGCTTTCCCTAATCAGATGGAAAACAATGAAGAGAGGTAAGTTGTTTTTTTTTTGTTTTTCTTTTTGAGACCGAGTCTCGCTCTGTTGCCCAGGCTGGGGTGCATTGGCACAGTCTCAGCTCACTGCAGCCTCCACCTCCTGTGTTCAAGCAATTCTACTGCCTCAACCTTCTGAGTAGCTGGGATTGCAAGTACACGCTGCCACATTCAGCTAATTTTTGTATTTTGGTAGAGACAGGGTTTTACCATGTTAGCCAGACTGGTCTCGAACTGACCTCAGGTGATCTACCTGCCTTGGCCTCCCAAAGTGCTGAGATTACAGGGGTGAGCCACCATGCCCTGCCAAGTTGTTGACTTTTTTTTTTTTTAAGTGCTCTTTGTTTATCTTGCATCCTTTCTACTAGATTTTTAAAAATCTCACATTTAGATATTGGTTCAGAAATAATAACTATACTAATAAGAAAACATTACACTAAGAAATAGTGAGCCAGAATAGAAAAGCAAAACTTCCATGCATTGTTGATTTTGAATCATGGGGGTGGGGGGCACATGGCATCATATTCAAGCTTATGTACATGGCATTTGAGGTTGGGGCATGAAAAATACTGAGACACTGTGTGTATGTTATTTGTGCATGGAAATGAAACTCCTTGGCCCTGAAAACAGGACAAGGAGTATAGTGTGTGATGTGATAAGGAACGCTGAAAACAGCCTCCTAAGAATGCAGTTTGAGTGTGTACAAGGTCACAGGTGCCTCAGCAACCCACCTCAAATGGTCATCTAGTGGATGTTTGTAGTTAATAGAAGCCCTTTCAATAAATACTTGGCGTACAGATGCTAGGGCGGACTCGCTCAGAAGAGCTACCCCCAGCCCCTCTCAGCTGCAATCATCTGAGTACTTCATTCTTGGCATTGACTGCAAGTTCTAAGCTCTGCAAGTGGTGACCCCGACGTGATAGACTTGAAGTTACACATGAAGGAGGAGAGCTCATTAATTTTCAGGGAATCCTGATAAGGGACAGTCCTGATTCCCATCAGGAGGGCAGGACACACACGTAAAATATCAGGGGTTAGCTTATCATGGGTCAAGAAATGACCACAGTGCAGAAAGTATTTTTTAAAACAGTGCAACAGCTACTTAAAGCTATCCAGTGCACCGTAGAGCCTGGAGCTCTACACAAGCTTATGCTCTTAATTCGGCAGGAACGCCCTTGGTTTCCTGATCAGGAACCTCAGAGTTACAGGAGCAGGTAAGTCGCTGCCTGTAAAGAGGATATGAGCAAGGTCACTTTACTAATGTTACTATTTTGAGCACCTGGCCGCTGTGGTGCGTATGCCCCGCCTTGTATCCTCTTTATCTGCCAGATTGCGGGGAGTCAGACCACCCATCTTCTCCACCTGAAGGGAATTCAGGAGATTTAAAGGAGAAGGAAAAACAGGAACCAGAAGAACAGACAGAGACTTCTCTCCCCACTTCACTCCTTCCTGTGAGGAATAAGGAAAAGATTTTTTTCTAGTGAGGATAAGGACAGATCAGAGCCTTTTCCTCCCCCAATAGAAAAGCCCTCTTTTCCTCTACTTTTAAAGGGACCTGCATCTGTTGGCCCCATTCAGCCAACAGTGCCCCCCACAATGGGATTTTATAGCTCTTCAGAATTTTATCTATTGCCTAGGGAAAGCACACATTTTGCAGATGAAAATATTTTAGTCCTCCTGACTTCTGGCTAACATTAGGTCAGTGAAGTTCTGATTGACTGAGCCAAGGAGTTCATTTAGGGCAGGGGAATGTGTTATATATTCCAGAGGTTTCTCTTGTTGGAGAGGATATTATCAGTCAGTGCACAAAGAGATGCCACTGTGTAGCATGAAAACATAAGGAGAAGCTAAGGTGAAAGTTCAGGGTTTAATCTAAATGCAGATTGCATGACTAATATAAGGTCTGCAGAATTACGTTAGGGTTATTGCCCAAGAATCTAGGCCCAATAAAAAGGACCAGGCAGCATGTGAAATCTAAGGAAGAGTGATACTTGGTGGTCTTAGATCTAGGCAGATTCTCATAATTTGTAGGTAACACTGAGTTTGTGATCAGACTTCCATACCTGAGGTCCTGTTACAGGAAAGGAGTGCTGATACAGACCCCAAGAGAGGGTTCTTGGATCTTATTCAAGAAAGAATTGAGGACCAGTCTGCAGTGCAAAGTGAAAGCAAGTTTTTTAAGAAAGTAAAGAAATAAAAGAATGGCTACTCCACAGACAGAGCACCCCCCTAGGGCTGCTGGTTGCCCATTTTTATGGTTATTTCTTGATGATATGCTAAACAAGGGGTGGATTATTCATGCCTCCCCTTTTCGGACCATATAGGGTAACTTTCTGACATTGCCATGGCGTTTGTAAACTATCATGGCACTGGTGGGAGTGTAGCAGTGAGGATGAGCAGAGGTCACTCTGGTCGCCATCTTGGTTTTGGTCGGCTCCTTTATTGCAAACTGTTTTATCAGCAAGGTCTTTATGTCCTGTATTTTGTGCTGACCTCCTATCTCATCCTGTGACTTAGAATGCCTTAACTATTTGGGAATGCAACCCAATAGGTTTCAGCCTCATTTTACCCAGCTCGTCTTTAAGATGGAGTTCACACATCTCTGACAGTCACTCTGACCTAGGTCTCTGTGTTAGTTTTCACATTTCATAGATGCTCTGACTAAAATGGCTCCTGCTAAAATACCATCCCCATCCTCTTAGCCACCACTCATTCTTTCTTTCTATTAGTTGGTGGGAAACTTTATTGAGAAAGGACTTCTCTAGGTCCGTCTCAGAGGAAACATGTTTCTGTTTTCTAGAACTAACCCCTGTACCACTTCTTTCAGAAACTTTCCTTATTAGAGGGAGAGCTGAAGGTGTCTGTCTCCCATTTAAACTCTTTAAAAAAAGAAAGTTTAATAATCCTCAGACAGTGATGATTTGTTTTGTTTCTATAAAAATGTATTCTGTGTAACAGCATTTACCGTCTGACTGCTATATTTTTAAGGAAACAGTGAAATTTTTTTAACTCAATTTCCATTTATATGCTAAACCTTGAAAATGAGACCTTAGTAACTGCATGAATTAAGATGTTTACTGCCTCCTAAAATAAACATATGTTAATTACAGACCAAAAGACCAAAGGAAAAATCCTCCTAACTGTACTTGCCAATCTATAGATAAAAAGAGATAGTGGCAGTAACCCAGTCTCGGTTAATGTTTCATCAGCAATGCACCCTGATGTACAAATGTCAGAACTTGGCACTACCTTTTACATGTGTTGACATTCCAGTCTAGGCATTCTACTCATCCCATCAGACCATTCCCACATGGCAGGTCCAGTTGTATCTTGTCTGTTGTCTATATCCACCTTGTTTCTTGGTTGGTTACCATCAGTGTAGTGCTAATTTTTATTTCTCATGCATTGACACTAGTCAGTTGATGAACACTGTGTAGACATAATTTTTGCCAACTTCTGCTGACTTTCAGTCAATAACTATCTGACCGACTCACCCCAACACTGATGGGAACATTCACAGTACTTGAATTTTTCTAAATTAAATTTGGGATAAAGAAAGATTCAGCAGTAATAATCACACTGTGTTTTACGATCACAGTTGTTTTAAACACTAGGATGGACTTCAATCCTAAAATGATGTTAGATATTTGGATTGTGTCTCTGAATAAAAAATTGAGAATCCTACTTTGAATAAACCAATTACAAAAATATATTTTTGAAAAAATTGGGGAAATTTGATTATGAAGTGGTCCTTAGATTTTACTAAGGAATTCCTATTAACTTTGTTAGTATAATAGTGACGTTGTGGCTATGCCCATATTATTTGCAGATGAATACTTAAACACATAGAGATAAAGATGTTATAGGAAAGTAGTCCTGATCCCGACCCCAAGAGAGGGTTCTTGGATCTCTCACAAGAAATAATTCAGGGTGAGTCCGCAGTGCAAAGCAAAAGCAAGGTGTTTTGTTTTGTTTTTGAGACGGAGTCTCACTCCGTTGCCCAGGCTAGAGTGCAGTGGCATGATCTCATCAGCTCACTGCAAACCTCCACCTCCTGAGTTCAAGCAATTCTCCTGCCTCAGCCTCCTGAGTAGCTGGGACTACAGGCACACACCACCACACCCGGCTAATTTTTTTTGTATTTTTAGTAGAGATGGGGTTTCATCATGTTGGTCAGGCTGGTCTCGAACTCCTGACCTCGTGATCCACCTGCCTCGGCCTCCCAAAATGCTGGGATTATGTGGGTAACCCCCCATCTGGCACCAAGGAAGAAGAGCTAAGCAGATCCCTGGCACAATTATTGGCTGAAGAATATCTTAGTTTATAGTGTTGCTACTCAGTTATTTCTTTTATATAATCCTTTATATATAATCATGTATTAGTTTATAGTTGGAACAATTAGTGCCTGAAGAATATCTTACTACTCAGTTATTTCCACATATGTATATAATTATATCTTAGTTCATAGTTGGAGGAAGGTCTAGAGCAGACACGGTACAGAGCATGATTTAAGGGGAAAACAGACCAGGACAAGAATCTATGGCCCAAGCGGTAGTGTCCCTGCCTAAAAGGACATGCGCTACATGGCAGGCTGGCCCAGACGTCAGTGTTCAGATCGTAAAGATACCTGCTGTATGGCAGGCTTGGAGCAAGAGTCACTCCTCCTGTAAGGGAGTTGTAGTATCTTGTGGCCAGTTCCTGTGGAAAGCTGGCCTCAGGTTGGCAAGCCCGCCAGCATCCGAGGGCTTAAAACCCCTCTGGTATAATCACACCTAAGTGGCTGTATATCTTGTCAGTTCTGTTGCTATGTACTGACTCAAAGCATCCTTCTATAGGAATCATTGGAAGCTGCCAGCGGGTAACTGTATACCTTGTCAGCTCTCTTGCCACTGTGCTGACTCAGAGCATCCTCCTATAGACTTCCTTAGAGGTAGCCTGCCCCTAGATACGAGATGTTGCACACTGCAACCTCTTCACTGCACAGGGCCCAACTCCGTGCCTCAGTGAACTAACGGGGGTGGACCCCTTGCTGTGCACTGCCCACCTCCTAGCCTAGGTGACCTAATGGGGGTGGGCCCCTTGCTTATCGCTCATGTGAATGTCTTGACTCTATCACTATCCTGAAGATGACCTCATTCACTACCCTGCCCCCTAACCTATACTCAGTAAATACAGACGCTCCTGGACGTTCAGGGCCTCACCTGTCTCCGATTAAGTGGTGTTGGCCCCCCAAGCCCAGCTGTGCTTTCTTTGTCCTTCTGTGTCTTGTCTCTTTATTTCTCGGATCCAGCGCCTCAGCACAGTGATAGGGGACACCCCATGACCCTAGTAGGGCTGGACCCTACAGATTACAGGTGTGTGCCACTGCACCCGGCCGCAAAAGCAAGTTTATTAAGAAAGTAAAGTAGTGAAAGTACAGCTATACCATAGACAGAGTAGGGTGTTCCTGAAAGTAAGAGAAGAAACGCATCCACCCTAGGTACAATACTTTTTTATGTACAGGATAAACAAAGATTATGGGGAGATATGCTCTGCTACAAGGGTTTGTGATAAAGGATTCATTTTCTTAATTACTATATTTTGCAAGAATCAATATTTAAAGCAAAATTAGGAATGCCTTTGTTCTCAAGATATCAGGATATTAAGACACTCCCAAGTCTGGATCTGTTTAGTAAACATTCTCTATCTGTTCCCTTCAACATCTAGAGGCTAGGAATAGCTTTCTGGGAATGCAGCCCAGCAAGTGCCAGCCTCATTTTCCTAGCCCTCACTCAAGATGGAGTGAGTCCTCTGGTTCCAACACCTCTGACAAAATGATAGGAGTTCCGAGATTAGCTGTAAAATACTCCAGCAAAAATAAAAAGGAAGGGGCTAGATGAAGCAAATGTAGCAAAAAATTGTTAAATTTAGGTAATGAGTATATAAAGGTTTATTATGTTATTCTCTCTACATGTTTTTATGCTTAAAATTTTTCATAAGAAAATATAATTTTTTTACAGGAAAAATATTTAAGATACATTATCAATCCAAAAGCAGCCTGAGAGGTCTAGTTCTTCCCTTCTTCCTTCCCCCCCAGAGAAGTTAAGAGAATACCCAGGGTCACACAGGTCCCCTGACTCCCAGATCAGCATTCTTTAGGGTATATTAAGCTACATGTTATTTCCTTTTGTAATATTTGTAGGTAAAGGAATAATTTTGGCCCTACATTTTATAAACCAAATTTGTTAACCCATGCTTATATATTATGTAAAGGATACTGCATATCAATAATTATAGAAAAAATGGTCAGACTTAACAAATACATATGTTGTTTGCACATTGATTTAAAAAATCGTTTTATTCTATAGGAAACATACTAAGTAATTGATATATGTGTTGTGGAAGGATTACTGAACTGGGAAACATATTATCTTAGTTCTAGTCTGCATTCTATAGAAACAGTTTACATAACCTTTGGTAAGTTGCTTAACCTTTCTGGATCTGTTCATCCATTTATAAAATGAAGGTATTGAACTAAATGACCTCTAAAATTTAATTTAGCTCTAGTATTACATGATTTAATGACTCCATGATAATTTTTTTCCATTGAAGAAAGTAGTCATGAAAGGCATTTCAGAACATGTAGCAACAATTTTTTTTAAATTCTCCTGAATTTAAAAAATGCTATCTACTTATAAATAATGTTTTAAAGTTTATATAGATGCCTCTACTTACAGCCTTCTGGTCCCTGAACAGTAAGTGACGAATGAAGCTGTCCTAAAATGGAGGTTCCTTAATTTCAATGTTTGGAGTTTCCTCCCAAACTCAGTTTCCTTACTAAAGTGATCAAAACACTCTTAAAGTGAAAACCTCTTCCTTTTATGTCTTAACTGTGACTGTTAGGTAAGTTTTGAAGAGAGAGCATTTCTTTTCTATAATTGGATGATTTTCTGTGTCTAATCATGCATGTATATAATTGTCCTTTTTTCTGCCTCATAAATCATCTGATGTTTTCTCCTAAGACCTCTGATGGCACTGGTCTGGTCAAAGTTATCCTGAGAGGAATCAGTATCAGTGGTGGTCATGGGATGGTCATAGATACTAGTTTGGGTCCTATGGAGATAATATTTTTGATAAGCAGCTGTGGTATTGCAAACTCTACAGCAGTGAAATGTCCTGTAATAATAGCAATCAGAGATGACATTTATTAACTGCTTCCTTTGGGCCAGGAACATCGCTAACCTCTTTACACTTATTATTTCATTTTCTCCTCCTACCAAGTCTGCAAAGTATTACATTGTTTAACAGATGAGGAAAACTAAGACTTAGAGATGTAAAATAAATTGTTTAAAAAGTGACAATCATCATTGCCATTGTAGGACGGTAGAATTTGGGGGATTTTTTTACTTGAATTTTTGTTGGTTTTTTTTTTTTTTTCAGTGTTTGAGTTCTTAAAATCTATATAATTTTGCAGCCAGGCACAGTGGCTCATGCCTGTAATTCTAGCACTTTGGGAGTCTGAGGCAGACGGATCACCAGGTCAGGAGATCGAGACCATCCTGACCAACATGGTGAAACCCTGTCTCTACCAAAAATGCAAAAATGAGCCAGGCATGGTGGGATGCACCTGTAAACTATCTCAGTTACTCAGGAGGCTGAGACAGGAGAATTGCTTGAATCCAGGAGGCAGAGGTTGCAGTGAGCCAAGATCATGCCATTGCACTCCAGCCTGGGCAACAGAGCAAGACTCCATCTCAAAAAAAAAAAAAAAAACTATATCATTTTGACAAAGTAATTTTTCTTTAAAAATGGAAATCATATCTCCCAAGATATGAACAGTGGTTAACTCTCAGGGTGGGAATATGGATGATAGCTATTTTCTTCTGCATATTTACCCAATTTTTTATATTTCCAAAATTTAAAAAGAAATATTTTTTTAAAAGAATGGGCTGGGTGCAATGGCTCATGCCTGTAATTTCAACACTTTGATAGGCCAAGGCAGAAAGATTGCTTGAGCTCAGGAGTTCAAGACCAGCCTGGACAATATGGCAAAATCCCATCTCTACAAAAAATTCAAAAATTGGCTGGGTGAGGTGGCTCACGCCTGTAATCCCAGCACTTTGGGAGGCTAAGGCGGGCGGATCACAAGGTCAGGAGTTCTAGACCAGCCTAACCAATATGATGAAACCCCATCTCTACTAAAAATACAAAAAATTAGCCGGGTGTGGTGGCATGCACCTGTAATCTCAGCTTCTCAGGAGGCTGAGACAAGAGAATTGCTTGACCCCAGGAGGTGGAGGTTGCAGTGAACTGAGATGGCGCCATTGCACTCCAGCCTGGGCAATAAGAGCAAAACTCCATCTCAAAAAAAAAAAAAAAAAAAAAAAAAAAAAAAAAAAAAAAAAAAAAAAAAAAAAAAAAAAAAAAAAAAAAAAAAACCATACACACAAAAAAAAAACAAAAGACAAAAATTAGCCAGACTTGGTGGTGCATGCCAGTAGTCCCAGCTACTTGAGGGGTCTGAGGTGGAAGGATTGCTTGAACCCAGGAGGGGTCAAAGCTGCAGTAAGCTATGTTCGTGCTACTGCACTCCAGCCTGGGCAACAGAGTGAAACCCTATCTCAAAAAAAAAAAAAAGAATGTGCTAAAAACCGCACACCTAGAAAGTTGCCATTTGAGATTCAAATATACAACAATATGACAATAATATTCATCCTTTCTAAATAATGTGTTTGTCAAAACAATGATGTATGTACACTGCACAAAATTTAAAAGGACGTTCACTGAAGACTCAATGTTCCTCCTGACCCTGCCTCTGAGACAGCTAGTTTTCTCCCCAGAGGTATCACTGTTAGCAGTTTCTTGGAAAACTTCTGGAAGTGTATTTTTCATAGATAAGCATACAGGAATTTTTTTTTTGTACAGATGGAACATGCCATAATAACTCCTGTTTCTTGCTTTTTTCTTTGTCTTCATTTAACAAGATGTCCTGGAGATTGTTCCTTATTTATTCATAGACAGTAGTAATGACTGCATATACAGATGTCTTCATTATATGGATAGCCTGTGCATTGTTTAAGCAGTCCTCTGTTGATAGATATTGAGGTTGTTTCTATTCTTTTACTATCACTAACTATACTTCCATGAGTAACCTTGTACATAAAGCATTTCACATGACAGCAGATCTGTAGGATAAATTCCTAAGAGTGAAACGGCTATGTCAAATGGCATATACATGAATAATTTTGATAAATATTGCCAAATTGTCCTCCCTAGAAGTTGACATAGTGTATGAGAGAGCCTGTCTCCCTCTGTCCTTGCCAGTGCAGTGTGTTAGTAACCTTTCTGATTTTTGCCAATCTGATCATCAGTGAAAGGTACTCTGTCATGTTAGTCTTAATTCATATTTCTCTTAAATGAGTGAGATTGAAGTTATTTTTATATGTTAAGAGATATTAGTATTTACTCTTGGGGGAACTATTATCTTTGTCGTCTCTGATGTTTTCTTTACCCTGTAAAATTTTGTTATTTTTATGTTGTTAGATTTGTCAATTTTCTTTTATGGTTTCTGAATTTTTTTTTTTTTTGGAGACGGCGCCTCACTCTGTCACCCAGGCTGGAGTGCAGTGGCACGATCTCGGCTCACTGCAACCTCCACCTCCCAGGTTCAAGCAATTCTCCTGCCTCAGCCTCCTGAGCAGCTGGGACTACAAGTGTGCACCACCACGCTTGGTTAATTTTTGTATTTTTCATAGAATCGAGGTTTTACCATGTTGGCCAGGCTGTCTCGAACACCTGACCTCAAGTGATCCGGCTGTCTTGGCCTCCCAAAGTGCTGGAATTATAGGCGTGAGGCACCACACCCAGCCCTTTTATAGTAGCCACTGTGCCCAGCTGTTTTATGGTTTCTGAATTTTGTATCCTTTTTTTTAGAAAATACTTCCTATGTCATTTTTTTAAATCTTCATGATTTCTTTTACTTTTATGGTTCCTGTTTTAAATATTTAGATCTTTGCTCTATCCAGAATTTCTTTTGTTATAAAATGTGGTATAAGAATCTCCTTTTTTTCACTAGATGGCTACCTGGTTGTCCATCACTATTTAGTAATCTATCTTTTCTGCAGAGACTTAAAGGGACATTCTTATCATATACTAAATTTCTTCATTTGGAACTCTAATTAACTGTCAGTAATCATGGGCTCAAATTTATGAATCTCACAATTATTATTTTTACTACCTTTTTAGATAGGGACAGGGAATTATTTGGCACATGGGGAAAAGGGGAAGAGATCATATGTTTCCAATAGGCCCCTCTTTGTGTGCCAGGGAGTAAAACTTGGGAACTGACATGGTTAGCAGCACAAAGCACCTGACTCACAGTCATAGTCAACCCTGTTTTGTGCCCCTTGGAGAAAAAAAAAGCCCTGGTATAGAGAAGGTGGCTTTGCTTGGGGAATATTCCACATCTTAGAATGAAGTTTCCTTCTGCTGCATAATATTTTCAGTTTAACTGTGCCTTGAATTACATTCTGAAATTTAAAAAAAAGAAATCTTCCTCCCATTTCAGATACACACCCCTTGATTATGCTTTGCTTGGTGAGCGTCATGAAGTGATCCAATACATGTTGGAGCATGGTGCCCTGTCCATTGCAGCCATACAAGACATCGCCGCCTTCAAAATCCAAGCCGTCTACAAAGGGTACAAGGTCAGAAAAGCCTTCCGAGACCGGAAAAATCTCCTCATGAAGCATGAACAGTTGAGAAAAGATGCCGCTGCCAAGTAAGTGTGAGCTATGCAGACTGTGTTCTTGCCACTCAGAATCAGGGGGTAAGCAGGGCTGGGTGCTAAGGATGGCCAGGAGAGGGAAGCAGATGGGAATCTGAATTACTGTTGGTCCCTGCAACCTGGTCACCTTCTCCTTCTCAGCACTTCATCTTCCAGGACTAAGGCTGCATTGAAGGACAAAGGCCTAACCTCTGTTTGGTGGTGATTCCTCTAGATTAGTTTTAGCCCAGGGAAAAACCACTGTCACTCCCACCCATGGCAGGGAGTTGGGGTTGGGACGGCTAGAATAAGAGCTGAAAAGAGATAACTTTGCTTCTTGCCCTTCTTCTCTTTCCAAAAGAAACATGCCAATATCTGCCCTACTTTCACTAGACCAATCTAAGTCTGGTTTTAATTTGATTAAAGCAATCAACTTGTATAAATAGCTTACTCTCCTTCACTCATTTCTTAATACATCTGTACTAAATAATTTACTCAAGAAATATTGATTGAATGCTTACTATACAGACAAAAGGCTTGGCTAGAGTCTAGGGAGAAAATGGCAACTAAAAAAGCAACCCCCGACTCCCAGGTTCAAGCGATTCTCCTGCCTCAGCCTCCTGAGAAGCTGAGATTACAGGTGCCTGCCACCAAACCTGGCTAATTTTTGTATTTTTAGTATAGACAGGGTTTCACCATGTTGGCCAGGCTGGTCTTGAACTCCTCACATCAGGTGATCTGCCCGCCTCGGCCTCCCAAAGTGCTGGAATTATAAGCGTGAGCCAACGTGCCCAGCCTAATTTTTGTACTTTAGTAGAGGTAAGGTTTTGCCATGTTGGCCAGGCTGGTCTCGAACTCCTGACCTCAAGCGATTTGCCCACTTTGGCATCCCAAAGTGCTGGGACTACAGGCATGAGCCTCTGCGTCCGGCGTGGGCAGATTCTTGAAGGATAACGTCTTGGCCGTATCTCAAATGTTTCTAAATCTTGAGTCCTTCCAACTCTTAAATCCTTCTATATCTTACCCACAAGGAGGAAGCATAAGTGTCCTAAATAATCATTAAAAGTAATAATAAGAGGCAAGATAAGTCATTTTAATGAGAAGTGAAATACCACTATGTACTGGAATGCTAATCATCATGTCAGCCTTCAGTAGATAAGATTTACAGAAACACACAATTTTCTGTGACTCTGAAGCTACTGAAGTAGATGGCATCCCAGGAAATACTATTTTGCACTCTTCTCTTAATGACCCCCCCATCTCTTCACTTTTGCCATAGAATCCAGTATCAACCTGAAAGCCTCTGCATACGTCTCTTTCCAGCCTTCTTATAAAGTTCTCTGTGTGTGAGCAGCAACTATAAGTAGATAATACACATGACAAATTATGCTGAGTTGCAGGATAATTTGTAAAGGGATGGAATATTTCCTTCTACTGATGTTTCCATAAACTCCAGTTTAATGTGTGAGAATCTATTTTCCGAATTTGAAGTCAGATCTACCTGACTATAAGGTGGGATTCAACAAAGGCAACACAACTGATTTTATCCCTAAAGGGAGGGTGTAGATCTCCAGGAGATAGATTTAAATGCAGAGAAACTGATTTCTTTTATTACTCAAAAGTTACTTCTTAAAATCTGAGTCAGTGTTTAATTTTGCTTTTAATTCTTGTGTTAAGAAACAAACATCAGGATGCGAAATCAGTCCTTGCTGCTGCTGCCTTATTGACTAAGGTGGTCCAGGCACAGCATGTCACCTCAGTGTACCTTTCCGAGTTTATTATATTAGGATGGCAGAAATCAACTTCCTTAAAATGAGGATGTGAAAGGAACTTATTAAACCTAAGTAAAGTGATTTCTAATTTACTGAAAGAGAAACCGGGAGAGAAAAAAGTTATGGTGATATTTACTAAGGCAGGTAATGTTGGAAAATGCTATTTAAGGAATATCTATAATCCATTTAAAAACACTTCATAATTCACACTGCACTGCCTACGTTGTTGCCAAAATGAACATTACTATAATTTACCTGCCAAAGCACACAGTTGAGTGTACACTAAAATAAAACCATATTTATGTTGATCACCCTTCTTCCTTGAAGCTTGCTTTTTGCCAGGTTCTTATTTCACTTGAATCTCAGATCTCCTGTAACTCTGACTCTCTCTTCTCACCTCTTTTAAATTATTCCATCTCCACACTGCAGTCAGCCCTGAAGGCGAACTTCTTAGACTTCTACTCATGTTATACTTTTTTCCAATGAAAATGTATCTACTCTTAAATTTTAAATTAATTCATTTCTGTAGATAGCCCCCTAATCTGTCTCACATCCTGACCTCCTGGAACTCTAGTCTCATATCTTCAGTTGCCTACTGGGCATTTCTGGTATGTTTTTGTCAACTTGCCAACACTTTGGATCGTTGGACATTTCCATTTGCATGTCCTGTTTTCACTATAACTTCAGACTCACTGTGTGAATCTGCAACACACAGACATGCAAATGGAAACAGCTCATTACCGCAGTCTGTCTCTCTTCTGGCCTTTTTATGTGCTTGCTAGTGCTGCTGCCATTGATTGTGTGCATTCCCCCTGTGATATCCTTTTGCTTTCATTCTTCTGTGCCACCACCACTATATACAGGACCTCATTCTTTTTTTTTTTTTTTTTTTTTTTTTTTTGAGACGGAGTCTCACTCTGTCGCCTGAGCTGGAGTGCAGTGTCTTGATCTCAGCTCACTGCAGTCTCCACCTCCCGGGTTCAAGCCATTCTCCTGCCTCAGCCTCCCGAGTAGCTGGAATTACAGGCATGTGCTACCACGATTGGCTAACTTTTGTAATTTTAGTAGAGACAGGGTTTTACCATGTTGGCTAGGCTGGTCTTGAACTCCTATCCTCAGTCCACCCACCTCAGCCTCCCAAAGTGCTGGGATTACAGGCGTGAGCCAGCATGCCCAACCCCCTTGTTCTTAAATACCAGCCATGGTGCTCTGTAAGATCCTTCAACATTTCACTTCCACTTAAATTTCCAAGTCCCATTTCTCTCCACTACCACCACCCTCCCACTTGATGTCTCAGCCATCCTGAACTTTCTTCACTTCTTCACTTACCAGGCTGTCTGGAAGACATGAGCTCCTTCCTAGCTAGTATATGTGATTGAGTATGTTTCTTAGAGTTACATCATCATGTCCAGTTTTGGTCACTCAGTTCAAACTCTTACGATGCTTAAGTCCTTTCTACAAGAGGTTGTTCTGTGTCCCAAAAAAGTCAAGTGACAAGAAATCCTGTACCTCTCAAGACAGCATATTCCATTAGTGGAGGGCTCTGTCTAGCAAAAGTTCTTTTCTACCCTTTGGTCTGGAAGCTACCTCTGGAAACCAAAGAGAAAAATCTAAAGCCTTTTTCATAAATCAACTTTCAGATTTTTTTTTAAATGCTCATAACACTTCCATTGCTACTGCAGGTCTCCTTTTCACTTGGTAATTAGTTGATGCTCCCCTGAACATCACCAGATTGTTAATGGTTGGCCCATGTGTCTGGCTCCTCTGCTCACAAAATCATCTGACCTATAGGGAATTACTTCCATACTTTAATTTCATACCATTCCACTTCTCTGAGCCTCAGATTTTCATCAGTAAAATGGAAAGAAGGTTTCTTAATTCAAGATGGGCTTCAGGGATCCGTGATACCCTGAAATTATACACAGTATTTTGTGTGTCAGGAGCACATATGCATTTTGGGGGAAAGGACCTATCGATCTTTTTTAATCACATTCTCCAAAGGGGGTCCATGAGTCACACACAAAAAGACAAAAGCCACTGGACTAAATGATCTCTGACGTCCCTCCCAGCTCTAACATTCTGTAAGTCAAAGGTCCTACAGCACACAACATTTTCTTATTCCCTTGAGAGGGAGTTAAAGATCAAATATTTCTATGCCTGTTATTTAGCAACAGTGAAGAGAGAGAATCTGACAAACCCCTAGACACCATGCAACACCAGCCGAAAAGGTTAGAGCTAAATCTTTTTTGTCTCATGAGGTAGTATTTTCCTCTCACTGGAAATGATCCAACAGAAGTGGAATTATCATCTTTCCAGGATAGTATATAAGAAATTTTTAAAATTATGAGGAGATGCCTATAATTGCAGCACTTTGGGAGGCCAAGGCAAGACGATCGCTGGAGCCCAGGAGTTTGAGACCAACCCAGGAGTTCAAGACATAGTGAGACCCTATCTCTACAAAATACTTTAAAAGCTAGACAGCTGTGGTGGCTTAGCCTGTAGTCCCAGTTACTAGGGAGGTGAGAGGATCACTTGAGCCAGGGAGGTTGAGGCTGCAGTGAGCTATGATCACACTATTACACTCCAACCTGGAAGACAGAGACAAGCCCTGTCTCAAAAGAAAAAAAAAAAAAATTATGTGAGGAGCTGGTTTCTGAGATCTCTTCTGAATCTCTGCTCATGCATGCTTGTCCTTCTGCCTAAAATAACCTCTCAGTTTACGCCTCTCTCATTCTTCATATATAGGCTTTTTTCTCCCCCTGGGTTTAATTAGTGACTGCCTCCCACATCCTCCCATAGCGCTGTGTGGTTACTTCTCCTTTAGCACTCATCACATCTAGAACTCACTGTTGGCAGGAGTGTAGGGTCTGATTCCCCAACTCGATTGTCAGTTTCTTGAGAACAGGGACTGTGTGTTATGTACCTCCACATCTCCAGTGCCTGAAAATGTTTGGTATATAGTAAGCATTCAATAAACAAATGTTAGTAAATTCCCCTACAGTGGGTCTAAGATCTTATGTAAGCTGTTGAACACTGTAGGCCTTAGTTTCCCCATCTATCAAATGGAAGTGTTGGACCAAATACTCTCTTAGGTCTCTTTCAGTTCTTATACTGTGACTCTCTGTAAGTGTACAACTTTAACTTGTTTGCCTTACTCAAGGCAGCAAACACATTATGTACCACTTATTCTCACAACACTGTCTGACACTTATATATATTTGTTCATTTGGTTTTCCAACTCCC
The DNA here is from genome assembly GCA_004027835.1 of Alouatta palliata. Classification (NCBI taxonomy): domain Eukaryota; kingdom Metazoa; phylum Chordata; class Mammalia; order Primates; family Atelidae; genus Alouatta; species Alouatta palliata. The sequence continues at coordinate 18,815 of PVKV010000279.1, forward strand.
TGAAGATTGGTCATGAGCAATTACCATTTGACAGATTTATGACATTCTGTGTTCTGATTTTAAAAAGAAAGACTAGAGCAAAGGGGTGCACCGCTGTCTGTACTTAAACATGAAATCGTGATTCTGTAAATTTTGTAGACTCAAAGTGTTTACAAGTCTTATCCCTGCCAGATTCAGAGAGTATTGGGAAGAGCCACTGCAGGAAAACACCCTGTTTCTTGCTTAGAAGATATAAGGAAGCTTAGCCAAATAGTTGATGTTAATTTGTCTCTAGGAACCAAAAACATACTCATAAGAAATGGAAGCCCCATTGCATAATGTGGATTTTAGATATTACAAATATAGATAAATATTAAAAAGTAGACCTGGCAGCTGTCCTTAATCTCGTTTCATAGATGCAAAGATGGGCACACAAAAATTACCCTGCCTGAAGTCACACAGCTAGTAAGGAAGAGAGATGGTTCATGAATCAGTCTCAAGGCCAAGCTACCTACCATTACTTGGTTCAAGGAAACCCTCTCACCAGCCAAGCCCATGCTAGAAGCTGTCCCCAGATGCTGGCAACCATCTAATTGAATAACCATCTGGCTCAGTTATGCCACTGTTGATTCCATTCGTTGTTGAGAGTGGTGCCAAGCTACCATTATCATTTCTATAATCTAATTCAATAACACTTCCTATTGCTCTCAAAACTAACAGAACAGAGCACACCAGTATTCTCCTAAATCCTTGAGAAAGTTACAAATATTGATTGGTCCCTAGCCTACACCAGGACTATGAACTAGAATGGCAGCATTAAGGCAAAGCCAGATTAAATCAGTACAACAGGACACACTAACAAGGCTTCTTTTTTCTGTAGAAGCATTTTAATCACATCTCTTAGATCTCACTAGGTCTTGTATTCATGGCAGTGGAAACCTGAATATTCATGAGATGGGAAGGAGCCTGCCTATTTCTGCAGTGTCTGATACAATTAATTTCTTCGTGTCAAAAGTGAGCAAATATAACTGTCTTGTAGTTTGCAGTACTCAAAGCCACATAGCGGGGTAGAAAAAATATCAACTTGCATAACTCCAACTGTGCAGGGTCAGAGTCGAGTGCCATATTGCACAAACAGATACATCCACTCCTGAGATGATGAAGCCATGGTACATTCAAGTCATTAAAGTTACTGCCCTTGATCAGCTCTGTGTACATCAAGCCATCTTTTGATCACTCAACTTCTTTTTAGCCCTTTTCTGGCTAAATTTTCCTCCAGGCTTGTAATTTGTAAAAATTGCTCTCTGTGGGTGTTAGATTTAGTTTGAGGGGTCTTTGGGGGAATATCTTGGCCCCACAATAGCCCTCCAGCGATGTGAAGCAGCATTGTGTCCTGTAAGTTTTTTCTTCCCTGGGAAGACAGCCCTAGTCCCATCAGCTCATAGTCTAGAGACCCCTCTTCACCCTGTGGAGCACAGGACCTGAAATAGTGTTGTCAAAGATTTGATCTTCAGTTCACTTTGTCACTTTCTTATCTGTGAGCATCTGAAGAGCTGCAGAAATTGCTCTAAAAAAGACAGTCCAAACGGACTAAACTGGCAGCCCATTAGAAGCTATTGTCTAGCCAATTTCTCTTCACATAGTAGAAAAAAAGGAGAGAGAAAGGTGGGACTGTTTCATCCATTAATATTCTGCCATGTTAATAAATTTCCTGCTGAAGTGTTGCTTGCTGTGTCATATAACTTTTTTAAGTTTTTCTTATCAACTAGAATAATATTTGTTCTTTTTCTGATATTTTTTTTCTAAACTTTACAAGTAAAATAGATCTTTATAACATAGCCCACCTTGAAGAATAAAGATCTTTGACATTTCATAATAACTTAAGAAAAAAACGTTTAAATTCCAGGACAATTATTGAATCTAAAGGACTGAACACTACATTGAAAGCTAGTTTGGCTGAGTTTGGTGACTCACACCTGTAATCCCAGCCCTTTGAGAGGCTGAGGTGGGAGGATCACTTGAGGCCAGGAGTTGAAGACAAGCCTGGGCAACTTTGGGAGACCTTGTCTCTACACATTTTTTTTTTTTTTAAATTAGCTGGGCTTGGTGATGTGTGCCTATGATCCTAGCTACTTAGGAAGCTGAGGTAGGAAATCACTTGAGTCTGAAATTTCAAGGTTACAGTGAGCAATGATGGCACCCCTGCATTCTAGCCTAGGTGACAGAGTGAGATTCTGTCTCTAAAAATTAAAAAGAAAGCTCGTTTTTAAATGTTGCTAATGGTTAGTTTGAAGTGGCATCCCCAGCTTCTTCATATGACCCAATTAATTTTTTAATAATGGAAGAAGATTAGGTGAAAATTTTAAAAACAATTCTGTCATTGGGATGAATTTTACCAGGAGATAAAGCAGCTGAGTTATAGCTTGGCTCTGTCTGTATTTTACCACGTAGCCTTGGGTAAGTCATTTACTCTCTGTTTTCTTATCTACCAAATGAGGGTGTCACCCTCACTAAACTGAGGTTTCTTCAAACTCTTACACTGAGCAATGGTTCTGGACCTTTTCCCCAGAGAGACACATATATGTGGGGTCACGTTCAACTCTCAGGAGCTAAATTGTATGTGTTGTTGTTGCTGCTGCTGCTTTATTTTTAAGGCAGCAATCTAGATAAAATAGGATACAGGTTATGCATAATTTCCAGCTGTAATCCCACCCCCCTTTTTTTTCCCAATGATCACTGCTATTACATCAAGAACCACTGCTCTGAAGAACTTCACAGTTGTGGGCCATGTGCCACCTGGAAGATGTTTTTTAATGCAAAACGCATCAATTTAAAAAATTATATTTATAAGACCAGGATCTAATTATACATTCAGATGATTACATTCTGTCTCCCAATTCTCCTTACTTAGTTATACGAAAATGAAATCCCCCCTCCAAGGAAATCTCTAGAAGCCAAAGCCCTCCAAAGAAATCTCCAGAAGCCAAAGCCCTCTTGCTTTCTGGACGTCCTGATCCCTTTAAAAGGCTGGATGCCCTGTTTATCAAGTGGCTGCCTTTGTGGAAGGCCCAGAAAGGTCTGCAGTGATAAGGTTTGCCCCGGGGCTGGCTACAGAGAGGCTTCTTGGAACTGAACAAGAGAGCTGTTTGGTTTCCTAAAAAGAAAGGAGACTGCTCAAATAACAACGTCTAATTTATCACCTCAGAGTCTCCCTTAATGGCAGTGAGATCCATATAGGTGCCAACCCAGACAACCACCCACATGTGTCTGTCTAAAGAGCCAGTATCATTCTCTTAAAACAGCCCTGCTCATCAGTGCTGATAAAAAGCGCAGCACTTCCTCTGCCTTCCTGGAGCCAGGCTTTTAAATCTATTAGCAGCACTTCAGCTACCCAGATGCTTCCACCTTCTTCTGAAAAGCAGCCTTGTCCCAGAGAGATCACACTGAAATGGCACCTACTCGCATCCATATGAATCTCAGGCTCCGAGATGACAGGCTGTCCAGCTTGCCTACAGACCGCAATGCAGCACGCTCAGTTGTCAGCAGGTGGCAAAGATGTCACAAAACCAGCGTCAAATAAAAATATTAGAGCTGTACAGCAGTTAGCATGACCCATCTGGCCATGCTCTAGGTAATGGGACTCAGTGGAAATCTATTAGATAAGCAAGCTTGGACCCCAGATCAGGGGCTACTCCATATAGGAAGAAAGATCTTCAGAAGGGGAATTTAACAAGTTGACAGGGTTTTAAATGAAAGCGTCACCCAGATATCTGTCAGCTGGGGCTTTTCTCTCCCTTGAGATCTAAATGAGCTTTGCTTCAAATGCCGTAGTCTATGGCAGTCTGGGTTCTGTGACTGCTTGGAGGCTTAGGGCCTCTGCCTTGTCTTATGCTTCCGTGTCTGATACCTTAGCCCTGCAACTTGTCAGGTTGCCTATAAAGAAGGCATGCTCATGTGTGAGCAAGGTGACCTTACAAAAAGTTGGTGTTATTGTGGAGAATCACGTTTCATACTGTACATTTCATTCCATCTAGTGATATAGTGAACAGTCCATGTTAGACTTTCCTGCGCTCCTAAGCCTGGCCACTCAAGGTATGGCCAGAAGGCTAACACCTGGATCACCTGGGTGTCTGTTAGAAATGCAGAATCTTGAGTCCTCCCCAGATTTTCTAAGTCAGAATCCATAATTACCAAGACACCAGGTGATTCAGCCCAATAAAGTGTGAGGAGCACAGATCTAAAGTCCTTTTCAGCTGGGTGCAGTGGCTTACGCCTCTAATCCCAACTCTTTGGGAGCCCAAAGCTGGGGGATGGCTTGAGGCCAGGAGTTGAAAACCAGCCTGGGCCACAAAGTGAGACACCCCCCCACCCCCACCAATCTCTACAAAAAATTTAAATATTCAGGTATGGTGGCACATGCTACTCGGGAGGCTGAGGTGGGAGGATCGCTTGAGCCCAGGAGTTCAAAGCTGAAGTGAGTTAAGAAGGTGCCATTGCACATTGTACTCCAGCCTGAGTAAAAGACCCTGTCTTTATTTAAGTCTTTAAAAAGTTAAATGATGGGAGGATTGTTTGAGCCCAGGAGTTTGATACAAGCCTAGGGAAAAAAAAAAGATGAATAAATACAAAATACAACATTTCTTCCATTTAAATTAGGTCTTTGTTTTCCTAGCTGTTCCCTTCTGGGTAGAGATTCCTTAGGGGAGGACCTGAAATCTGTGGTCGTCATTTCTGTATCCTCAGTATCCTGCAGAGAGATACTCACAAATTAAGTATTTTTCCTCCTGTCTTTCCCTTGGAAATCCCTACAAATTAACAGCAGTGGTCAAACAAATCCTGCCCCTAACTCAGCCCCTTGTCCTGAATTAGGGGCCTAGGCTACCTTTCTGAGCTACCTCAGACCCACCTGCCTCATCCTGCTACTCATCTTTAGATAGGCCCCTCCTGCCCAACCCTTATCTGTTCTTTTGCTACCCAAGGGTTCCAGCTTTGCCATGAGCTACTTAGGTGTGACTTTTTGAAAATCACCCTACCTTCTGGGCCTCATCTGTAAAATGAGTGGATTTGTCTCATTAGCTAGAGCTCTCAACGGCAGCACTGCAGCTCACAGGTGTGTTTTAGTCACTTGCAAGGTGCTTTGCAAGTGACTTTTTATATGATCATTAAGGTTTGCCAGTGGGCTTTTTCAAATGAATAGAGCAGATTCAAGGTTATCCCTATGACTGTAGCATTCTGGTATGCTTTCTGAAACAGGAGAAAACAGATGGAGTTACAGGTAGCTCCAAGGATCACACACAAGCTTGGGACATATACAGCCTTGGAAATGTGTTATGTTTCATACAGCAATGTCGCCTGGTTATCTGTCATATGTCTCAACAGCACAAAGACTGATCTACAGACTTTTCAGCTCCATCATCTTTTGGGTTATAAGGCCTGGTGTAAAAGAGATGGTTTTTATTTTATCTGGAGAAAAGACTGCTCTTGAAAAATGTGAATTTCCAAATAGTTCCTGTGATGTAACTCCTCTTAAAATTTAAATCTCACACAGAGACACTGGAGCAGGTGATGCTCTTTAAATTTTTTTTCTCTTCCTCTTTGGCTTTGCTTGCAGAAAGCGAGAGGAAGAAAACAAACGAAAAGAGGCTGAACAGCAAAAAGGAAGGCGGAGCCCAGATTCCTGCAGACCCCCAGCCCTTCCCTGTCTGCCCAGCACCCAGGATGCACCCAGCAGGCAGAGCCGGGCCCCCAGCAAACAGCCGCTGGCCGGCAGTGTGGCCCAGGGTCCTGAGCTAAGAGACAGCAGAGGGTCCCCAGGAGAGCCTCTAGGCAGAGCCCTCCAGAAGGAGCAGCATGTTTCCTCAGATTTGCAGGGAACAAACTCCAGAAGGCCAAACGGTAGGTGTATTGCCTTTGTCATCTGCTGCCAGTCCCTGGACTGTGGGCTCTTATGATTGCTGTATTTGGACCAAGTACCTTTAAAGTAATTGTTATGTTAGCACTTAGGACCACCACTGTATGATTTGTTTTCTGCTTGTTTCCTCTTGTTCTCAGTTCTTTCTCTTTTTTCCGCCCCCTTCCTACAGGTTACTTCAGCATTTTTTAGGATTCCTTCTTGATTGATTTATGATTTTTTGTTTTCTTTTCTTTTTTAGAGTGAAATGTGTAAACCTCGCTTCCATTTGTCTTGTTCACTTTTAAGGATCATTGCTAGGTAGTGGATGGTGTTATAAATTTTGTTTCAATCATGAAATACAATTTATAAAATTCACAAAGAAAAGGACATTTTCTGCACCCATATTTCTGCTCTTCTGTTGTTTCTTCTTCTTGGTGCTCTAAGATTTTTGTATCATTTCCTTTCTGAATGAAGAGCTTTCTGTGGCCAATCTTTAAGGGTATATCTGCTAGCAAAAAATTATTTCAGTTTTCCTTTGTATGAGAATGTTTTTATTTCATTCCTGAAGAATCGTGAGCCAGATGTAGAATTCATGGTTGGCAGTTCTTTCCTTTTAGCACTTGAAAAATACCGTGCCATTTCCTTCTGTCTTCCATGGTTGCAGACAAGAAATCCACTGTCATTCAAACTGGTATTTCTCAGTAATGGTCCTAGGTAATATGTCATTTCTCTCTGGCTGCTTTTAAGGTTTTAACATTTATCTTTAGCTTTCAGAAGTTTAATAGATGTGTCTTGGCATGGGTTTTTGCAGTTTATCCTATTTGGAGTTTACTTGTGTGCCAGGAATCCCCACCCCCAAGACTACCCCAGGTTTGGTGATGTTGGAGGATTTACTAGGGGGACTCAGCATATAGTTGTACTTCCAGTTCTGATTTATTGTAACAAAGGGACACAAAGCAAAATGAGCAGAGAAAAGGTGTATGGAGCAAAGTCCAGAGAAAATTAGGCACGAGCTTCCAGCAGCCCTCTCCCAGTGGAGTCACACACAACACTTTTAATTCCTTCTGCAATAAATTGTAACAACCAGTCAGACAACCTTTGGTTGACAAAGAAAGTTCATGTGAACCTAGGACTTGAGGATTTTTATCTGGAGTCAGTCACATAGGTACCCTCTACCTAGCCAAAATTCCAGACTTCCAAAAGGAAAGGTGTGCAGCACGAACCCTATTGTTTGCACAAAGCAGTTTAAACACACTGAGCTACTCTTAAAAGCTAGAGAATGGTGGGAGCTTTCCCAGAATCTAAGTGCAAATGCCAACACAATGAAAAAGACAAATAGTGTCTTAATATTTTTATGAAAATAGCCCTAATCTTATGCACTCTGTCAGAAAGGGGCTCTGGAACTTCATGATTACTGAATTCAGGCTTGGACAGTTCAGTCTGTTTCTCTGAATCTTAACTTCCTTAGCTAAAAAGTGAGGGTATACTTTCTACACTGCAAGGTAGCTATGGATAGAAATAGTTCATGTAGAGTACTTGTTATGGCCCATAACTCATTGTCGGTCTTCAGTAACTATTATTATTATGCCACACATTAATATAGCCAAGAACAATTATAGAAAAGTATACAACAAATGACTATAGGCCAGGTGTGGTGACTCACGCCTGTAATCCCAACACTTTGGGAAGTCAAGGCAGAAGGATCACTTGAGGCCAGGAGTTCAAGACCAGCCTGGCCAACATGACAAAACCCCATCTCTACTAAAAATAGAAAAATTAGCCAGGCATGGTGGTACATGCAACTCAGGAGGCTGAAGCAGAAGAATCGCTTGAACCTGAGAGGCAGAAGTTGCAGTGAGCCAAGATTGCGTCACTGCACTCCAGCCTAGGTGACAGTGAGACTCTGTCTCAAAAACATATATATATATATATACATAAAATGACTATAAACATTTCTGGAATATAATTCCATGATCTACTTTACAGTGTAATCCTTAAAGATTACATACTCATGATGCTTTGCTACATATTCATTCATTTATTCATCCAACCAGCTTGAATTAAGCTCGCATGATGTGACAGCCATGTTGAACTTCCTTGAGTCCTTTCTTAGCTTGGGGCCTTTGCATATGCCATTCCCTCTACCTTATTTTTTAGATATCAGGGATGGTGTTCCTTCTTCTGTTCAACCATTATCTCCCCAGTAAAGGAGGCTATAGTTTCCTGCTATATGCTCCCATACTTCTATGCTTCCCTCTTATAAAGATCATCACTTTTTACTGTTATTACTGGTTTACTTGTCATTTTTTCCACTAAACTTCAAGATCTGTAAGAGCAGGGTTGCTTCTGTTATCTACTGCTGTATAACAAACCACACAAAACAAAGTGACTTAGAACAATGACAATTTATTTTTTATGATTGTTTTGGTTGGGAAGTTTCTTTACAGGCTTCATCTGGTCTCATGTGTCTACATTAAGGTGGACAGTCAGTTGAATTGCATGTCTAAGATATACTAACTTGAATGTCTAACAATTGATGCTAGCTATCAGATGGGATTCCTTGCCGGGCATGGTGGCTCACACCTGTAATCCTAGCACTTTGGGAGGCTGAGGTGGGTGGATCACCTGAGGTCACAAGTTCAAGACCAGCCTGACCAATATGGTGAAACCCTGTCTTTAAAAAAAAAAAAAGAAAAAAAAAAAAAGATGGGATTCCTTGACTCTGTTTTACATGGTTTTCATCCTCCAGTCGACTAGACGGCTTCCTTACATCATGATCTCAGGGTGGCATTCTCAGAAAGCAAAGATAAAAGCCACAAGACCTCTTGAGAAATAGACTCTAGAATTTGCACACATTGTATTAATCAAAGCAAGTTACAAGACCATCCCAGACCAAATGATGTGGAGAAATAGATTCCACCATTGTGCATACTAAGATGGGAGGAATTTGGGGCTATTAAACAATCTGTCATAGTTCCTATTTGGTCACAGACTATTCACATTCCTCCTACAGGCAAGATCTTCTTACCTCTTGATATGGATTGGCTCTATGTCCCCACCCATATCTCTTGTTGAATTGCAATTCCCAGTGTTTGGGGAGGGACCTAGTGGGAGGTGATTGGATCATGGGGGCGGATTTCCCCCATGCTGTTCTCATGATAGTTCTCACAAGATCTGACGGTTTAAATGTGAGTGGCACATCCCCCCTTGCTCACGCTCTCTCCTGCCACCATGTGAAGAAGGTGCTTGCTTTCCCTTTGCCTTCTGCCACAATTGTAGGTTTCCTGAGGCCTCCCAGTCACGCTTCCTGTTAAGCCTGTGGGACTGTGAGTCGATTAAACCTCTTTTCTTTATAAATTACTCAGTCTCGGGTAGTTCTTTATAGCAGTGTAAGAATTTACTAATACGTCTCTATCTCAGTACCCCCAAAATCTCATCCTGGTTATCGCATCACACTTGAAGTCTGGGATTTTAAGACATGAACCAGATGTGGTTCAGGATCACCAGGTGGGACTGTTTTCTGATTCAGAGACCATTCAGCCAAAAGATACATTATCAACCACCGACACCCAACAAATTCGTGGTGAGACAGGAACAGAATAACTGCAGGAGACAAAAGGAAGTGGAATAGGAGGTACATAGCAGCCACTAGTCCATAGCAATTCTGAAAGCCAGCTGGTCACATTTTACTGGGGCCCCTATTCTGAGGTAAATATTTCTTGATTAAGGTCTCATTTTATTCCTGGTGGCTTCCTATTCCATTGTTCTCCATGGCTTTTGGCTCTGCTACCTGAATTCTTGGCTCTGCTCTCAGAATTCCTTCCTTTTCCTGAGAAATGCCCGTGTTTGCAGCTGAGTAGCTTACGCAGCCTATTTCCTGACTAGAGGATATTGGGGCCCCAGAGGGTTATTTTTGTTTTGAACTATGTCACCAGTTCAATCATATCTCAATGATATGATTCTCTCAAAAGCCTCATGGGTTTCTTGTGAATCTGACTGGATTCATTCCATGTTTCAAAAGCCACATCTATTATTTTTCAAACAAACTTTTCTCCATTTTGAGTGGCTCAGACTTCTGTGGGAAAATGCCCTTGCCATTCTTAGAAACTGTTTTGCCAAGCTGAGAGGGCCTATTATATTATGTACCACCTTAAATACTTTTGAGTCTTAATAAAGGGTCATACAACCATACTTTTTTTTTTTTTTTTTTTTTTTGAGACAGGGTCTCGCTCTGTCACCTAGGCTGGAGTGCAATGGTGCATTCATGGCTCACTGCAACCTCCGTCTCCCAGGCTCAAGTGAGCCCCCCACCTCAGCCTCCTGGGTAGCTGGGACTATAGGCGTGTTCTACCATGCCCGGCTAATTTTTTTGCATTTCTTTTTTATAGAGACGAGGTTTCATCATGTTGCCCAGGCTGGTCTCAAAATCTTGGGCTCAAGTAATCCACCATCCTTGGCCTCCCAAAGTGCTGGGATTATAAGCATTACCCACTGTGCCTAGCCTGATTTGATCTTTATGCTGAGGCCATATCTTACTATGAGACTCTTTCGCTGGCTGGAAAGAATAAAAAAGTTAAACAATTTTGTTTTCTAACCCAGCACATCCTAGGATCTTTACATTATCTCTAAATTTTGCTTGCAAACTGAGCAGTTTTTCTTCATTTTATTTGCTTTTCTCCCCATACTTTGTCATATATTTTTAAAAAGCAGTTGATATTTTGTTCTACATTCTATCTGGAAACCTCCTCAGCTGTATCTACAGCTTCATTAGGTATATTTTCTGTCTTCTGAGTTACTGCAGGTAACAATTTTGCCAGTTAATTCTGCCACTGATTAACAAGGTTCACTTCTCTCTAGATTCCAGCAGCAGTTTCTTCCCTGCTCTTCCAGCCTTCACCAGCAGTCTCTTCATTGCCTTCCCAGCTTCTGCTTGCCAACCAATTCAAAGTCAATACCATGGATTTTCTATTACAAGACAGCACCTCTCTTTTATAGATGTACATATAACTGGCTTAAACAACAGAAGTTTATTTCTCATGGTCCCATGGGCTAGCTGGGCAGTTCCTCTACCTGATTACCTGGGCTCACTCATGAATTGACAGAATTTGTACAAGATGTACCAAGATGGCCTCCTTCATATAGCTGGCAATTGGTGGTGGCTATTGGCTGTCTCCATTCTCTTCTTTATAGCCTTTTGTTCTCCAGTTAGACGATCTTCCTTATATATATTCTCAGAGCAGTACTCTTGACAGAGAGAAGGCAGAAACTGCATGTTACCCAGTTTATCCATTCACCTATTCAAGAATCATCTCAGTTGCTTCCATGTCTTGGCCATTATGAATAAAGCTAATACAACATCTGTGTGCAACTTGTATGGACATAAGTTTTCAATTCATTTGAGTAAATATAAAGGAGTATGATTGCTGGATCTTAGATATGTTTAATTTTGTAAGAAACTGCCAAACTGTTTCCAAAGTGGATGTACCATTTTGCATTTCTACCAGCAATGAACGAAAGTTCTATTGCTCCACCTCCCCACCAGCATTTGGTTTCGTCACTGTTTTAGATTTTTGCCATTCTAATAGGTGTGCAGTGGTATCTTGTAGTGTTGGCTTTTTGCGGGGGCATATATGTGAAACATAGTGGCTCTAAGGGTCAGAGCTATACAAAAAGGTGTAGTTAGAGAGGAGTCACTGCCTCTTCACCCCTACTGTCCAGCTCCCATTTCTCCCTTCTTTCTACCTCTTTCCCACTCAACCCCTGCAGGTAACCAATTTCTTTAGTTTTTGCTTTACGTTTTCTGTATTTCTTTTGCACAAATCAGCAGATACAGATATATTTTCTTATATCCCTTCCCCCCCCCCTTTTTTTTTGAAACGAAGTCTCACTCTGTCGCCCAGGCTGGAGTGCAATGGCATGATCTTGGCTCACTGCCACCTCCACTTCCCAGGTTCAGGCAATTCTCCTGCTTCAGCCTCCTGAGTAACTGGGATTACAGGCGTGCACCACCACACCCAGCCAATTTTTGTATTTTTAGTAGAGACGGGGTTTCACCATGTTGGTCAGGCTGGTCTCGAACTCCTGACCTCGTCATCCACCCATCTCGGCCTCCCAAGTGCTGGGATTACAGGCGTGAGCCACTGTGACCAGCCATATCCCTTTCCTTCTTACATAAAGAGTAGCATAGTTTAGATAACTCTTTTGCACTTAAGAATAGTTATTTTATTTTATTGAGACTGTTGCTCAGGCTGGAGTGCAGTGGCAGAAAAGCCTCAACCTCCCAGGCTCAATCAAACTTCATCTCAGCCTTCTGAGTAGGTGGGACTACTGGTGTGTACTACCACATCTGGCGTTGTTGTTGTTTTTTTTTGTTTTTTTTTTTTTAAGAAATGGGGGTCTCATTATATTGTCCAGGCTTGTCTCAAGCAATCCCCTTGCCTCAGCCTCCCAAGGTGCTGGGGGCCACTGCACCCAGCCAGAATAGTTAGTCTGTTTCTGAAAATACATTGTCTGGATAATCTGTGCCTGTTTTATTAATCTTTTGTGTGTATGTGTGTGTGTGTGTGTGATGGAGTCTTGCTCTGTCACCCAGGCTGGAGGGCAGTGGCACAATCTCAGCTTGCTGCAACCTCCACCTCCCAGGTTCAAGCAGTTCTCCTGCCTCAGCCTCTGAGTAGCTGGGACTACAGGCATGCACCACCATGCCCAGCTAAGTTTTGTATTGTTAGTAAAGATAGGGTTACATGAAGCCAGGCTGGTCTCAAACTGCTGACCTCATGATCCACTCACCTTAGCCTCCCAAAGTGCTGGGATTACAGGCATGAACCACCGCACCCGGCACATTTTTCATTTTAGATCTTGTATGTAGTTTTTTCAAATCTATCCTTTTCTCATATTTTAAACTTCTTTTGTGTGTTTAATCAGTCTGTGTGTGCTAAAGTTTTGGGAGATTTGATCTTGCTATTGGGTTGTTGCTTGTGGTAGATTGTTTCCTCATGCATTTTGTGATTTTTGGATCGTGAAGTCGTTTTCAGAGGACCCCTTTGTGGAGCCTGAGTTAAGGGTATGTCACACTAAAGCGATATTGTGTTTGCTTCTATGAGGCATCCTGGGATATCTCTATCCTAAGTCCAGTTTTTATATTAATGTCTCCTATGGACTGAGAAATGAATACCAAGCCCACGTGAGGAAGATGACTTTGGTTTTAAATTCTCATGGGAGACTCTTTACCCCACCCAGAACTTAGACTGAAACAAGATTCCTTGTCATCTCCAAGTGCTGGAGAGCAGATTTTAAAATCTGGATTATCATTTCCAAAAGGTATATCCCTTCAAAAGTGTGGCTTCGTGTAGAGTTTTTGTTCCAGTTAACTTTCTTCCTGCAAGGCCTCATTTTCTGTTCTTAGGTAGATGTTAAAACACAGCCGGATATTTAATAAGACCATCTGTTGCCCACTCTACCACTATTACCTGCTTAGACAGTCACTGCATCAGCTCACACACTTAATTGCTTTGATTTTCTCTTTTCTCTTTGTTTTTGGCCTCCAGAGTTCCTTTGTTTTCTTAAAGGTATGATGGTGCTTTTCAAAGGATGTCCATTATACTTTCTTTAAGGTGAGAAGGCCTTCAGGTTATGTAACCTACCATATTGCTGGAAATGGAAGTTAAACAGTTTTTTTCCTAGTCGTAACTGCTACTATTAGGGTGATGATATAGGCTAAGTCTGAATATTTTATGTGAACATATTAGCAAAATTGTTCTACTATGCAAGTTTTACACAATATTTTTTCTTTGTTTCCCCAAGAAACAGCCAGAGAACATTCTAAAGGCCAATCTGACTGTGTCCACTTCAGACCCAATGAAGGCAATGATGGAAACAGGCATCCAGGAGTTCCCTCTGTTGAGAAGTCCAGAGGTGAGACAGCTGGTGATCAGCGGTGTGCAAAGGGGAAAGGCTTCTTGAAGCAGCCCTCCTGTATCAGGGTGGCTGGGCCTGATGAGAAAGGAGAGGACTCCAGGCGGGCAGCTGCAAGCCTTCCACTGCATGGTGGCCACTGGAAGCCCAGCAGGCGACATGACACAGAACCCAAGGCCAAGTGTGCCTCCCAGAAAAGGCGCACTCAGGAGCTCAAAGGAGGAAGGTGCTCCCCGGCTGGTTCTAGCCGGCCTGGCAGTGCTCCAGGGGAGGTGGTCCATGCTGGGCAGAATCCTCCCCACCATCGTACACCAAGAATCAAAGTGACACAAGCCAAGCTCGCAGGAGGGCTCTATTCAGATCTGCCACAGAGCACAGAGGAGTTGAGGTCAGGAGCCCAGAGGCTGGGGACATCCACCCTGTCTGAGGACTTCCAGGAATCTAAGAAGACTGATCCAGCACCTGGTCCCCTCTCTGGGCAGAATGTGAATATTGACCTTCTCCCTGTAGAACTCCGACTGCAGATAATTCAGAGAGAACGGAGGAGGAAAGAGCTGTTTCGCAAAAAGAACAAGGCAGCAGCAGTTATCCAGCGCGCCTGGCGAAGGTAAGAAAATGGGGTGCTGCTGTGTCTTTGGTTCTTTGGTTGTTGGTATTCTCAGCATGGCATCCGTGGTCTTTGATGTCTTCCCAGTGAATTCCATGTGGTGGCAGGGTAAGGCCAATTTTATGGAGCCTACCCATGAAATTCACACAAGATCCTAGTAATTTACATTGTGTAAACCATTTGGAAGATGTTTTTACCTAGAAAGATGGGAAAGTGCTCGGGACAGCATGGCGTAAAGGAAAAAGCCTTGGGTTTATAACCATGATATGTGAGGTTCACAGGTTATGTGACTTTGGGCAAATCACATGGTCCCCCTGACCCTCTGCTTCTTCATCTGTAAAACGATTTAATAATTGTTGCATGTACTGTTTATGCAACAGGTTGCTGGAATGAGATACTGCATGCTTCATTAATTCTAAATTACTACACATAGGAGCTGTTTTATTTTTATTCTTATGTCTTTACTACCCAGGACCTAGTCATACTCCAGACATCTAAACCAGGGTCTGGATATGATGGATTGAGTGACTGTCCCAAAACAGTAGAGACAATGCCTCCAGGGGGTGATTATGGAAGGACTAGATAAGTCTTGCTATAAATGTTAACATCTCATAATCTCTTTCATCCTGAAAGCCTCACTAGAGCCTAAATTTAAATTAGGCCTTATAGTGATGAGTGTCCAGAGAGCTGGACCCATTGCCAATAGGTAGGAGTTGGCTGAGCATGGTGGCTTACATCTGTAACCCCAGCACTTTGGGAGGCCAAGGTGGGAAGATCACTTGAACCCAGGAGTATGAGACCACCCTGGGACACATGGCAAAACCCTGTCCTATAAAAAATACAAAAATTACCCAGGCATGGTGGTACGTGCCTGTAGTCCTAGCTATTTGTGAGGCTGAGGCAGGAGGATCGCTTGAGCCTGGGAGATTGAGGTCACAGTAAGCCATCATCAGTTGCTCAGTACTGATGGAGTTGCTCAGCACTCCAACCTGAGCAACAGTATGAGACCCTGTCTCAAGAAAAGAGATAGGTGAAAGTTACAAGGCCACCATCACTGGGGAGAGGATGACCAACAGGGAGACAAGACAAGCAAATGATGTAGGCAGAGGTATCCCAGATGCGGAGGTTCCCATCAGGAGAAAAAGGAAAACATTCTCTCCTTAACACTGGCAGGGAGAGAACAAGATAGATTCCTGGGGGGTCCAGAGAGAGGCCTCTGAGTATCATACCAGAGACTGCCTAACCCAGAGCTGGGTGATCTGCTTTGTGCTTGCAGACTTTGCAATGTGTTCTCCCTCATGTCTGTTTCAGCTCTTGGCCACTGACAAAGTCCTCTCATGCCTGATCCCATGTGATCTCCCAACCACACTAGGACGCCATCAGGACAGGGAGCAGTATCCCCATTTTTCAGACAAGAGAGGAAAAACTGACTTGTCCTTGTGGTGCAGATCCAGCAATTGACCTCTGGAGGACTCAAATCCAAGGGCCTTGCCCTTACATTATTAAGTTAGTATTAAGTTAGTTTTTGCTGTGGTCAAACTAATGGAGGTGGAGGTGGAGGTGGAGGTGGAGGTGGGCCCCATTCTCTTTGCCTAAGAATAGGCTGGAGAAGTCTGCCTGGGTGGTGTCACACACATCAGGGTAACCAAGAGAAGGGTGATATTACTACCAGTTAACATACTAGTAGTATGTATTGGACACTTGTGCCAGACACTGTTCAAACTAGTTTTACCTGGATTAACTAATGTAATCATTACCAATAACCCTGCAAGGTAAGTACTGTTCTTATCCCCGTTCCACAGATGAGGAAATTGAAGCACAGAGAGGTTCATCAACTCACCAACATTACAGAGCTAGCAAGCCGCCAGGGCTGTCTTTGAGCCAAGACAGTTGGCCTCTGAAGCTGCGGGTGGAAATGGCCACTGCCTCCCCTTGTTGGGGAGTTAATGCTGGGACATGCACTGGCTACCATCCAGAGGAACTTTTTAAGTATTTTGGCTGAAATCTAGGATCTAAACAACCCAGCAGGGATTACCATGCCAGACTCACAGCTGCTTCTACCTGAAATGTCTCCCTCTTCGACTGTCTGTCCTTTGCCTCCTTTGAAGAGGCAGAAGCTGACAGGTCCTGTCAGTAAGTGACCAGAGTAGCAAATGAGCCTTCAGTCATTCCCCCAAGAACAGTGGGCTTATAGTCTAACATGCCCACCTGGGTAGGCAGCTACGCAGGCCCCCTCTGGATGTGCCATTGTGCAATTCTGAGGCCCAAAGGACTTTTGGGATTGTTGCACATTGCAGAAAGCCAAGTCTGGTGACAGTAAAAATACTTTTATTGATTCTATTATATTTTAACTACATTTTCTATTGTAAATACAGGAGCCCAAAGTGCTGTCCTGAAACAGTATACATGATAGCAAACCTAAGCAGTGAGGGCTGGGGCAGGGATCAGAGCTGGACACGTAATTGCTCAGTGCAGGCTGCGGTTATGGGGGACAGGTGGAGGATGGAGAAAAGGAGCTGGAAAACAGGGAGGGAAGGAGTGGGCAGAATGAACCTTGGGTCCTGAGAAAATGAAACTTGATCTTAAAATTGCCAATTTAATAACCAAGTAAGATGACTATTTTATTT